>JACVBY030000660.1:3000000-3573218 GCA_017589505.3 Metroxylon sagu
GGGCAAGTGATAGGGGAGCTGGTAGGGGATGTGGAGGTCAATGAGGCACATCTTTTGCCTCATTTTCCTCTTCTACTCTGGCCATCTCTTCTTCTTCCCACTATCTCCCTTTGCCTCTCCTTCCTTTTTTGTTCTTTTCTTCTTCCTGCCCCTTTTTGACTACTTTAGTATCTCTCTTGGGATTAATCAAAGCTGAGGATCGGGTTTGTATCTGTAGCTATTCAGCCTTTTTGATATATAACCAGCTTCAGCTAAGTATAAATACATAGCTACTAGGCACTTTTTGATATGTAATTGCTTTAGGCTGCCTTTTTATTTAATGAAATAAGATTAAAATATTACATTACATCTCTAATGTCTGCCATCTTTCTTTTTTCTTCTTTCTTCCTCTGTTTCTTTCATTTTTTGTAAATGTCAAAGATTCACCTGCAACGGATGTGTATTCCTTTCTAATGCCAAAGGGTTGCTAAACTATCTGGACTTAGCTTCCCAATCAAGGTTCTTCGAGGCGAGGGCCTTAGTTTTATCCTTTCTCTTCAGCATGGTGATATAACACTGACTCACCACTGTTTGGTCACTTTGAGCTCCTCAACTTCATTTTTGTTTGGAAACTTAATGGAGAAGTGATATCTTGGCATCATAGCCCTTAAAGCGTTAAGGTTGGGGTGCTCCAAAATAACGTTATAAACCAAGGGAGCCTTCACCATGAGAAAGTCCATGATCATTGTGGCTTGACAAGGTTCCTTTCTAATGGTCACTGGAAGGCTAATAGTCCTTCGACTAGAATTAATTTTCTAGAGAAATTGAACAACATGTCGCCAAAAGGATTTAGGTGATCCTCGTTGATCCCCATCATTTTGAAGGCTTCAAAGTAGATGATATCAGTCGAGCTCCTACTGTTGACCAGCATCTTCTTCACCTAATAGTTTGCAATCACGATGAAAACTACCAATGCATTATCATGGGGTGTCTGAGTCCTCTCTAAGTTAGCATCAAAGAAGGATATGACCTCTGTCTTCCATCTTTTTGATTCCTTGGCCCTATGTTGCTGAGCATAAGCATTCCTGACCAAGGAGCTCTCTCCACTAGCAGTGAATCCTCATGATGGTAGGCAGATGATCACCATAGTTCAGTGATATTGGAGAAATTGAGGCTCTCGGCTTGCTAGACAAGCGCTAGGTGCTTTGGATGTTCTCTATAAGACTACATCTTCTAACAGGAACCTTTTATTTAGCCCTACAATAACTAGAACCCCCTGTTGTAGTTGTAGTCTCCTTGATTAGTGAACCTCTATTCTGAAGGGAGCTCCTCAGACTCATTTTCATCTCGAGGCATACCTTCAACTTTAACATACACTCGTTAGAGGCATACCTTCAACTTTAACATACACTCGTTATGTCATGTAACTGTGCTACTACCTATGGCAACCCTAAGATATTCGTGTAAGACCTCGAACCATCAACTTAAGTCTGGGTTTTCAAATCTCTCCCCCCCATAGGTGAGGGGGTGCTCTATAATATTAGTCTCAGTTGCAGGTTGGCCTTCTTTCTCTTTTTTGGTCCCCATGTTTAGGGCATCTATAGGGCCCATATCTTTGGGGCTCAATTGTAGTGATTTGATGTTCCTTATTTCCAAATGGACTAGGGAGGGGGTTTCTGGTGCCTAACCAATTTGAATAGCACCATGGTTGCAAATGAGAGCTTTTTTGCAGGACTTAGACTATATGACCTTCACCTTATTTTTACAGATGGTGCCACTCTAATGGTGCAAAAATTCATCTTGATGATATTCTTGTCAGAGTAGAAGGAAACATAAGGGATGTCGGGGGCTGCCTGGCTATGGCCCTCTGACACTTAGGTTAGTGACTCGAAGGAGATGGAGTAGACCAAGGGTGGACCTTGTAACCTTTCTGCTTGAAGAAAAAGATTAAAGAGAATAGGGGGCTCTAGGGCTTACAACCGCTGGGATAAAGATGAGAGAGAAGAGAAAAGAGAAGAATGTCCTTCCACCTTCGGATGAGATTTCCTTTTATACATTGGCTAAAGGCTATGTTGGGTGGCTATGGTAGTGTGTCTTGTTATGGTAGTGAGACTGATCAGCAGATAGGATTACTTTACCTACCATAAACCATACCTTCTGGCACAAGGATGTGTATGATCTTGATTGTCTTCTTATTGTGTCTGCAGCTCTATTAGCCGGAACGGTTAGGTGCTTCAGGGGCCATGTTCTTCTGACACTAGCTTGTCATCATAGGTATCGATGATGTAATTTGAAGGCCATGTGTCACTTGACAAGATGCCAGCTGGTTACTAGCTTAATTCGACTGTATTAGAGTTCAATATCATAAATAGCATTTGAATCAACTTCCTCAAACCCTCATGATCTAGAAATCTTTTGCCTTTGTAATACAAGATGAAAAAGAAAATGTAATTAAGTACATTGCAAATGGATGTTCCAAAGAATAAGAATCTCAGCATATGTGTATAAAGTTTATAGAATTCTCCCTTAATATTGAAGAATAATCTAGAAATATATACACAATTTTTCAATTGATCATGAATAAAATATAAAGTGATGGGTGATTTAAAGTAATAATAAAGCTCTACTATTCCTTATTGGCCTGCAATATTAGAAAAGAGCAATATGAATAAGCAATGGAGCAAGGTACTAATGCTTAGTGTTGTAATATAGAAGTGTTATTTCCACAAACTAGCCAAAGTAGCGAACCATTCCTTTAAAGTATTTAAAGATTTGCCTAAGCTAGCATTGGTTTATTATTGTTTGATCAAAGATAGTTCACAGTTTTATAATTGCACTGAACTAACACTTCCATTGGCTCACTTTCTGATTACTAGCTAGGGATCATGAAAAGTTTGTACTTGGATTCCTCTTAAATGCCAATCTTTTGGAATTGTAGTTTTGCTTCATACCTAATCCACTTCCATGAGACACTCTAGTTAGCAAGCCTGCCAAAAAAGGAATTATATTCTCTACAAAGTAAATATTAATAAAAGCTTTCCCACAATAACACTGACCTCAATTTCCATAGGTGCCACAAACATTTGGAACACACAACAAAGATGCACTAATATGATTTATGTCTTAACTAGCAACTTTATGTTTCAATATCATCTATGCATCATGTTAATACAGAAGTACAAATGAAATTGGCCATTTCTCTATGCAGGAAAGAAGAAAAATGTCATTGTTGTGGTCCTTGCGATTGCTATACCTCTGGTAACCGCATGCATGCTAATCTCCATACTTTGCATTTGCTTCCAAAGGAAGAAGCCTACTGTAAAATTACCTTGTAAGTATCCCATGAATTAAATTCTTTCTATTATTTTACAAAACATCTAGCTCTTTTCTTTACATTTTTGTTGGAAAGCTACAACAAGATCTATCAAGAGGGAAAAAGGAAAATCATAAGCAAAGTTACTTTAGGAGTCATGACTAAAAATGTTTACTGTAAGCAATAAAAGTCATGCACTACTTGATTATTGATTTCAATGACTATCAATGAGTACATAAAACTATGTCCAGTAGCCCACAAGTCATCAACTTGAGAGGCAATGACCTATTTGGGTCATGATTTAGAGCCGACTTGATTTCGTTGAGCATTGTCCTTTTTAATTTTTTTCCTATTCCAATTATTTCATCTTGCTATCCTTATTCCTTACATAAGATTCAATTAATTTTTCTTTATAATAATGTCAAAGTTCTGTGCTCTTTCAGTAGATGAGACTAACTCGAAGGAGATCACAAGTATCGAGTCCTTATTAATCAGTATATCTACATTACGAGTTGCGACAATCAACTTCTCTGAAGAGAACAAACTTGGACAAGGTGGCTTTGGTGCAGTTTACAAGGTATCATGATAACCTACAGTGTTAACTTGTCTTAATCTAATATTAATAGAATTATGCTCCAAAAACAAGATTTATCATATGTAATCTTTATTTTTTGTATAGGGACTACTACCCTATATAATTTCTATATAACTCCAAAATAGTTTCTTCTTGTTTTATATAATTCTTCTTAACCTTATAATTTTGTATAGGGACTGCTGCCTGATGGACGAGAAATAGCAGTGAAAAGGTTATCAACTAGTTCATCGCAAGGATTTGGAGAGCTAAGAAATGAGCTAGTTTTAGTTGCTAAGCTACAGCATAGGAATCTTGTAAGGCTTCTGGGTGTTTGTTTGGAAGAACAGGAGAAGTTGCTTGTTTATGAATATATGCCTAACAGAAGCTTGGACACTATTCTTTTTGGTATAATTTCTTACTCCATATAACCTTCACTAACCTTTCTTAGAAACTTGTGCGATGGCCATAATATAGTCAAAGTATAATTATCTTTAACAATGAGTCTAGAACTTTGGTGTTTGTTTATATGTAAGCTCTTCTCTTACAACTAAATCTAGAATAAGTATTTCTGGCATAACCCTTTTTTTGTTAGTGTAGAAGAAGCAAATGTCTGGCCATCTTATGACTTATTCTCGCATGTATTACCTTACTAATTATCAAATTTATATGGCATAGATCCTACAAAGCGCGATCAGCTAAATTGGAGGGAACGGTATAAGATCATTGGTGGGACTGCTCGAGGCTTACTATACCTACATGAAGATTCTCAATTAAAAGTTATACATCGGGATTTAAAAGCCAGCAATGTCTTACTAGATGCAGATTTGAATCCAAAAATCTCAGACTTTGGTATGGCTAAGCTTTTTAGTAGAGACCAAACGCAAAGCACCACAAGCCGAATTGTTGGAACATTGTAAGTTAAAATCTTGAATAATCTTTGGATTTTCCATCAAAAAAATAACCTATATATTTTGTTGATGGTTGATTAAAGATTATTTTAAATAATCTACTCATTTTGTTGTAGTGGATATATGGCACCGGAGTACGTCATGCATGGACAATATTCTACTAAGTCAGATGTATACAGCTTTGGTATTCTAGTTTTAGAGATCGTGACTGGCAAAAAGAACAATGACTTCTCTGATTCAGAATATGCTGAAAGCATATCAAGCTATGTAAGTTTACAATTGCATATATACAAAGGTTGTTCTATCTTAGGTGACTGAATGCATTCATTTATGCAGGTTTGGGAGCATTGGATCAAAGGAACAATTTTGGAGATATTGGATCCATCTTTAGGCAACCTTTGCCCAAGAAGCGAAGTGCTAAAATGCATTCAGATTGGACTATTGTGCATCCAACAAAATCCATCTGATAGACCTAAGATGTCACAAGTTGTCATTATGCTCAACAGTGACTCTGTGTCTCTCCAAGCTCCTTCCGAACCAGCATTTTGCATTGGAAATAGTGGCATGGATCTAGAAGCTTATTCTTTAAGAAAGTCAATAGCAATGTCACCAAATGAGGTGTCGATTACAGAACTTGAACTTAGATAGATATAAGAAGGTAAGTAGAAGAAGGTTGATAAATATCTTGAACAACCAGGGCATTTCTTCAAAAATCTAAAGAACTTATATCAAGTAAAAGAATGTTGATGTATATCTTGAATAACCAGAGTTTTTCTTCAAAAATCTAGAGACCTTATATCATGGATGTAACACCAATGTTTTTTCTCAAGCCCTCAAGAAGCACTAGAAATATAATAGTGTATGATTCAAGTCTACCCATTCTCTTATATGATGATCTATTGCTCGATTTCCTTTGTTACTATGTTCATTTTTATCTTTTGGAATTTAAATGAAATCAAAGAAAATGATATAGAGCAAGGGAACATAAGCTAACCTCAAGCAAAATTACCAAAGAATGGTAGTGGATTACCCAATTATCAATCCTAACAGACAAGAAAGACAATACAAGATTTTCTTTACTTTAATTAGGTTGGGCAATTAAAATTGTAAATTGCACCAAACTGAAAGTCGAGGAAAGAAATCAGAGAAAGGTGTCATGTTGTCATAGTATTGGTATCATACTAATAACTAAGTATAATAAGAGGACTTGGAGAAACTCGTCTCACTCTATTTTAGATGAACCAATAGTCATTTAATAATTTTTGAGTATTTTGTCATCTTGATAGGATCAAAGTGGATCACCACACAGAATAAAAAACCTAAAAGTTTGTAAATTTAAGAAATTATAATTTAATGAAAAAAATATAAATATCCTAAGCAACTCAGTCGTATTGGTCAAGTCAACAATCAAGTTATACTGTTGGAAGAGTAGTTTGTGTAGTGTAATAGAAAGCAAGCATGTCATCTTCACAAAAGGATCATGTATTCAGATGATTCCACTGTGAGATGCTCGATGCTCGTGCTTTAGCATAATGTCTCCAGGTCTAACTTGTTTTAAACCTTAGTTGCCGAAACTTGCAATAGTTGTAGTAGTGGACATTGGGAAATGAGTATTTTAAAAAACTCGAAGGAAATACTTTGGAAGTGTGTGTGCGTTCAGGTTTCCAGGGAATTTTTGAAGTACAGGAGTGAACCTCGATAGAAAGTTTTTGTTACTTGGTTTTTTAGTCTATGATTACTCAACATCCTCATACAAGTGCAAGAACACGTAGTATGCAACCTAAAGCTAGTGGCTGCAATTTGAAGTGAATTCACCAGCTTTTTCCTTGTTTGAATGGTCACCCAATGCACTAATTCTAGTTCCATTGATAATTGGGGTATTTATTGTATCTTAACATTGTCATTTATGCATGGTTAATCTAGAAGTGCATGACATATATTATCAAATGAAACTTAATAGATAAAACAACCTGCTAAAGTAAATAAGATGGAATATATATATATTTTTCACCATGAGTTTGTTGTAATGGTTGTGCATCTTCATATGCTAATCAAGTTTTAGCAAATGTAAATATAAAGATTAACCTCATATCTTATCATTCCAAAAATAATTAAGAGAGCTTCTACTCATGAATATATTAGTGGTTACACTGCTTAAATTTTCCAAATAATAAAAGTGCTTGCTCTAAGGAGAGCTTTTTAGCTTAAATTTTCCAAATAATAAAAGTGCTTGCTCTAAGGAGAGCCTTTTAGTAGAAAGGTAAAGAACGTACTAGTGGTTTTCACTGATGAGCGAATTGAGAAACTATCTATAGAGTTAAAAGAAAAGGTAGGCTGGGCATCCAAAATCTTAAGAGTGTGAACCTAGCATTGTTAATCAAAAGGGTATGGAAGTATGTAATCAGATATGTCAGTAAAAATACACTTTGGTCAATACTTATCTCTAAAGCCTACTATTTAAGTGGTGCAGGCACCAGATTGAGATAGAGGTTTCAGGGTTCCTTATGAATCTCTGATTTATGAGAGTCCTTTTTCTTTATTCTTAGAGTCCTTGTCGAGTCCAATTGTGCTAATTAGCCTGATTCATTGTTGGAATCTAGGAGTTGGTCAAGTGTCAAGTGTTATTTTCTTTCATTGAGTCATGTAATAAATCAAGAGAAGGTTTACCTTGAAGACCCAAGAGAAGACCCAAGAGAAGACCCATCAACCATGCAATGATCCATGTCTTGGACCACTCCAGGACACATGGCATCATCAGAGCAGAGCAAGGAGCCGGCCCATATCAATTTAGGAAGGAATCTAGGCGCCAACACTCTCCTTCCTCTTTTCTTCATGCCATCCACCCTTATATGGAAGCTTTTGGGTGCCCATTGACTTCCATGCTTATCATGTGATCCCCTGGCAAGCATCTATAGAAGATATTGGCTGCCCCTCTCTAATTGAAAGATCTTCATGCACCCCAGATGGAAGAAGGTTGCCGCCCAGTCAAAGATGGCAGGAGGAATCAAGGGGCGCCCACTCTTTCCTTCTTTCAAGTGGTCCCTCTCCTCTACAAGCTTGAAAATTGCAGCCACTCTCTCTTTTTGGCCATCCTAGATGAAGCAAGTAGAGATCCCTGCCTCCCCAAGAAAAATCACATGCCATACATTACAATCCATGTCAATAATGTACTTAAAATGAATGATTTAACTTGTATTGACATGAAAGGGTTATAAAAAGACCTTTCCTTTGTAATAAAGAAAATGATTAATGAGAAAATTCTGAAGTTCTTTTCCATTGCTGTGAAGGCTCTGGTACTTCGGGAAGGAGTGTGAAGCCCTTAGTGTTTCCTTTCATCTTCTCTAACCTCCCTCAAAACCAAACTCTAGCCGTCCCCCCTCCAAAAACCCTAAAACAACCCTGCCGCCAACCACAGGCCCCCATCTCCTCTTGCTACACTTTGCTGCCCACTGAACCTCCTCCTCGCTATTACATGCCCTCCAAAGCAACCCGACCAGTGAGTCTTCGGTCCGAAAGTCCACCTTTCAGGGGTTCCAGCCGCCGGGATCAAATCAACCCCAAAGGGCTTCTTTTCCCAAGTTCTACTCTCTTTGTTCTTTGTTTACTTCTCTCCACCATCTTAAGTTTGCGGTTTGTTGCTTGCTATTTTCTCAGGGATTCACGAGCCGAAAAGGAAGTCATCTTTGCCCCTGAGCCATATTTCGAAGATCCTCTCCGGTAGACAGCTTCTTCATCTAGGACTTTCAACTTGTCAGAGCGATCTTCCTGTTTCAATCTTTGAGTGATCACTATTGGTATATGAAATCCTTTCTCTAATTCTCTTTCTCTGATTTAGTGAATGTTGAGAGCATGTCCTAACCGAGGGTTTCCTAACCTTCACTTTCCTGGCTTCGTTAATATTCTAACAGTTCTAGTTTCAGTGTATGCTTCCGCCTGTCTTGCATAGTATAGCTTAACTAGTTTTTAATCTTTTTGGATAATTAACCATCTCATAAAATATATATATATATATATATATATATATATATTATTTCATTGCATTCGTGTCTCATCATCGTGTTGCATCAGTTTTGGTATCAGAGCAGGTTGTTAGGACTTATTCTTGCATCATATTAGGAAAGTAGTTTTGCATAGGTGCTGAAAATTTTAGCTTGCTAAAATTTCTGCACACCTTCTATATTTGCTTATTTTCCTTGCATATAAAAAAATTTTAAAAAAAAAATTAATAAAAATATTTTAATTACTGCTATTAATTAGTTTCATAACTGAAAATAAAAAAAAAAATTCTGGATTGCTGCATCCTTTAACCCTAAAGTGCCACGCCTCTTGAGCGGTTATATGCAAGTATAACTCTTGTCCCAGGGGAGTAATGAACTACGGCCGGACGTGATCCTTTTTGGTTAGAGACCCGACTTGTTAACTCAAGTCTTTAGTGTTCCATCATCTCTGCATTAAATTGACTTAAGGGCACTGCTATCTCAGATCAGGTGGGGATTTCATCACCCTTCCTGGGCCCAGAAAACCATCAACCTGCATACGAGCCCAAAACTCCCAATTTTAAAATCTAGTAGACATAATTGAGCAGTAGGGACACCCACGGTTGGGTTCATATATTTTGTCAAAACTGGTGTGAGTCTTTCTCCATTTACGACTGGAACCTGGTGTCTAAGGCTGGAGGTCAAATGTCAAATGGCTTAAGCAGAGTGACGGGGTTACTCTAATTAGGCCCTTGCATTAAGCAGGAAGAACCTCTCCCCCTTCCACCTGCTACCTGGCTAGCTACAGGGTACTTGGTGATTGATTAGCATTTAGTTGACACTTTATTTGAGCTCTAGGTCTAGGAGCCAGTAGTCGTTCTTTTTTTCTTTTTATGTGCTTGCCTGCATGCCAACCCTGTCTGGAGCCCATACCAACCTAGTCAGAGTCAGTCCCCATCCGACCCACCCATAGACAATGACATTGGAGCTATGCTTAGGACCATTACTAAACGATTGATCCAATTGAATGATCAAGTGAGCTCCCTAGAAGAAAGTCGTAAGACCAGGACTGAGCCTAAGTTAGACCCTCGTCTACCTACCCCACATCCTGACCCTAGGAGAGCCTATCATTATGATTTTACCCCTGAGTATCACCCTAGAAGCTCATACTCGTACTTAATGGACTCAGAGGAAAGATCCATTAGGAGCACCCGGCCCTATGCACCCACTTTTGGTGGTGATCTAGAGCTAGAGGATTACATTGATTGGGAAAGGAGGATGGATGAGTATTTCGATTGGAAAGAAATGTCAGAAGAAGGGAAGATAAAATTTGTTAGGCTTAAACTAATCCGACATGCTAGGATATATTAGGAAAAGGTTGAGCACGCATGTCGTCAAAAGAGGGAGATGCCCATTAGAACATGGAGAGCCATGAAGATTAGACTTAGGGAGAAATACCTACCCATGTCCTACAGGCATAAGGAGCCCATCACCCATCAGGCCACACTTAATAGGACTAATATCCCTGGAAATAAGTCAAGTCCTAATCTAGGCTCATTTAGCCAGTCCATCCTTATTGCCCCATGTGTTCACCAGAGTCTACCCTTCCCTACCACCCTGTTTATTCCCATGAGTCGACCCACTCCTATTCCCCCACTTGCCCCACCCACTCCTACTATCCGACCCATTCCTATCTATCAGTTTGCCCAACCCATTCCTATCTATCAGTTTGCCCAACCCATTCCTACCACCATAGTTGAACACAGGGAGGAAAAGCTAGACATGGCTAGCCTAGGCATAGTTGTTCAGGATCCTACTCAAATTGACAATCTAGAAAATCCTGAACCTATTGACTGTGATGAGGAGAGAAATCAAGAACCCCTTATAGGTTGTATCGAGGAGGTATATGAGGCTGATGTAAATTTAGTTGATGAATACGAAGAGGATGAGGAAGAACCCATTGAAGGCTTTAAGGACGAAGAGGTTGAGCCCAATAATCATTTAGAGGTCGATAGTCCCGAGTCCCTTAGTCATGTAGAGGTAGACATTTGTGAGTCCATTAGTCTATTAGGAGAAGAAGCCACTAAGCCTATTGATGAATCTAAGGGAAAGGAGATTGAGCTTGAGCCCAGTAACACGTTAGAGGAAGAAGAAACTACACCTATTGGAGAGAGAGAAAAAGAAGTCTATAGAACTGAGTTTGATCTAAGGGTTGAGTCTAAAAAAATTGATACCATCCTAGTTGAACATGAACCATTGCTTGTAGCTAAAGAGATTATGGAGGAGCAAAATGGTCAACTTGAGGAAGCTGAAGTCCAAGAGCTAAGCCCTATAGAGCAACCCCTAGAAATAGTAGAATTCATGAAGGATTTAGAGTAAGAGATTTATGTAATTTTTACTGAGGGTTTAGAACAAGACATCAGTAAGGGGTCATCAATTTGGACTAGAAAAATTCACGATTACATCCAAGAGGTAGTAGTGGAGATTTTAGAAGAATTTCATAAGGTGTTTCCTAAAAGAATATCTAGTCACCTTCCACTACTTAGGGATATCCTACACCTCTTAGATCTAGTCCTAGTTCGGTTTGCCACATACTTTCAAAAGACCCTATGGAACCTCTTAAGAATTCATGCCATCCACCAACCCAGGGTCAAACCTAGAGAGTCTGTAGTCTGTTAGGTTTAGGTCCAGAGAGTCCAATAAAATTTCTTTCCATAGGAATGTCTTAGTAAGTCTACATTTCACTTAAGTGTCAATCCAAGTCTTAGTAATATGGACTTTTGTCACATTCTACTGAGTTCACCTGTCCATTCAACTTGTCCAACCATACACAAGTCTCAGAGTCAATTGCACAGCAGCTGCATCATGACATTAGCATTCACTTGAATATTGATAATAAGTTGGCTAATCCCCAGAATCGAGTCAAGGATTTTGTTAAGGAAAAACTATGTCATGTTAGAAAGTTACATGTTCGTGGAGCTGGTCCTTTTAGAATGTTAAAGAAGGTAGGAACCAATGCCTGTGTTTTAAAGTTACCTCCATGGTTAGGCATTAGCTCTATTTTCACTACCTCAGACTTAGTAGAATATAGGGACCCAGCAGTGGTACCCAGCGAGCTTTTGGACCTGACCATTCCTTTGAGAGTGAGCCCTCACCTGAGTGTCCACCCACAAATTGGCTCGAGAGGAAAGGTAGGATTGAGCAGATTCTGGATGACCAAGCTGTCACGACCCACAATAAAGGTTACCAAAGATATTTGGTTCGTTGGCAAGGTCGGCTAGAATCAGAGGACTCGTGGATTACCTGAAAAGATCTGCAACACATAGACCCAGACCTCCTAGAGAAGTACCAAAGTCAAACTGACCCTTACTCGACTGGATCGAGTTCCTCCCAGCCCGAAAGAATTGGTGCAGGTACCAAATTGAGACAGAGGTTTTAGGGTTCCTTATGGATCTCTGAGTTATGAGAATCCTTTTTCTTTATTCTTAGAGTCCTTGTTGAGTCCAGTTGTGCTAGTTAGCCTGGTTCATTGTTGGAATCCAGGAGTTGGTCAAGTGTCAAGTGTTATTTTCTTTCATTGAGTCCTGTAATAAATCAAGAGAAGGTTCACCTTGAAGACCCAAGAGAAGACCCATCAACCATGCAATGACCCATGTCTTGGACCACTCCAAGACACATGGCATCACCAGAGCAGAGCAAGGAGCCAGCCCACATCAATTTAGGAAGGAATCTAGGCGCCAACACCCTCCTTCCTCTTTTCTTTATGCCGCCCATCCTTATATGGAAGCTTTTGGGCACCCATTGACTTTCATACTTATCATGTGGTCCCCTGGCAAGCATCTATGGAAGAAATTGGCTGCCCCTCTCTAATTGAAAGATCTTCATACGCCCTAGATGGAAGAAGGTTGCCGTCCAGTCAAAGATGGCAGGAGGAATCAAGGGGCGCCCACTCTTTTCCTCTTTCAAGTGGTCCCCCTCCTCTACAAGCTTGAAAATTGCAGCCACTCTCTCTTTTTGGCCATCCCAGATGAAGTAAGCAGAGATCCCTACCTCCCCAAGAAGAATCACATGCCATACATTACAATCCATGTCAACAATGTACTTAAAATGAATGATTTAACTTGTATTGACATGAAAGGGTTATAAAAAGACCTTTCCCTTGTAATAAAGAAAATGATTAATGAGAAAATTCTGAAGTTCTTTTCCGTTGCTACGAAGGCTCTAGTACTCCAGAAAGGAGTGGGTGTGAAGCCCTTAGTGTTTCCTTTCATCTTCTCTAACCTCCCTCAAACCCAAACCCTAGTCGTCCCCCCTCCAGAAACCCTAAAACAATCCTACCGCCAACCATAGGCCCCTATCTCCTCTTGCTACACTTTTCTGCCCACTGAACCTCCTCCTCGCTATTGCACACCCTCCAAAGCAACCCGACCAGTGAGTCTTCGGTCCAAAAGTCCACCTTTCAGGGGTTCCAGCCGTCGAGATCAAATCAGCCCCAAAGGGCTTCTTTTCTCAAGTTCTACTCTCTTTGTTCTTTGTTTACTTCTCTCCACCATCTTAAGTTTGTGGTTTGTTGCTTGCTGTTTTCTCAGGGATTCACAAGCCGAAGAGGAAGTCATCTTTGCCCCTGAACCATATTTCGAAGATCCTCTCCGGTAGACAGCTTCTTCATTCGGGACTTTCAACCTGTCAGAGCAATCTTTCTATTTCAATCTTCGAGTATCACTATTGGTATATGAAATCCTTTCTCTAATTCTCTTTCTCTGATTTAGTGAATGTTGAGAGCATGTCCTAACCAAGGGTTTCCTAACCTTCACTTTTCTGGCTTCGTTAATATTCTAACAATTCTAGTTCCAATGTATGCTTCCGCCTGTCTTGCATAGTATAGCTTAACTAGTTTTTGATCTTTCTGGGTAATTAGCCATCTCATAATATATATATATATATATATATATATATATTATTTCATTGCATTCGTGTCTCATCATCGTGCTGCATCATTAAGGTCGCTTAAATAGATAGAAGAGGCAGAGATTGTGAAAGGCATCGCCATTATGGAAACATATATGTAGGGCCCCCTTGCCTCTTAGGAGTCCACCTAGTTGGAGCAACTTCAAAGCTTGCTTTCTTTTATTCGCCCATTTCCATTACTAGATGTTCCGATATAGAAGTCCTCTCCAGATTGTGAGTCTAGTGGAGATTCTTTTTTCAAATTTATCAATTATCGTGGAGTTATCTATCCCTTCTAGAGTACACTGTGGAGAGCCTATGCTCCTAAAAAATTTAAAATATTTCTCTAGTTGGGTCTCCACAATAAGCTACATACTAGAGTTATTTTATCCAAGAAAGGACAGTGTTAGCAACAAGGGTGTGCTATGTGGAGCACTTCACAAATTAGTGAACCATTTGCTTACCCAGTACTCATTCTTTTAGTTGATCTTGAATACTTTTATTGATGGTATAGGATTGAGATGGCCAGCTTCCAATACCATTAGTCTATGGATAGAATGGAGAAAGAAGAGAGTGCGGAGTAAATGAAGAAAAAGTTAGGATCAATTGGTTACTGTATTTATGTGGCACATATAAAATGAGAGATTTAAGAATTTTTCTCAAGAAAAAAGTCTCCTTAGCATTGGTCTTTCATAGTATTATCTTTACTTTATGGGATAATCTCTACCTGCACCTTTCCTTAAAGAAAAAAAAAAAAAGTGTTTTGTTATTTAATCACCTTATTGCATTAAATTTTGACCCACTCTTCCAATATAGTGTCGTCGAGTGTTTTTTGTCTAAATGACTTTTTCTATGGATTAGAGAGGTTGTCGTATCATTGGCTATACCTGTAAGATATAGAAACCATGCATCACTCCTTGGATTCCAAGGCAATGTTGCTTTTTAAAATTCTTTATATTGACTTTTGCTGTAACAACTCAGGATTTCATCCAAAAATATGAGTCAAGAAAGTATTATTGGGGCTCCTTAATTCTATATGAGTATCTAAGATTCACCTTATGCATAATTGATGTGAGACTAAATACTCATCAATACAGGCTCTCATACTCTTCTTCTATTTAAGTCCTAGTATCCTCACCAAACTAAAGATTTAAATCCACTATGACTAACCTATAGTCAACCTTAAATAGCTTGCCTATAGTATCCCTTAGCCCACGTGGGCCATAGATTGGGTTTGTTTCAATACCATTTATAGTAACTCAAGATCTTATCCAAAAAGCTGGTCAACAAGTTATTATTTAGGCTCTTTGATCCTATACAAGAGCCTAAGATCTACTTCATACATAATCAATGTAGAACTAAATACTTGTTAATACTGGCTCTCACACTTGCATTCTCCCATCTCTACCAAGGTTCATAGCTTTGGAACTATTGCAAAACTTCTTTCTGCTGGACCACCAACACAACTTTCAAGTTAACCTCAATCTTTTACCCTTCTTGTAGCTGCCTCCAAATCTCCTGTGACTTCTTGGCTGCATCCTTCTAACTGTAATATGTTATAATATTTCTATCTTCTTATAATGTTTTGTAGCAGCCATTGCATTAGACCATTGAAAAATAATAAGAGCCAACTTGTATTAATGGGCATAGACAAAAGATGAAAAAATACTTCGAATGTAAAGAAAAGTGATTGTGAGGCCCAATCGTTATTCTCTCAAGAAAAAGGAAAAAAAAAAGTAAGAGAAGCAATAATGTGAAAAACCACAAATATTGATAATAACAAGTAAATACATATTCAATTGGGGCAATAAATAGGTCTTGTAATCTTTTTATTTGGTTGTTCAGATCATTCTCTGACCATTGCTTCATATGTATCCTCATTAAAAAAAGCTTGTCCTTATACTCATCAATGTCAGAAGGTAAGGAACATATTCATTTTTGACAATATTAGTCCCAAGCCATGCCTCACTGTTCAGGAAGCAACTCAGTTAGCATATGAATATATTTTCCATACTTAACAATCTTTGCTTTCAGATCGCTAGGGTTATTTTTTACAGTCCTCTGTGTTAAACTCTTATCTTTCCCTTACATTTTGGCAACCCCTCGTCTAGAAGTTTGATGATTAACTTTGAAGGTTTTGTTAGAAGATGAGGAGTAAGGGCTGGCTTCTTAATTCGAAATGAGTATGGGAAACTGTGACTAATAAGAGCTATTCCTCCTTCGAACCTAGTTCCTAATACAAAGCTCACTGTTGCTTGGTGGGGTGCAACTTAAGCTATTAAAAATTTTCCTTCTTCAAATTATGTTTTGGAGGATGATTCTGCTACATCATTGCTTGGTTGAATGGAGATTCTAGTAGCCTTCATCCCTATCTTCACAACTTGAAATCCCTCTTCTCTTCATCTTTGAGGTTCACTTGTCAACATGTGTTTAAAGAAAGAAACCAAGCTACTGATTGTCTTGCTGGAATTGTTGTTAGTCATTTTACTGTCCAAATCTGGAAGGAAAACTTTCCACCTCAACTGAATTTGCTAATTAATACTGATGTCAGAAGTACCATATTTCTTAGACTATGATTAGTCCCAATTGTAACCACAAAAAAAAAAAAAAAAATCCAAGCAGTTTGTTAGAGGGGCTCCATTTGGTAATTGACATGTTAAATATAGTTAACGAGCTAGATGGAGTAGAATCAGTAGTTCTCAATGCCACATACTAATTCCATGGTTTTTCCACCTTGAACAATGTACATAGGCATTGAAGGAGTTGGAAGAGTCACAGAGTAACTAGTCAGCATGAGAACTACTGTCGCAATGCAAGGTCCATTCCTCAGGTCTTCTTAAATGCAGAGTAATCCTTTGTGAATGCATAACATAGCTTCTTGCCTATGGTACCATTCATCTAGTCTGTGATCCATTATTTCCAACTCCTTTCGTACATTCTAGTTCTCCCATGCCTATTTAACAAACAACGCAAGATGAGTCGCAATAAAAGAATAAGCTTGGAGAAATTATGGATCAAATGCAATTTATAATCCCTATCTGTTGCTAGATGTCTTAGTAATGGCTAAAATTAAGAGCCTGTCCTTCCAAAGCTTATGAGGTTTGTAGAATCCCTTGATCCATGAAAGCTAAAACTCCAAAGCTAAACACATTTGATTTATTTGAAAAGTGCCCGTACATTAAATACTCTGGAGCCATGCATCCACTACACGTTATCAAGCAGTAGTCATTTGTTATACCAACAGCATAGTGCTAAGTGCTCTAAATGGAAGCAAGGGGAAAATAAAGAGGAAGGAAAATTCTAGTACTCATATCAATTATCATAATAACGGGGACTATCATGTTTGCTAGCTATTGCATAACAATCAAAATCTTGACTAAGGAAATTAATGAGGCTTTTAGCACACTTTGACTCAACAATTTTTCTAGTGCATCCAAGTGCTTTGTTAGACTCTAAGAGCTTTGCAAGACCAAAGTATGAAAATCTTAGGTTCACATACTAATCTAACAAGATATTGCTCGATTTTAGATCTTGATGAATAATCTTGAGGTGAGAATCTTGGTAAAGATATAGATGCCCTCTTGCAATTACTTGGATAATTTTGCAGCACTTTCCTCAGTCTAGAAGTCCACATTTGATGGGATCTATATCATCCAAGTAAAATCTAGTCAAAGCATATAATAAAATCATAATGATCAAATTAGGAAGAACACGAGGATTTTGGTTTAATTCAAGATTATCCTACAAAATGGCATCATAATAGTATCAAATTGAGGGGAGAAGTAAAGAAAAACTTGAATGCAGATTTATGATTGACATTCATGGTTTAACCACATTGAAATGAGCAGCATATGAGTTCCTAATTGTTATGGCTACTGAAGCAAACACATTTTCTGGAATACCATGAAATGATATCAATTATAAAAGGATTATGAGAATAAAACCAAGTGATTATATTCAATATTATTTTAATTTATATACTATGATATCTATTATAGAAATATATGGCCTAGCCGTATATATGATTTGTCTTTGCTCAGTAAAAAGCTCCAGATGACTTGTCACCGTATAAATTACTATGACTTACCAACATCTATTTATTATTCTCTACCATGATAGTGGTTAATGATTCAATAGAGGGATGGTAGATTGTACTGACAAAGTAAGAAATTATTTCTCAGCCAATCATCAACCATACAACATCCATCCAAAAAATGCTAACTAGGGAGGTGTTATTTTTTAAATTCTATCTCTATATATGTAACTAAAATCTACATGATACATGATAGTATGAGCTCTAATAGATTCAAAATCATCATTGAGTGCCATAAGAAACTGGTTAAGATGCATATTGTGTCGATAGGTAATAAATAACTTAGCATCATCTGAATATTTTCACTGTGGCTTAGACATAGCTAACTAATCCCAAATGCTAGACATTTGAGAATGAAAATCATTAATAAACTGACCTAGCTCTTGTTTCAGACGATGGAGTTTGTTGAGAAGCTAATGTTGATGAGCGAGATCCATGGAAGAATAGCGTTTGGCTTAAAAATCTCAAAGCTTCTTAGCCATATCAAATCATCCAAAAAGGACATTGATAGAGGTAACAAGGTATTTGTGATCCAAGTAATAATTTTATAATTATCACTATCTCTTCAAGACGAGCTTCATATGTTGCAGCAGTTTCAATAGGCTCCTCTGTTTTCTATTTGTTGCCTGTGACATAATGCCAGAGCTTACTTCTTTTGAGAATTTTGTGCATGATTTGGGCCCAATGATTGTAATTAGAACCATCTAGAACATCTGCTTAAGACATGAATGTAGATGAATCGATTAGAAATTGGTATGAATTAGCCTAAATTACAAGCAAACTTGATAGAAACTTTGAGGGTGGCAACTATGCTTGACAAGGCTATTAAAAAAAAAAAATCTTAAGCCACAGGAGGTAGCTCTAATACCATGAAAGAATTGGAAAAGAAAGAAAAGATGAAAATATACTGCATTTCATACCCCTTCTATACATAGGCCAACCCTTTATATAAGAGTAGGGTGATAATTACAAAGATTTTAAGGATCTTAAGAATTATAGAGATATATAAAATATTCTAAAAATATTTTAACAAATCAAACCAAATTTTGTAGATCCTAAAATCCCATCAAATCATTTCAAATATTTTAGATCCTAAAATCTTTTCAAATCATATCATATATCCTAAAATCTCATCAAATATTCTTAGAATCTCATCAAATAAGAATCTCATCAAATATTCTAGTGAAAATATTCTTGACACTACCAAAGGACAAAAACGCTGACCTCTTCAAACTATCTAACTGCACGTGGTACCATTTAAACTGGCAAACATGGTATATAACAATTTCCCTTTCTATTAGTATGAAACATAATCAAGATAGAACTTACTCCAGCACACCATAAGACAGTGGCTTTGGATGGAGCATCATAGAGCGCAATCAAAATTGCTCAGATAACAAAGAGAAAATTATAAAAAAAAAAAAATCCCAAAAGATAGCTTGCTTAATTTTTGAAAACTTCCATAGATCATTAAATTCTTCATAACGGAGACTTCTGTCAAGTTAGAGAAATCCCATGTGCCCAACAAAGGTGGCTCAAGGAAAAAAAAGGTGACTCCTACAAAGAATTACTTTAAGGTTAGTAAATTTTAACTGCCATAATTCAACCTATAACTTAAATGAGAGTTTCAAGTGGCCAGCCAATAAAATTAAAGAATCATGTTTTAACTTAATCATTCAATCAAAAACTTTCATAGGAAATAGAAAGGATCCTAGTCGAGTGAGTGACTTAATCAAAAACTTTCATAGAAAACTTAATCATTTCTATTTTGAAGAAAATAGAAATGATTGCTCGTGTGAGTAAGTTAATCAGTTTGTTAACATACTACAAACTTTACAATTATGTATGTTCTGATACTTATGCCATACACATATATATGCCAAAAGATAGTGAAGCAAAAACACATCAAATGCATAAATATAAAAGATGAAATATGTCATCAACGTACAAAGATAAGATAATAAAACTTGCTTTGGACTATTTGATGTATACACAGTTATCCTCTTCGATCATCATAAACCCATCATTAATGATGGCTTGACGAAATCTCAAATACCATTGCTTTGATGAAATCCTTATCAATTAATCTAGGATTAATAGGCTTAATAAGAAAATCTATGAAATAAAACAAGGAAAAGAGAAAATTTTGTAATATAAAAATATAGCATATATAAGAAAGCAAAGATACACAAGAATGTTCACTATATCTGAACTAGATCTGAAAGTAGGACTATATTCTACACATGCCAGAATGACCATAAAAAATTAAAATGCTCATAAAAAACTCATACACGTACTCCTCAATACATAGAAGAGCGTAATTACAAGATAAGAGGGCGGGGGGAGCCGAGAAGAAGAAAGGGAGGGGGGGAAGAGAGAGATAGAGACTTCATCGATAGTAGGAAGTGCTGAACAAAATGCACTCAAAAGAAGTTTCATAGTAGCTGATACCTGATCCCCAGAACTACTCAAGGTGGAATTAGATAGTCAAAAAGTAACATATATAAACATGCATAGATATATACATAAGCAGGTTTATTCTAACAAACTAGACCAATAATGCTGTTTGGATTAGCATGCAACCTGATTCCTCTAAATTAATAACTTAACCAATATTGCTTTATCAGGATTGACTAGATTTGGACAAAGTGAACAGCTAAGCTGGGAACAACGGCACAGCATCATACGAGGGATTGCTAGGGGACTATTGTATCTTCATGAAGATTCTAGATTACGAATTTTTTATCAAGTTCTGAAAGCTAGCAACATTTTGTTAGATGCAAGCATGAATCCTAAGGTTTCAGACTTTGAATTGGCAAGACTTTTCGGTTTTTGTTGTACTCAAAGCAGGACAATTAATGTTGTAGGAAACCTGAACTTCACTGTGGCTTTAAGGCTCAATTGTTTGCATTATTTGATAGTTTGTCATTTGCGGTGGATATATAGCACCAGAGTACACTATATAAGTTGGATGTTTTTTGTTTCGGTGTGTTAGTTTTGGAAATGTGATGAATCTTTTGAACTATGTGAGTCATTATGAATTTCACATTTACATTTTCTACTATTATATAAGTCTAGAGATGACTGCTACATATTCTAACAGATTTTTACCAGGCGTGGGAATGTTGAACCAATAGGACAGCACTGAGATTAGTTGATCCAAGTTGGGGTGAACATTATTCAAGCCAAGAAATCTTGAGATGCGTCAATATCATGCTGTTATATGTACAGGAAAATCCAAGTGACAGACCGAATATGCTATCAGTTGTTTTGATGCTCAACAGGTACAAAATGAAATTCCGAACTCCTTCACAGCCTGCATTTCTTTATGCAAATGCCATGACAAGGTCATATTGAAGATACGTGCTGGTCCATATAGAGGTAAACATAAGCAGTCTACGAATACATTTATTCTCTTCAAATGAGCTGTCCATTACTGAATTAAACCCTTGATAGAGAGAGAGAAACAAAGGTACTAGTAAATGTTTGTATTCCACCAGCCTGCCAGATACTGGTTGTTTTAGCAGTTCTGGAATTATAAATCTACTTCACAAAATATATAAAGATGGTGAAATATGTTTGGCGTGTAAGCAAGATAATTGAAAAAATACCTTTTTATATAAGTTGAGACAATAATTGAACAATACACTCATCTCCTTTCCCCATGTTAACAAGATATATACATCAAAAAAAAAAAAAAAAGTTAATTTGATATTGGCCTTTGTTATTCGTAAGAGTACTGTATGCATTTCAAATCATTAGTTAGAAGGGGCATTTTCCAAAGTTAAAAGAGATTGTGCTCTTTTTCAGGGGGTTAGGCATGAAAAGCTAAGTCAGAAATTTAGAATTATTATTATGCTACTTTAGAAGAAATTCTTGAAATGACCTAGGTGCCAAATAGATATCCACTTGCTATGAAAATAATTGCATTTCAGCATCAGCATGACAACAATTTGTCATGTTAATCCCATCATACAAGTTGGTCTTTCAAAGCATCAGAAAAAGATATGCCAACTAATTAATCTGCATATTATATATATTTTATACAAATAAGAAGCCACAAGACAACTCATGAAAGTGTGACTTTGGTAGCTAGCTTTCGAAGGGAGACTCGGTCCACAAAAGCCAGTTGGTAAAGTATGCTATCATAAGGCAATAAAGCGTTGGTTGAAATTATTGGCCAGTGTGACGGTCTTTAGAAGGCAAGCCAATGCAACTGAGATTTTGAATGGTAAGTGGAATATGGCGTATTCGCCAAGAAGTTTTCTTTTGATTTTCCATGGTTGTGAGTTAGCTTTCATGCCTTTAGCAATCTGTGGTTGCTGAATACATATATTGTGAAACTTTTTTCTGTATCTTTCTAGTTTCACATAATAGTTATGATTTAGTCATTTAACAACCGAATCATGACATTCAAAATTCCTTCGACCTGAGGCAACCAAAAGCTTATCTGGAACAGCCCCCTAATCATCTTTAGGCCTAAAACCTAGCACGAATACATGGCTGTGGTTATCTCACACCTAAAACTTATTATTAACCCAGCAAATTTCCCGACTGGTACCTCTGTCAACCATGTTTCGTACGCCATCCTTTGAGCCTAACAAGGCTTCGACACACCCACACAAACTCCAAGCCGTGTGAGTTTCGGATGTAATGCTGAATACTGGTTGATGGACTCAACCAAAGCATCAATCACAAAACGTGTTCTGCGTTTCCCCACGCTGCCTAACAGTTCAGAGAAGGAACCATTCAATTAATTGGCCAGCGAAAAATCAAAGTTCGTGGTCTTCAGTCTTATCCGTCTCCTGAAAGATGTCTTCAATCAATCAGAGCTAATAAACACGAAATCTTAAATTTTTTGTTTATTAACACGTTGCTATTCGAGAATAACCTTGGGTGCAGTG
Source organism: Metroxylon sagu (assembly GCA_017589505.3). Lineage (NCBI taxonomy): Eukaryota > Viridiplantae > Streptophyta > Magnoliopsida > Arecales > Arecaceae > Metroxylon > Metroxylon sagu. The sequence continues at coordinate 3,022,696 of JACVBY030000660.1, forward strand.
GGACTTCTATCTGGTGATTTCTTTGCAGCTGCAATGATCTTGACCATTGCTGTACCCAAAGGAGAAATCCCTTCCTGGCTGTTGCCATTCACCTTAACCCGGGCAACAATCTGAACCACCCAAGCTTTCGAAATACAGCTGTAATTCGGACAGGTCTGATGAGCATTTGATTCCGCTGCAGAAGTTGGCAATGCAAAGAGGTAGAAATTAATGAGAGGGAATGAAGCGTATCTTGTTACTCGGATTTCTTACTACGTCAAATTACGGGCGTTACATAAAAAAAAAAAAGATAATTATTTAACAAAGCAAAAGAACTATTCAAAAAAAAAGTCGATATCAATAATGGACGACCAAGTACATAACCGTAAAGAAACAGCTCAGCGAAAGAAAAGAAGCGGAAAAGTAAAGAAACAATGGATCAAGAAGAGATCGGACGGACGGCGAGATTTTCTCCTCTAGAGTTCTAACGGAACCTTCACGGCTGGTCCCACGGGCGTTTTGTTTGTGGCATCTTTTTAAGATTCCGGCTGTTAATATCAATATTGCCATATTTGATTTGATATATTTAGAAATGTTGGTGGATTAAAATTACTTTGATGTGATAATTTAAGATTCGCATTGGAGATTAGGTATTTCAGATTGTCGGAAGGTCCAAATCTTTTTCTTTTTTTTCAAAATTATTCCTCAAAACAAGACATAGTTTTTGAATGAAAAAGCTCATTTAGTATAATATATTATACTTATTAATATAAATAATAAAAAATTATTACATTAAATTATATACAATAATTTTTTATTCTAATATAATTAAATTTATATATTTATTATTATAATAATTACTATATTTTTATACTAATTTATTAATAAAATTTAATATTGTATAATATAATATTAAATTTATCTTATAATTAATATAATTTAATAATAATATTATTGAATTATTATTATAGTAATAATATTACATTATTATTTTATATTTTATTTATTTTATAATATAATAAATAGTATACATTATGAATATAATATATATTTTATATTATAAATATATTAATATTCTTTGTTAATATAATAAATATATCGTTATTATTATTATGATAATATTATATATTTCATATCATACTATATAAAGTATAATAAAATATTATTAATAATAGTATTTTGTAATAGTTAATAATTACTACATTATTATTTTTTATTTATCATATAATAAATAATTAATAATTTTATTAAATTAATAATGTTTTAATAATATTACATTATTGTTTTATCTTGTATTTATTTTATAATATAATAAATAGTATACATTATGAATATAATATATATTTTATATTATAAATATATTAATATTCTTTGTTAATATAACAAATATATATCATTATTATTATTGTGATAATATTATATATTTATTATCATACTATATATAGTATTATTAATATTAATAATAATAATATTTTGTAACATTTAATTATATTAAAGAGCTATAATAATTATCTACTTATAATAATATTATGTATATTATATTTATAAATATTTAAATTTTACAATATAATTTTAAATAAAAATTATGTAAATATAATATTATATACTTTTTATATAATATATAATTGTAATTGTTATATTATATATATTTGTAATATATTCTATTACTATGTGTTAATTAATAATAATTTATATCATATTGCATTAAAAATAATATAATTAATTATTATATATTTTTTATAATATACAATTATTATATTTAAAAATATTATTCTGTTTTGATTTCAATCATGAGTAATTTTAAAATTTTAATATGTTTTTTTATCTGAATTCTTGATAATTCAATTTTTCAAATAAACAGATCAATGCAACGTAGCAGCAATTCATGATTGCTTGAACCAAGCATGAATATACTATGCATCCAAATATTTTAATTTTAAAAATTACATGCCAAATAATGTAATGACATGACAGAGACTTACAATCAATGAACCAAACGGCCCTCAAGGGTCTAAGATTAGGTAATGCCTTGTACGACACGCTAGAGAGACCGCCGAAGCGATTGGGCTCCCCGCTTCCAAAATGTAAATGGAATCCAGTTGTGCCCCATTTAGTCGTCTAAGGCGCACCAATGTCGACCGACCTTTTCTCCAGGTCAAAAAGGCTTTGGTCCTCCCATTTTCGACATAACGTGATTTAGTTTGCTTTCTGATTAGAGATGTTGTTCAGAACTTGTTTTCTTCAAAGATGTTGCTTACAACCATAGCCTTTGTTTGCAACCATAGCCTTCGGTATCTGTCATCATGTTTGGTTCATTTTTCTTCTCATTCTTTCTCGCATGCCTTCTTCCCCTTGTATTTCTTTCCCCTCCCACCATCGGGGAAGTCTACCGAACTTGTGACACCACTAACAACTACACCGACAACAGCACCTATGGATCCAACCTCAAACTTCTCCTCCCTTTTCTTGCCTCCAACACTTCTCATTCCGGTGGATTCCTTAACACCACCGTCGGCCAGATTCCCTACAAAATCCACGGCCTCGCCATGTGCCGTGGTGATAAGAACGACTCCGCCTGCAGCTCCTGCCTCAACAACGCAATTCAACATGCCCCCCAGCTCTGCGCACACAAGAAAGGCGCCGTCGTCAACTACGACGATTGCCTCCTCCGCTACTCCAACCATCGCTTCTTCTCAACCGTTGACACCTCGCGGCGGACTTCCTGGAGGAACAGGAACAACGTGACTGACCGCAGCCTGTTCGACGAGATTCTGAACAAACTTATGGCCTCGATCACCGATTGGGCCATCAACAACTCGACAAGGAGATTCGCCATCGGGGAGACGATTAACTCCACCAAGATTTCTCTTTCGACGATATATGGCCTGGTGCAGTGCACGCAGGATCTGTCGCGGAGCCAGTGCCAACAGTGCCTTCAAAGTATCCTTATGCCGAGACCGACACTGCTAGAGGGGAAGCAGGGAGGGAGGGTGATCACAGCGAGTTGCAACTATAGGTATGAGCCATACAAGTTCTATGACGGGGCATCAACATCGCCGCCACCCCTTCTAGTGCGTACAGTTACGGTGCCTCCCCAACCGGCGCCACCCCCTCTAGTGCGTACAGTTACGGCTGCTCCCCAACCGGCGCCACCCCTTCTAGTGCCTACAGTTACGGTGCCTCCCCAACCGGCGCCACCCCCTCTAGTGCGTACAGTTACGGCGCCTCCCCAACCGGCGCCACCCCCTCTAGTGCGTACACTTACGGCGCCTCCCCAACCGGCGCCACCGCCTACCAAACCGGCGATAGTGCCTCCAGTTATCAAACCGGGGCCACCCCCGATAGTGCCTCCAGTTAAAGAAGGTAAGGGGAATAAAATTGTTTTTACTGGTACCGGTGAATTAGTTGTAGTAGCATCAGTTTACCATCTGTGACTTGCTAGGAGATATATAGTCTTTCCTAGTCTCTCTGTTTTGAGATCTAATCGTTTATATTCTGTTTATTTTATTAACATCATATCAATCTGAGTTTTATGGCCTAACGTATTGTCCGCTGTTGTTTGCAGTGATATAAATTAGGAATTCAGTGAAATAAAGTTAAACATGTTTTATTATTTATTGTGAATTCTAAATAAAAAATATGTTAAAAAAAATGCAAACGGGGTCTTTCCTACTACACCTAAATGTGTTGATTCCTTAGCTTATAAAGCAATACACCTTAGCAGTTCCAGAATATTAAACTTTGATTTTTCATAGCAAAATCTGCTGGCTTAATTTTGGTCTCCTTCAATATCTTTCCTTGGCGCTTTTCTGAATCTCTAGTCGCATAGTTATTGTTAAAGCATTACATGCATACCCGATTGTCAAAGTTGTATTCTTTTCCAAGTCTTCGCTGGGCTTTATTTTCCCAAAGACTTTCCATCTATTGACTTATCACATGGCTAGGATATAAAAAATTATGCCGCGACACCGGCCGCAGCATGCCACATGGCTAGGACATAGAAGGCCATGTCAAAGGGTGGACTTTGTAAACTTGAAGAGGATAAGGAGCTCTAGGGCTTATATAGCTAGTGGAACAAAAATGAAAGAGAAGAAAATGGAAAACAGAGTCCCTACACCTTTGAGTGAAGTTTCCTTTTATAGGCTGGCTTAGGGCCAAGTATTGAGGGTTGCCCATACTGCTGTAGCATGTCTAGTTATGGTGGTGAGATTGATTAGTTGATGAGACTACTTCAACTATCATAGTTCACACTTTGTGGTACAAGAATGTGTGTGAGCTTAATTGTAATCATGTCACATCTGCAGCTCTATTAAATGGAATGATCAGAAGCTTTAGGGATGCTGTTCGATTATTACAAGTGTTAATGACATAGTCTGAGAGCCATATGTTCCTTAATGGAATGATAGCTGGTTGCTAGCTTAATTTGACTCCATCACATGCCCCTCACTGCCACAGCCAAGGTGGTCATCTCCAACGAGGGAATATGTATAAGTGAGCATTGGTTCTGCCTAAAATGCGTTGGTCTCCTTTTATTAAGGCAGCATTCTGAACCCTCTTCTATGCTCTAAGCATTGGGCTTACAAATTCTCCTCAGAGGCTAAGAGAAGGGCTTCCATGAACTCTCTTTTTCCTTTCATGATCGAAAGTTTTTCTGAGCTATTGGTCCTACATTGTCTCTTGCCTTAGATCGGGGTGTTTGTCGAGCCTCACAATCGGACATCGAGCTACCCTGATAGGATATCGAGGAGGCATTTTCTCAATTTTTGAATATAATAATAATGCCACATTGAATATGGCAGCCATGCATTGTCTTTTGTGCCCTTTTCTTAGACTTGGGCTTCAAGCGTTCCTTCTTTTCCTTGTGGCGGTGAGAAGCACATTGTGCTCTTACTTTTTGATTGCCTTTCTGGATACTTATTCTTAGCGCTTTTGCTCTCAGATCTTCTTTTTTGATTTTTTTGACTTATTTCTCACTCAATGCTTCATAGACGCATCTACTTTTCTTTGGTCTTTTTAGTGTAGGTATTCCTTTTTTCTTCTTTACTTAGGTTGTGGTGTTGATTTTTGAGTCTCCCGCTTCTTCAGGAATGGACCATCCCCTATTCACATTGGTGTAGATTAGCAAAGGTCTAGCGAAGAGAAACTAACTGGTGAGGGTGTATCTAGCTTCTCCTGATTCTTCATCCTCACCATCCAAGAAGGTGGTGCTTCATGTAGTGGGACCATCTCTATTTCTACTAGTGACTATCCCCACGGTAGAGGCTCCTTCTGCTTTGTCTCCTGAGCATCAAAAGTTATCCCCTCCTGCAAGCCTCCAGATTCCTATAGGTCCTAATCTATCATCCTCGCTTTTAAGCCAATTATTACCTCCCATTCATCTAGTAGGCTCAATTACAATTTAGGCGAGCCTATGCTTAGTGCCTTAGTTGGCTACTTTGAAATTAGTTTATGGCATTGCTTTGCTCGACTTCCTTGTGGAGATAACTCAGCAGGGCATGGTGTTATGTGATATAGCCTTAGGGGTCATGCTTCTAATGGACTATAGGTACCTTGAAGATCTTTCGAATTAGAAGCTGGCAAATGTTGCCTTCTCTACCTGCATGCTATTTGTTAAGTGCATGCTGACTCTCTTCGAAAGGAACCACTAAGTAGAGGCCTTTTCACTTGAGGTGAACAAGCTAAGGCGAAGGCTTGAATAACTTTGATTGGAGGTCAAGAGGTCCAAGACAGCATCTGTGGTGGAGGTGAAGAGATTGGAGATCAAAGCTAGGGAGATTGTGGTGAAGTCGGCAGAGGCAGAGGCTAAGGTGGTAAGGGCAGAAGCAAGGGTGGCTGAGATAGAGCTAAGATTGCAGCAATGGAGGTCAGGGCATAGGCCACTAAAGTCAAGGTGATGGAGGCTCGGGCAGAGATGTTTTTAGTTAAGGATCAGCTACTCGTTGTTGAAAGGGCGCAAAAAAGATGATCGAGTTTAAGGCATTAGTGAAACTCAAGTCAATCTTATTGGATTGCTTTGTTGAAGCTTCTCTATAACGCAAAGGAGCATTGTGACGAAGATTGTGGCGATGCATTCGGATCTCGAATTCTTAGCCTTGGAGGTCATGAAGGAGACCCAATAATAGAGGAAGCTATGGAAATGGCTTTAATTGCCATTAGGGCTGGATTGATAGGAGAGGGCATCCCTTCTGTGGTCAAAGTCACCATTATCACTAACAAGCTTGGAGAGGAATTGCCTCTTATGGAATTGGTTGTCGAGACAGCCCCAGCTGGGTAGGACCATCAATGGAGGTTGAGTTTGAGCTACAAGTAGTGGTCATTTCTCTAAATGAGGAAAAGGAAGAAGAGGAGGCTCCATAGCTTTCCATGAGGTTTGGAATGCTCTGGTTCTGATTCCACCTAAGATGCTCCTACTTCCACTATGTGGCTTCTTACAGACCATAGCTTTCTTTTGCTCTTTTTTTTTCTTTTTATAATTTGTACATGTAGAACCTCCTTTAAGATTTAACAAATCAAACATCTTCTTCCCTTGATGGAATTCATTTTCATCTTTACTTATGTGAATGACTATATCTACCTTTTCCCTATTCTTTGCAGTCCTGATAGATTGCTTTGTTGGGTCCCCTTCTATCAGGAGTAACCCTATTAAGTTTGCTGACTCGAGATCTTCCATAGGGAGAAAGAAAAGTCTCTTTCTTTAGGAGAAGTGGGATCTTCCTAGATTGGATCCACAAGTTAGGCTAGTCCTCCCTTTTTGGTTCTCCTCTGTGATTAAGGAAAATTTCTCTCAGGCTGTTTGAGTCTTTGGAGGAAATAGGTTCTCGATTCCTTCTTCACAGGAAAGGGCCTTCCTTGAGATTATTGCGTTACTCTTCCTCTTCTCTTGATTAGAGTTCTTTAAAGCAAACTAGCTATCCAGTGAGGTTGGCTCCCTCCTCTTGCTCAATGAAAAGAGCACTTTCAAGCGACTTCATTTGGCATCCTGCTTTCTCTTGATTATGAGTAGAGTTCTTCTAACCAAACTAGCTCTTTAGTGGAGTGGTTCTCCTTCTCTGACTCGGCAAAGAGAACTCTTCCAAGTAGTCTCCTAGTAATCCGCCCTCTCTTTCTTTCAAATAGATTTTCACTAGGCAAGTCAGTTCTTTAACAGAGTGGACCTTCTTATCTTACTTAGTAAGGAGAGTTCTTTTGAGCGATCCTCTAGTAGTCCACTCTATTTTTCTCCTATGTAGAGTTTTTACAGGCAAGCTAGCTTTTTGACAAGTGAATCCTCTTATCTTACTTGGTAAGAAGAGTTCTTTCGAGCAGTATTTTAGTATCCACTCTCTCTTATACAAGTAGTGTACTTTTAGGCATGTCAACCTCTAGAGGAGCGGACCCTCTTTTCTTATTTGGTAAGAAAAATTCTTCTAAGTGATCTTCTAGTAATTTGCTCTCTCTTTTTTTTAAGTAGAATTCTTTTACATAGGTCAGCTCTCTAGCGGATAAGACCCCCTTCTCCTGCTCGATGAAGAGAGCTCTTTCCAGTGGTCTTCTAGCAGTCTGCTCTCTTTTCCTCTCAAATAGAATTCTTTTAGGTAAGTTAGCTCTTTAGGGAAGTGGACCACTTTCCCTTGCTTGGCAAGAAGAGTTCTTCCAAGTGGTTTTCGAGCAATTTATTTTCTCTTTCTCTCAAGTAGTATTCTTTTAAATAGGTTGGCTATCTAGCAGAGCGGATCTCTTTTCTTATTTAGTGAGAAGAGTTCTTCTGAGTAATCTTTTGACAATCTGCTCTTTCTTTTTTCCAAGTAGAATTCTTCATATAGGTCAGCTCTCTAACATAACAGATTCCCTTCTCTTGCCAAGCAAAAAGATTCTTCCAAGCAGTCTTCTAGCAATTCACTCTATCTTTCTCCTGAGTAAAGTTCTTTAAGGAAAATCAATGCTTTGGTGGAGCAGACTTTCTTCTCTTTCTCAATGAGAAGACCTCTTCCAAGCAGTTTTTCAAGCTTGCATACCATATTCTGCAAGTTATTATTAGTTAGCCCAACTTGAGACTTTATTTGAAAATGTAATAATGATACGGACTAGACTTTATGAGAGGTCACTTAAGATGTAGCTCCTAAAAATCAACAGCTGGTTATGATGCTTTGGTTCCATCGCATAGATCTATTGGTTGGGTAGTAGGAGAATGCCATGTGGAGACGCTTCATTTTCCATGACATGGTAGAGATCTTCTAAATTTTAGGCACCTAGTTTCATGGCTCTCAAGATGCTGCTATTATCAATAGCTTTGGAAGGAGCAGTCGAACTCTTAGGTGATGTCACTCTCAACTTCTATGTAAAATGGGAGAATAGGGTGCATCACTAGACCCATTCCTCTGCTTCCTCACTATAACCATGGGCAAGCCTTGATCTAACCTCTAGCACTTTTGTGTACATGTCACTATGCGATAGTAGTAGAAGAAAATCTTAAAACTTTGTTGAGAGATCAAAAGGTTCCTAGAAGAGCTAGCTGCTGCCTTCGCTTGAGCCGTTAAGGAATACCAACAATCAGAGGCATTCAATAACAAATGGGTTCATCATTGCATAGATACTTTTACTATTGCATTCCAAATAGATCATAATAGTATCCCACAGCCACTTCGAGACCTCATCAAAGAGGGAGGTGACGAGGGAGGTGGTAGGGGATGTGGAGATCAATGAGGCACGTCTTCTACCTCAGTTTCCCCTTCTACCCTGACCATCTCCTCTTCTTCCCATTGTCTCCTTTTGTCTTGCCTTCCTTTTTCATTCTTTTCTTCTTCCTACCCCTCCTTGGCTACTCTAGTATCTCTCTTGGGATTAATCAAAGCTGAGGATCGCGTTTCTATCTATGGATATTTAGCCTTTTTGAACATGTAACCACCTTCAACTAAGTATAAATACATAGCCACTTGGCCTTTTTTGATATGTAATTGCTTTAGGCTACCTTATAATTTAATGAAATAAGACGAAAAGATTGCATTACATCTCCGATGTCTGTCATCTTTCTTTTTTCTTCCTTCTTCCTCTATTTCTTTCATTTTTTTTTGTGAACGTCAAAGATTCACCTGCAACGGATATGCATTCCTTCCCAATGCCAAGGGGTTGCTAAATTGTATGGACTTAGCTTTCCAATCAAGGTTCTCTAAGGTGAGGACCTCAGTCTTGTCCTTTCTCTTCAACATAGTGATATAATACTACCTTGTCACTGCTTGGTCACCTTAAGCTCCTCAACTCTATTTTTGGTTAGAAACTTAATGAAGAGGTGATATCTTGGCATCACAGCCCTTAGAGTGTTAAGATTGAGGTGCTCCAAACTAGCATTATAAACCAAGGGAGCCTTCACCATGAGAAATTCTATGATCATTGTGGCTTGATGAGGTTCCTTTCCAATGGTCACTGGAAGGCTAATAGTCCCTTCGATTAGAATTAATTTTCTAAAGAAACTAACCAACATGTCACCAAAAGAATTTAGGCAATCCTCGTTGATCCTGCAATCATGATGAAAACTACCAATGCATTATCATGAGGGGTTTGAATCTTTTCTAAGTTAGCATCAAAGAAGGATATGAACTCTATCTTATATCTCTTTGATGCCTTAGCCCTATTTTGTTGACCATAAGCATTCCTAGCCAAGGAACTCTCTCCACTACCAGTGAATCCTCCTGACAGTAGGTAGATGATGACTATAATTCAGTGCTATTGAAGCAATTGAGGTTCTCAGCTTTCTAGACAAGTCACCCTAGATGTGCTCTATAAGACTGCCTTTTTGATAGACCTTTTGTTTAGCCCTATGGCAGCTAGTACCCCTTATTGCAGTCACAGTCTCCTTGGTTAGTGAACCTCCATTCTAAGGGGAGCTCCTCGGACTCGTTTTCATCTCGAGGCATACCTTCAACTTTAACATTCTCCTCAGGTCACGTAACTTTGCTACTACCCATGGTGACCCCAAGATATTTGTCTAAGACCTCGAGCCATCACCTTAAGCTTGGGTTTTCAAATCCCTCCCCCCCATTGGTGAGGGGGTGCTCTACATTGTTAGTCTCACTTGTAGGTTGGCCTTCTTTCTCCTTTCGGTTCCCATGTTTAGGGCATCAATGGGGCCTATATCCTTGGGGTTCAATTATAGTGATTTGATGGTTTTTGTTTCCAAATGGATTAGGGAGGGGGTTTCTAGTGCCTAACCAATTTGAATTGCACCATGGTTGCTAGTAGGAGTTTTTTTGCAGGACTTAGACTATATGGCCTTCACCTTATTTCTATAAATGGTGCCACTCTAATGGTGCCAAAATTTGCCTAAGGGATATTCTTGTGAGAGCAGAAGGAGACGTGATAGATGTTAAGGCTACCCGGTTATTGCCCTCGATGCTTAGGTTAGTGAGAGAAGGAGATGGAGGAGACTAAGGGTGGACCTTGTAACCTTTCTGCTTGAAGAAAAAGATTAAAGAAAATAGGAGGCTCTAGGGTTTACAACCAAAGGGATGAAGATGAGAGAAAGAGAAAGAAGAAGAGAGTCCCTGCACCTTCATATCAGGTTTCCTTTTATACGTTGGCTCAAGGCCAAGTTTTGGGTGGTTATGGTGGTGTGTCTTGTTATGGTAGTAAGACTGGCTAGTAGATAGGACTACTTTACCTACTATAGACCACACCTTCTGGCATAAGGATGTGTGTGATCTTGATTATTTTCTTATCGTCTTTGCAGTTTTATTGGGTAGAATGGTTAGGAGCTCTAGAATTCATATTCTTCTGACACTAGCTGGTCATCATAGGTATCAATGATGCGATTTGAGGGCCACATGTCTTTTGACAAGATGCCAGCTAGTTACTTGCTTAATTCGACTGCATTAGATTTCAATCTCATAAATAGCATTTGAATCAACTTCCTTAAACCCTCATGATTTGGAAATCTTTTGCCTTTGTAATACAAGATGAAAAAGAAAAAGCAATTAAGTACATAGCAGTCTGATGTTCCAAAGAATAAGAATCTTGGCATATGTGTATAAAGTTTATAGAATTGTCCCTTGATATTGAAGAATAATCTAGAAATATATACATAGATTTTCAATTGATCATGAATAAAATATAAAGTAATAGGTGATTTGAAGTAATAGTAAAGCTCTACTACTCCTTTTGGCCTACAATATTAAAAAAGAACAATATTAATAAGCAATGGAGCAAGGTACTAATGCTTAGTGTTGTAATATAGAAGTGTTATTTCCATAAACTAGCCAAAGTAGTGAACCATTCCTTTAAAGTATTTAAGGGTTTGCCTAAGCTAGCACTGGTTTATTATTGTTTGATCAAAGATAGTTCATACCTAATGCTTCCATTGGCTCACTTTCTGATTACTAGCTAAAGATCATGAAAAGTTTGTACTTGGAATCCTCTTAAATGCCAATCTTTTGGAACTGCAGTTCTGCTTCATACCTAATCCACTTCCATGAGACACTCTAGCTAGCAAGCCTACCAGAAAAAGAATTATATTCTTTATAGAGTAAATATTATTAAAAGCTTTCCTACAATAACACTAGCCTCAATTTCCATATGTGCCACAAACATTGGAAGATACAACAAAGATGCACTAATATGATTTGTCTTAACTAGCAACTCTATGTTTCAATATCATCAGTACATCATGTTAATATAGATATACAAATGAAATTCGTCATTTGTCTATGCAGGAAAGAAGAAAAATGTCATGGTTGTGGTCCTTGCAATTGCTATACCTCTAGTAATCACATGCATGCTAATCTCTGTACTTCGCATTTGCTTCCAGAGGAAGAAGCCTGCTGTAAAATTACCTTGTAAGTATCCCATGAATTAAATTCTTTCTATTATTGTACAAAACATCTAGCTCTTTTCTTTACATTTTTGTTGGAAAGCTACAACAATATCTACCAAGAGAGAAAAAGGAAAATCATAGGCTAGGTTACTTTGGAAGTCATACTAAAAATGTTTACTATAAGCAATAAAAGTCATGCACAACTTGATTATTGACTTCAATGACTATCAATGAGTACATAAACTATGTCCAACAGTCCACAAGTCATCAACTTGAGAGGCAATGACCTATATGTTGGTCTTGATTTAGCGCCGACTTGATTTCATTGAGCAATGTCCTTTTCTAATTTTTTTTTTCCCTATTCCAATTATTTCATCTTGTTATCCTTATTCCTTACGTAAGATTCAATCAATTTTTCTTTATAATAATTTCAAAGTTCTATGCTCTTTCAGTAAATGAGACAAACTCGAAGGAGATCATAAGTATCGAGTCCTTATTAATCAGTATATCTACATTACGAGTAGCAACAATCAACTTCTCTGAAGAGAACAAACTTGGACAAGGTGGCTTTGGTGCAGTTTACAAGGTATTATGATAACCTATAGTGTTTACTTGTTTAACTAATATTAATAGAATTATGCTCCAAAAACAAGATTTATCATATGTAATCTTTATTTTTGCATAGGGAATACTACCTTACATAATTTCTATATAACTCTAAAATAGTTTCTTCTTGTTTTATATAATTCTTCTTAACCTTATAATTCTGTATAGGGACTACTGCCTGATGGACGAGAAATAGCAGTGAAAAGATTATCAACTAGTTCATCGCAAGGATTTGGAGAGCTAAGAAATGAGCTAGTTTTAATTGCTAAGCTGCAGCATAGGAATCTTGTAAGGCTTCTAGGTGTTTGTTTGGAAGAACAGGAGAAGTTGCTTGTTTATGAATATATGCCTAACAGAAGCCTGGACACCATTCTTTTTGGTATAATTTCTTTCTCCATATAACCTTCACTGACCTTCCTTAGAAACTTGTGCAATGGCCATAATATAGTCAAACTATAATTATTTTGACACTGAATCTAGAACTTTGGTGTTTGTTTATATGTAGGCTCTCCTTTTACAACTAAATCTAGAATAAGTATTTTTGGCATAACCCTTTTTTGTTAGTGTAGAAGAAGCAATGTCTAGCCATCTTACATTAAACATCTTTCTGGACTTATTCTCGCATGTATTACCTTACTAATTATCAAATTTATATGGCATAGATCCTACAAAGTGCGATCAGCTAAATTGGAAGGAGAGGTATAAGATCATTGGCAGGATTGCCCGAGGCATACTATACCTGCATGAAGATTCTCAATTAAAAGTTATACATCGGGATTTAAAAGCCAGCAATATCTTACTAGATGCATATTTGAATCCAAAGATCTCAGACTTTGGTATGGCTAAGCTTTTTGGTAGAGACCAAACTCAAAGCACCACAAACCGAGTTGTTGGAACATTGTAAGTTAAAATCTTGAATAATCTTTGGATTTTTCATTAAAAAGAATAACTTACATATTTTGTTGATGGTTGATTAAAGAATTTTAAATAATCTACTCATTTTATTGTAGTGGATATATGGCACCAGAGTATGTCATGTATGGACAATATTCTACTAAGTCAGATGTATACAGCTTTGGTATTCTAGTTTTAGAGATCGTGACTGGCAAAAAGAATAATGGCTTCTCTAATTCAGAATATGCTGAAAGCATACTGAGCTATGTAAGTTTACAATTGCTTATATACAAAGGTTGTTCTATCTTAGGTGACTGAATACATTCATTTATGCAGGTTTGGGAGCATTGGATCAAAGGAACAATTTTGGAGGTATTGGATCCATCTTTAGACAACCATTGCCGAAGAAGTGAAGTGCTAAAATGCATTCAGATTGGACTATTGTGCGTCCAGCAAAATCCATCTGATAGACCTAAGATGTCACAAGTTGTTGTTATGCTCAACAGTAACTCTGTCTCTCTCCGAGCTCCTTCCAAACCAGCTTTTTGCATTGGAAATAGTGGCATGGATTTAGAAGCTTATTCTCTAAGAAAGTCAATACTAATGCCACCGAATGAGGTGTCAATTACAGAACTTGAACCTAGATAGATATAAGAAGGTAAGTAGAAGAAGGTTGACAAATACAAGTAAAAGAATGTTGATGTATCTTGAATAACAAGAGTTTTTCTTCAAAAATCCAGAGACCTTATATCATGGATGTAACACTAATGTTTTTCTCAGACCCCTAAGAAGCACTAGAAATGCAATAGTGTATGATTCATGTCTACCCATTCTCTTATATGACAATCTATTGCTTCATTTCCTTTGTTACTATATTCATTTTTATCGTTAGGAATTTAAATGAAATCAAAGAAAATGACATAGAGCAAGGGAACATAAACCTAACCTCAAGCAAAATTACCAAAGAATGGTAGTGGATTACCCAATTATCAATCCTAACATATGAGAAAGAAAGTACAAGATTTTCTTTACTTTAATTAGATTGGGTAATTAAATGTGTAAATTACACCAAACTGAAAGTCGAGGAAAGAAATTAGAGAAAAATGTCATGTCATCATAGTATTGGTATCATACTAATAATTAGGTATGATAAGAGGACTTGGAGAAACTCTTCTCACAGTATTTTAGAAGAACCAACAGTCATCTAATAATTTTTTAGTATTTTGTCATCTTGATAGGATCAAAAAGTAAAGTTACCAAGACAAAGTGGACCACCACACAGAATAAAAAACCTAAAAGTTGTAAATTTAAGAAATTATAATCTAATAGAAAAAATATAAATATCCTAAGCAACTCAATCGTATTGGCCTAGTCAACGATTAAGTTATACTTTTGGAAGAGTAGTCCGTGTAGAGCAATGGAAAGCAAGCATGTTATCTTCACAAAAGATTAGATTTTATCCTCTATTCAGATGATTCCATTGTGAGATGCTTGATGCTTGTGCTTCAGCGTAATGTCTCTAGGTATAACTTGTTTTAAACCTTAGTTGCCAAAACTTGCAGCAGCTATAGCAGTGGATGTTGGGAATTAGATATTTTAAAAAACTCAAAGGAAATGCTTAGGAAGTGCGTGTGCATTCAGGTTTCCAGGGAATTTTTGAAGTAGGGGAGTGATCCTCGATAGAAAGTTTTTGTTACTTAGTTTTTTAGTCTATGATTATTCAACATCCTCGTACAAGTGCAAGAACACAGTACGCAATCTAAGGCTAGTGGCTGCATTTTGAAGTGAATTCACCAGCTTCTTCCTTGTTTGAATGGTCACCCAATGCACTAATTCTAGTTCCATTGATAATTGGGGTATTTATTGTATCTTAACATTGTCATTTAAGCATGGCTAATCTAGAAGTGCATGACATATATTATCGAATGAAACTCAATAAATAAAACAACCTGCTAAAGTAAATAAGATGGAATATATATATATATATATATATATTTCACCATAAGTTTGTTGTAATGGTTGTGTATCTTTACATGCTAATCAAGTTTTAGCAAATGTAAATATAAAGATTAACCTCGTATCTTTTCATTCCAAAAATAATTAACAGAGCTTCTGCTCATGAATCTATTAGTGCTTGCATTGCCTAAATTTTCCAAATAATAAAGAGTGCTTGCTCTTGGGAGAGCTTTTTTTTAGAAAGCTAAAGAACATTCTAGTGGTTTTCACTGATGAGTGAACTAAGAAACTATCTATAAAGTTAAAAGAGAAGGTAGGTTGGGCATCCAAAATCTTAAGAGTGTGAACCTAGCCTTGTTAATCAAATGGGTATGGAAGTATGTAAACAAATATATCAATGAAAATACACTTTGGTCAAGACTTATCTCTAAAGCCTACTAGTTGAGTTATCACTTAACTAGGTAGAAGAGGCAGAGACTATGAAAGGCATCACCATTATGGAAACATATCTATAGGGGCCCCTCTCCTCTCAGGAGTCCACCTAGTTGGAGCAACTCCATATCCTGCTTTCTTTCTTTTGCCCATGTCCATTATTAGATGTTCCAATCTAGAAGCTTTCTCCATATTGCAAGTATAGTATGGATTCTTTCTATAAATTTATCAATCATCATGGAGTTATCTACCCCTTCTAGAGTACACTGTAGAAAGCCTATACCCCAAAAAAATTAAAATATTTGTCTAGTTAGGTATCTGCAACAAACTACATACTAGAGTTATTTTGTCCAAGAAAAGATAGAGTGTTAGCAACAAGTGTGTGTTATGTGGAGCACCCCACAAATTAGTGAACCATTTGCTTATCCAGTGCTCATTCTTTCGGTTGATCTTGAATAGCTTTATCAATGGTATAGGATTGAAATGGCCACCTTCCAATTCCATCAGTCTACAGATAGAATGGAAAAAGAAGAGAGTGCAGAGTAAATGGAGAAAAAGTTAGGATCAGTAAAGAAAAGTGATTGTGAGGCCCAATTGTTATTCTCCCAAGAAAAAGGAAAAAAAAAAAAAAGGGAGAGAAGCAACAAAGTGAAAAACCACAAATATTGATAATAACAAATAAATACAAACTCAACTGGGGCAATAAATGTCTTGTAAGCTTTTTATTTGGTTGTTTAGATCATTCTCTGACCATTTCTTCATACTGTAATTTAAAAAATTGAAAAAGAAAAAGCAACCTCAAGTTACAATATATGCCTTCTCTCTTAGTTCGATCTATTATCAGCCTCATTGAAAAACTTGTCCTTATACTCATCAATGTTGGAAGGTAAGGAACATATTCATTTTTGAGAATATCAGTCCCAAGCCATGCCTCATTGTTTAGGAAGCAACTCGGTTAGCATATGAATATGTTTTCCGTACTCAACAATCTTTGCTTTCAGGTCGCTAGGTTTATTTTTCACAGTCATCTGTATTAAACTCTTATCTCCCCCTTACCTTTTGGCAAGCGCCTCAGTCTAGATGTTTAAAGATTAACTTTGAAGATTCTGTTAGAAGATGGGGAGCAAGAACTGGCTTCTTAATTCGAAATGAGTATGGGAAACCATGACTAATAAGAGCTATTCCTCCTTCAAACTTAGTTCCTAATGCAAAGCTCACTAATACTTGGTGTGCAACGTAAGCTATTGAAAATTTTCCTTCTTCAAATTATGTTTTGGAGGATGATTCTGCTACATCATGGCTTCGCTAAATGGAGATTCTAGTAGCCTTCATCGTTTTCTTCACAACTTGAAATCCCTCTTCTCTTCATCTTTGAGGCTCCTTGTCAATATGTGTTTAAAGAAAGAAACCAGGCTGCTGATCATCTCGCTGGAATTGCTCTTACTCATTAAACTATCCAAATCTAGAAGGAAAACTTTCCACCTCAACTGAATTTGCTAATTGATGCGGACGTCAGAAGTACCATATTTCTTAGACTATGATTAGTCTCAATTGTAACCAAAAAAAAAAAAATCCAAGCAGTTTGTTAAAAGGGCCCCATTTGGGTATTGACATGTTAAATATGGTTAATGAGCCAGATGGAGTAGAATCAATAGTTCTCAACGCCACATACTAATTCCATGGTTTTTCCACCTTGAGCAAAGTACGCAGGCATTGAAGGAGTTAGAAGAGTCACAGAGTAACTAGTCAGCATAAGAACAATTGTCGCCATGCAAGGTCTGTTCCTCAAGTCTTCTTAAATGCAGAGTAATCCTCTGTGAATGCATAACATAGCTTCTTGCCTATGGTACCATTCACCTAAGCTATGATCCATTATTTCCAACTCCTTTCCTTCATTCTAGTTCTCCCATGCCTATTTAACAAAAACACAAGATGAGTTGCAATAAAAGAATAAGCTCGGAGAAATTATGGATCGAATGCAATTTATAATCCCTATCTTTTACTACATGTCTTAGTAATGGCTAAATTAAGAGCCAGTCCTTCCAAAGCTTAGGAGGTTTGTAGAATCCCTTGATCCATAGAAGCTAAAACTCCAAAGCTAAACGCATCTGATTTATTTGAAAAGTGATCGTGCATTACATACTCTGGAGACATGCATCCACTACACGCCATCAAGCGGCAGTCATTTGTTGTACCAAAAACATAGTGCTAAGTGCTCTAAAAGGAAGCAAGGGAGAAAATAAAGATGAAGGAAAATTCTATTACTCATATCAATTATCACAATAACGAAGACTATTATGTTTGCTAGTTATTACACAACAATCAAAATCTTGACTAAGGAAATTAATGAGGCTTTTAGCACACTTTGACTCAGCAATTTTACTAGTGCATCTGTGCTTTGTTAGACTCTGAGAGCTGTGCAAGACCAAAGTCTGAAAATATTAGGTTCATATACTAATCTAACAAGACATTGCTCGTTTTTAGATGCTAATGAATAATCTTGAGGTGAGAATCTGGGTAAAGATATAGATGCCCTCTTGCAATTACTTGGATAATTTTGCAGTGCATTCCTCAGTCTAGAAGTCCACATTTGATGGGATCTATATCATCCAAGTAAAATCTAGTCAAAGCATATAATGAAATCATAATGATCGAATTAGGAAGAAGCATGAGGTTTTTGGTTTAATTCAAGAGTATCCTATAAAATGGCATCATAATAGTATCAAATTGAGGGGAGAACGAAAGAAAAACTGGATGCAGATTTATGATTGACATTCATGATTTAACCACATTGAAACAAGCAGCATATGAGTTCTATTTGTAAAGGCTACTGAAGCGAGCACATTTTCTGGAATAGCATAAAATGATATCAATTATAAAAAGATTATGACAATAAAACCAAGTGATTATATATAATATTATTTTTATTTTTCGGAAAAGATAATTCAAATACCACGATATCCATTATAGAAATATATGGCCTAGCTGTATATATGATTTGTCTTTTCTTAGTATAAAGATCTATATGACTTGTCGCCGTATAGATTACTATGACTTAGCAATATCTATTTATCATTGTCTACCATGGCAATAGTTAATGATTCAATAGAGGGATGATAGATCGTACCAACAAAGTGAAAAATTATTTCTCAACCAATCATCAACTCCTACACAAGACTCATTCATAAATAGAGCTATAACCAGCTAACATCCATCCAAAAAAATGCTAACTAGGAAGGTATTATTTTTTAAATTCTATCTCTATATATGTAACTAAAATCTATATGATACATGCTAGCATAATCTCTCATATGCTTCTTTTATTTGAGTCCTAGTTAATGGTTCAAAACCAAATCTAATCAAACGTAATGGCAAGCACCTTGAGCTTGTCGATCATTACACACACACAAGATTATAGCATCACTTTCAATGCATTAAAAATGTACAAGATTTTTATAGGATGAAGAAATAGTATGACAAACATACCACACAGAAATTTGTCCAGGCTTGTAATTGGGAGCAATTCATGGACAAGTAGCCTTTCTTTTTCTTCTAGACAACAACCCAGCAGCTTCACAAGATTTCTGTCTTCAAGCTTAGCAAGAAAAGTAACCTCATTTCTTAAATCATGAAATCCTTGCTAAGAATTTCTGGAAATTTTGGAATTTTTTTTTCACAGCTACTTCCTGGCCATCTGAGAATACTTCCTATTTTCTTGAGAAAGCTACACATAGCTTGTGACCAAGTGATTTAGTTTTGGCCATTGACAGCAGACTCGGTTGGAAAACATCAGATAAGATGCCGGTAGTACCCATCAAACAAAATGAGGGTCAAAACAGAGACCACAACTGACTTTATAAGTAGAAATAGCCAAAATAGAGTAGAAATATGGAAAGAGCACAACTTAAAGCTCTTGAAATTAGTCTGATCCGGTTAAAACTTTGTTAAGAAATGCACAAACTAGCTTAGAACAGATGCTGCCGAGCCAAACCGAACTGGTTCAGAGATTTGGCTGGGATGTGATTGGGTCACCTACAGGAAAACAAGGTTGGTAGTTGGCATGGAGAAGAAGGAAGACAAGGCGGCTGATGCAGAGCTGGAGAACGGCAATGGGTTTCCAGACCGAGGTGAAGCTGGGGTGCCACTCGACGTTGAAGGCGATGATGAGAGGTGCGAGAGGCGACGCCGGTGGGACGTGCCCCAAGATCGTCCGAGAGAGAGGGGCTTTCACCTCTGCAGGAGAATCACAGCTATGCGAACGAGATGCAGCCTTTGCTGCGTCCCTGTCCGAATATCGAACCCGATTGAGGGAGGCAATCGAAGGAAAGGGCTCGTATTGTCGGAAGGAATAGGAACAAGGAAGGAGAGGAGTCGGCCACCGGTGGATGCGGAGGATCTCAGCAGGCCATGCCTCGACGTCAGCACCCGAGGACGCCATTGTCGTCAGGATGTCATCAGTGCTATTGAAGGAGATAGTGTAAACGGTGTCGCTGCTACCGGCGGACCACCCAGGAAGAATTCTAGAATTTCGAGGAAGAAAGGATCTCGGCTCTGATACCATGAAAACATAAACAAATCAGAGATGATAGCATCAACAGATCAAAGGCAAACCTTTTATATTGTTTCATCTTAGCAACTACATGGTCTAACATATAGGTAAATAAGGTAGCAGCTTAGCTATTTAGTATGATAGGTAAGATAATACGATGATGCAATATTCTTAATATGACCTTTAGTATATGACCACATTTGACTGAGCTTTTCAAGAATCTAAAAGCATTTTTATTTTAAATTAAAAAAATATTTTTAAATAATTTTATGGTGTTTGATAAATTTTTTAAAAGTAATTTTTTTTTATTCTAATAAAAATTATTAAAAGCTAGTTCAAACTTTTGTAGAAGCTCTACTTGCTAAATATTAGGGGCTATTTTTAAACTTGAAGATCACAAATTTAAACCAAAAACGACAATTTCATATTATAATAAAATAAAAATATAATATAATTATAATAATATTATATATTATATTATATTATATTTAAATATTATTAAAATAAATATTATAATATATTATATTATAATATTATAATATTAAGAAGAGGACGGAGGAGGCCATAAGAAACTGAGAGATTAAGCAGTGGGCTGCGGTTACCGAGTGAGCGAGCTGGGAGGCACTTTTCCTTTGCTAACTCAGGTGCTGTCAAATATCGTGCCGCTGATTCAACCACGATAAATTATCTAAAAGAATGTATTTCCGGTAATGATTTTTTAAAAAAATTAACAACACTTTAATTTTTGCTGCCAAAACTTTACCCAATAATTCTAATCATCGAGACAAAAATTTTAATATAGAGCTTTTACCTTCATTTATTAGCCGTTTGCTGAAAAAATTCAGCAGCACTTATGACTATAGGTGAAGGCGACAGTGATTTTGGTGCTCAAGTCCTTCCCTTTTTTTATAATTGGACTTCCCAATAATTTCTGTGTAAGAATATCTTAATCTCTTTTTCACTTGTATTTCTAAAATCACGTGCTATATCAATTTTCGGCCTACGCAGTCATTTTAAATCAAACAAATTAACAACTTAAAATCATAACAAATACAAAAAGAAGTATTCGAATTATCACTCACAAATAATTTCGATCCTTGAATCTTTTATTAATTACAATGATTCACAAACAGATAATACATGATCTATGACATGGAGCAGCAAATAATATTAAACTTTAAATAAAATACTAAAAATCTGCTAGTAGTTTTGATTAAAAGAAGTCATTACTTCGAGCAGAATAAAAGCATCAGTGAATAAGTAGCACAAGTCATTGGTCTCCATGAATCATACAATTCATTATGGATAAAAATATTGTTAAAAATTTTTAGTATATGGACTAGTATAGTCATTATCCAGATTAATCGAATATCGAATTAATAGAGTATTTTATTAGCCTATTATAGTTTGTGATCATCATTTGTGTTATTAAGCTATTTGGTATACCTTAGAGCGGTATGGACTTATGTTAAGTATGGAACTTATGGATACGCAGCTGATAGGGCACACATCCTAAAGTTTTATTATCATAAGAAGATGTCCCTATCCTTGCGCTATAAATATTGCGATAGCTTATTGAATCGTAATACTTTTGCTATCTTTAGGATAGAGAAAAGTTTTCCCTTCTACTATACATATAAAATCCTAATAAGGTTCTGTATTGCAGGAAGGTATAGATCTTGCGATAAATTTAGGCATGATTTAGTTTATATTATACATGCATATATACTTATGATATTGAAATTATTGATCCTGTTTTGGATTTGTTGAATCCAAATTTTCTATCAAATACAACATATCAAATATTGACTTTTGAAGTTACGTTTTTGAGTTACCAAAGCATTTTTTGTGCTTGATTATATGTGGGGGCTCCAACAGCTGGGTGACTCCTGCGTTGTTGAATTGCTAATGCATCTCCGCTCTCATTCCAACAAAGGTTGAGCTAGCTTGAAATAACGGTTCAGTTAAGGTTTTTTTATATTTTTAAAAATCAAGCTTTAATTCCACCTGTTCAAAATTTCTTTTTCAATATCTTTAATCCTTTTGCCATCCACTTATATCCTTAAACTTCTCTATATTTATGTACCATCCAAATACAACTAGAAACATTATTCAAAAAGTTGTGAGAGACACCATACCACACAACTTTTTAATGATATTTCTCAATTATCTAACCAATTTTTTAAGAGCTTTTCCAACAATGCTTCTGGTTATATCGGGATGCTACCATAAATAAAGAGAAATTCTAAAACCTACAGCTGAAGCATGGTAGCAAAAGCCAAATTTCTCTACTAGAAGGATGTTGCTGGCTTGTAACACCCTAAGCCCACTTGCTGGCCCAACTAACTTTATTAGCGGACCGAAACTACATGGCCCAAAAACTTGAGTGGAAGTTAATGGGTAGCAAGTAGACTTGAGTTATAAGCACATAACACTTTCTTTTCTATCCAATGTGAGACTAAATTTTGGGCATCACATAGTTATTAACTAGCCACTGGGAAACTCAATTCGCATGGATTTATATAGATCTGAATAGATAGATGGTTCGATCATGTTAAATTCAACCATGAAAATAATCATATATTTTACAATAAGATATAAATAAGTTATTAAAAACTAATAATAATATTATTATATATACAATAAATAATTGGTGTAAGTCATGATATGACAACTAAATTATAGAACCTAAACATGATCCACATCATCAACATAATTAATAAAAAGTTTAGAACATAATAAAAAAAAAAATCCTAAACTCATGTTCTTGATATCCAACCAATTTGATTCCACTTTCCGCCCCTTTATTGTCACTTTATGTGTGTGTATATACACACACAAATATATATTCATATACATTTATCATAAATTAATTAATTTATAATTGGGATTTCAGATAGATTGAGTAACAATTTTAGAGGTTTCAATGGATAGAATAAAAGGATGAAGGTAAAAGAGAACAGAGAAGAAAAGACAGGAAGAGGCAACAGCTGAACTAACGTAATAGTCTAAAAAAATCAAGTAATAAGATTAATTATTTGTGAGATCTTACTTTATTTTAAATTCAAGTGATCTGGGACTTCTGGATGGTGATTGGAAAGGCTCCTGGGAGTTCTCCAATCTATCCTACCTCATTTTTCTAAGTGATAATGTCATGTTAGTTGACTCACTACAACTATAGAACTAAGAATTTTAGCAAGTTTTAACTTAGATTCATTGGTTATCCCCATAGTTATTGCGACTTAGATGAAATCTCGATTTATGTAAGGAACCAAGATTCCTCGAGAAGTTAATTGATATTTTTTTGGGACCTAAATAATGAAATCTCAGTCAATAAAGGAAATCAATAGTTAAAGATTATATTTAAATATTAATTCACAAGCACTGGTTGAGATAACAACGTTGAGATTTCCATTTATATATCTTGTACTAAAAGTTGTCTGATGCGAATTGAAAAAAATTGAATTTTAGCGATTTGATCTAGATCCGATGATTCTAATCCAAATTAAACACTAGTATAGTCTCTTTGATCTACCATTAATTCAAGTGCGGGGGTGATACCAGTTTTGATTAGATAGTTCATGGATATGATGATGTCCATACCATCTTGATGTGCATGGATGTTATATCTAGTCACATTTGTCATTAGAGCTACGCATGTGAATGTTTGCCATGCTTGCAGTCTGAGAAATATGCGAACCCTTGCTTTTAGCTAACACTCTCCCATTGTCTCTTTTTTAATGTAAAATTTAACGGATCAAGATATTTGTTAATTAAAAGAAAGACATAATATATAGAACCATGCATAAGTGCTAACATTAAAGTTCAAGATTGTTACGCTGTAATAATAGGGATGGATTAGGGGTTAATCTAGAAAAGTACATATAATTCAACACTTTTTCTATCAGGCTAAACATGGGTGATGCCATAAATAATGAAAAATCTAAAGATATAAGTGCATTGGATAAGGACTGAAGGCATTGAATAATGACCTTGAAGAACAATGACCTTAAACGAATATGATTGAAGCTTGATTTCTCAGAAAAATATTAAAAAAGTATGATAGCTAAACCCCAAATTCAAACGATCCAATAATTCTCTTCTCCTTTGCATGAAAATACTATTAATTAAAAGAGTCACCGTTTAGGAAGTGGCTGTTCTTCTAATTCTAGCTAACAGGTGCTAAATCAGTTTTGGTAAGAAGTGTGAGTACCTAGCAATGGCCATTGATGCAATAGCATGCTCATGTCTTCTATAATATTAATAGTGGGTGAGGTCATGATCTTCAGATAGGTTAGCATTCTAACGTGCATGATACAGCTCATGAAAGTGTGATTTGGTAGCTAGCTGTCGAAGGAAGACTCAGTCCATAAAAACCAGTTGGTAAGGTATGCTACCAAATTAGTGGTCAGCGTGACGGTCTTTAGAAGGCAAGACCAGTTAAGGAATATGGCGTATTCGCCAAGAAGTTTTCTTTTGGTTTTCCATGATGTCTTTAGCAATCTGTGGTCGCTGAATACATATATCGTGAAACTTTTTTCTATATCTTTCTTAATTCACATAATAGTTATGATTTAGTCATCTAACAACTGAATCATGACATTCAAAATTCCTTCGACCTGAGGCAACCAAAAGCTTATCTGGAGCAGCCCCCTAATCATCTTTAGGCCTAAATCCTAGCACGAATACATGGTTGTGGTTATCTCACACCTAAAACTTATTATTAACCCAGCAAATTTCCCGACTGGTACCTCTGCAACCATGTTTCGTACGCCATCCTTTGAGCCTGACAAGGCTTCGACACACCCACACAAACTCCAAGCCGTGTGAGTTTCGGATGTAACGCCGAATACTGGTTGATGGACTCAACCAAAGCATCAATCACAAAACGTGTTCTGCGTTTCCCTACGCTGCCTAACAGTTCAGAGAAGGAACCATTCAATTAATTGGCCAGCGAAAAATCAAAGTTCGTGGTCTTCAGTCTTATCCGTCTCCTGAAAGATGTCTTCAATCAATCAGAGCTAATAAACACGAAATCTTAAATTTTTTGTTTATTAACACAATCAAAAAAAGTAACACGTAGCTATTCAAGAATAACCTTGGGTGCACACTGGGGCTTCTATGTGGTGAAAATTTTCTTTGCAGCTGCAATGATCTTGACCATTGCTGTACCCAAAGGAGAAATCCCTTCTTGGCTGTTGCCATTCACCTTCCCTTAACCCAGGCAACAATCTGAACCACCCAAGCATTCGAAATACAGCTTCTATAATCCGGACAGGTCTGATGAGCGTTTGATTTGGGTGCAGATGTTGGCAATACAAAGAGGTAGAAATTGATGAAAGGGAATGAAACATATCTTGTTACTCCGCTGCGCGCACCCCAGGCGCAGCGCGCGCCCCTTATCCTGCCAAGTGCGCGAAATACGGCCGGATAAAGCCCAAGCGCATTGCCCGCGCCCAAGCATGGATTGAGGCACAAATCAAGGAAACCCCCTCGGACCCCAAGGAGCAAGAATTTGAAGAGTTTTCTCCAGATCCATTCCAAGGAAAGGAAGAGATCGCTTAACGCAGAGGGAGTTCCTATGTCCAAGTTTGGAGATCGCTTGTCGCAGAGGTGGTTCCTGCGTCCAAGCTTCGCAAGGCTAGAGAGAGGAAGGCTTTGGGAGCATCTTTCTTGTAAGTGTTTATGCATAGAGCTTTGTGAAATCCTTGTAGAAGATATATATTCTATAAAGGTTTGGGCTTTTCCCCGTATCTGCTTGTGTTTTTATGGTTGTGGTGTGGGTTTTTGCATGCGTAAGGCCGTGCGTTTGTGCTTGTCCTTGGTCTCTATCGTGCTCCACTTAGGGACGGCCCATGAGGGAGGCTACTGGTAGTACCTCGAGCCCTTTCCCAACGAACGCGTGGTAACGTATATTAGGATCGATCTACAGGGAGGCTACTGGTAGTACCCAGATCAGTGCATCTCGGAGAGCGCAATAGGCCGCTGAGGGCATTGCGCGCGGTCTACTCTGTAAGGCTGACTTGGGGCGTGCAGCCGGTCGCTCAGTTAAGGACACTTCTGCATGTTGAAAAAAAAAAAAAATCCTAAGTACCTAGCCGGGCTGACAAAGGGGTATCAAAGCTGCCTCTGAGTTGACGGCCTTGATCAAGGTTGAGCTGGTGGTAGTCTCTAACCCTAACTCTCTCGCAACATCTTCAGCAAGAAAGTTGTTGGTGGCACCCGTGTCGAGCATAGCCTTGAGCTCTCGGTCATTCAGCTTCACCACAACATATAGAAGCCCCTTGCAGGGTGTAGGGTTCTTGGTGACAAGCGCATTAAGCGCCTGCAACGAGTTCACCCTCGAAGGCTCCTCCTCTGAGCCACTTGAGCCCTCGGCCAATTGGAAAATCAGGGCTGTCAATTTCCCTTCTTCTGGCAATCGCGCACTAGGTGTGCGCCTCCACAAATAAAACACCCCTGGGCATGATTGAGTCTGGCCATGGTACCTTTGGCTGGCTGGTTGGACTCCTTCTCTGGTCGAGCAGCGAGCTTCTTCTTCTTCCCTTTCTTCTTGGGAGAAGCCGGCCTGCTCTCCTTGGCTTTAGCCTTCTGCTTACCACCAAGAGCGGGGTTGGGCACCGTTCAGAAGTCAACGAGGCTCTCGGCAGCAGCCATCGCCGAAGGAAGATCTTTCACCCCTTGTCTACGCAATTCCTCCTGCGCCCAATTCTACAACCCCGATCGGAAATTGAAGAGTTTATCTGCTTCTGACATGTCTTGGATATCGAGCTTCTTCTTCAACTGTTCCTTCGCAACCCATGCGACGTTGTGAGGGAGGAACTGCACCTTCAGCTCCGATTTTAGGGACTCCCAATCTGCAATGGCCGGACGGCCAGTGTTGCGGTCCTTCATGTTGCGCGTGCACCACCATAGCTTGGCGTCGCCAGAGAGGAACATGCTGGCGAGGTTGATGCGCTCCGCATCCGGCACCCTTATCGTGAGGAAGTATTGCTCCACATCCCACACAAGATGTGAGACGAAAAATGGGCTAGTTAGGGAGACGTCCTTAATGCCATCATCAGGGGCGTGAAAAATAAACAAGATATACCACAACAAGATGTACGAGGGAAAACCTTCACAAGGACAAAAACCCCAACCAAAGTATAAATATTATATAACTCTGGATTACACAAGATAGCCTGACCTAACCGACACTCAACTTTTCCTAACAAGAGCTCTCAAGTATCCCAAACCCAAACTTTGCCTCACCCTCGGCTGGCCGAGTGCTCCGCCATGGTCTCGCAGCCACACGCCCTGCGCGCCTTGGTGTGCATGCCTCACTGTGCACCTACTGCTTTGCCACGCGCCACACACCCTCCTAGTGCGCATGCCTTGCTTTGCTATCGCTGTCTTGCCGCACGACCCGCACCCTCCTGGTGTGCACGCCTTTACCTCACGCGGTGCTGACCTATCGTCCGCTCACCCTCAATCTTCAGATCTCTTGGACGAGCCCTTCAATGTTGGGAAGCCGATGCCGATACCAATCCTTCCCGACTGTTGGCACCTGCAAAGGGCTCAGAAGGCAGAGGAGGCAACAATGGACGCCGCAAGAATCTACAAGGAAATCGGCCCACGAATTATTCTCGCTCACCCTCCCAACAACATACAAGCTAGGCATCCACGAAGGTTCCACCCGAGGGTTTCAAGATCACGAGGAGCATTGCCTGTTTGTGCATGGCCCATCCTATGCTTGTGCACGTGCCAGTGCCTCCTGCGCCACACCGCGCACGCCTGCGCGATAGATGAGCTGTTTCTTTATAGTTCTGTGCTTGGTCATCAATTATTGATACCGAGTTTCTTTAACAAAGCAAAAGAACTATTGGATAAAAAAAAATAGAAAATTAAAAAAAAAAAACAATGGATCAAGAAGAGATCGGAGGGACGGCGTGATTTTCTCCTCTAGAGTTCTAACGGAACCTTCACGGCTGGTCCCACGGGCGTTTTGTTTGTGGTATCTTTTAAGATTCCGGCTGTTAATATCACATTGCCATATTTGATTTTAAATATTAAGAAAGGTTGATGGGCTAAGATTACTTTGATGTCATAATTTGATTCGCATTGGAGATTAGGTATTTCAGACTGTCGGAAGGTCCGAATCTTTTTTTTTTAAATCAAAATTATCCCTCAAAACAAGACATAAGAGCCCATTTCATATAATATATTATACTAAAATTTTAATTACATATTAATACAAATAATAAAATTATTTTATTAAATTATATATAAATATAATTATTCTAATATAATTATATTTATATGTTTATTGTTATAATAATCACTATATTTTTATACTATATAAATAAAATTCAATATTGTATAATATAATATTAAATTTATCTTATAATTATATGATTTAATAATATTATTGAATAATAATAATATTACATTATTATTTTATATTATATTTATTTTATAATATAATAAAATATAGATATTATGAATATAATATATATTTTATGTCATCAATATATTAATATTTCTTGTTAATATAATAAATATATAGTTATTATTATTATTATGATAATATTATAAATTTATTATCATCCTATATATAGTAATATTAATATTAATAATAATATTTTGTAATAGTTAATAATTACTACATTATTATTTTTTATTTATCATATAATAAATAATTAATAATTTTATTAAATTAATAATGTTTTAATAATATTACATTATTATTTTATATTATATTTATTTTATAATATAATAAATAATATATATTATGAATATAATATATATTTTATGTTACAAATATATTAATGTTTTTGTAAGTACAATAAATATATATAGTTGTTAGTATTATTATGTTAATATTATATATTAATTATTAAACTATACAGTATTATTAATATTATTGATAATAATATTTTGTAACAATTAATTGCATTAAATAGCTATAATAATTATTTACTTATAATAATATTATGTATATTATATTTATACATATTAAAATTTTATAATAAAATTTTAATAATTATTTATATTAAATATAATATTATATGCTTTTATATGATATATAATTATAATAGTGATATTATATATATTTATAATATATTCTATTACTATGTGTTAATTAATAATAATTTATATCATATTGTATAAAAATAATATAATTAATTATTATATATTTTATATAATATATAATTATTATATTTAAAAATATTGTTCTACTTTGATTTCAAACATGAGTATTTTAAAATTTTAACATATTTTTTATTTAAATTCTTGATAATTTAATTTTTTAACTAAGTAGGACAATGCAACGTACCAGCAATTCACAGTTGCGTGAACCAAACATAACGAGTATCCTACGCATCTAAATTTTTTAATCTTAAAAATTACATGTCAAACATGGACAGAGGCTTGCAATCAATGAACCAAACGGCCCCGAAGAGTCTAAAATTAAGTAATGCCTTGTACGACGCGCTAGAGGGACCGCCGAAGCGATTGGGCACCCCGCGTCCACAATGTAATTGGAATCCAGTTGTGTCTCGTCGGTCGTCTAACGCCCACCTATGTTAACCGACCTTTCCTCCAGGTCAAAAGTCTTCAGTCTTCTCATTTTCTTCCACGAAGGATGCGTGCTCGCGTTTTTTATCTATTTAGCGTGGAACTTAGACTTCGGCATACGTGATTTAGTTTGCTATCTCATTCAGAAATGTTGTTCAGAACTTGTTTTGTTCAGAGATATTGTTTACAACCATAGCCTTCGGTATCATCTCATCATGTTTCGTTCATTTTGCTTCTCATTCTTTCTCGTATGCCTTCTTCCCCTTGTATTTCTTTCCCCTGCCACCACCGGCCAAAACTACAAAACTTGTGACGCTGCCAGCTACCCCGGCAACAGCACCTATGAAACCAACCTCAACCTTCTCCTCTCTTTTCTCGCCTCCAACACTTCTCTCTCCGGTGGATTCCTTAACACCACCGTCGGCCAGATTCCCTACAAAATCCACGGCCTCGCCATGTGCCGTGGTGATAAGAACGACTCCGCCTGCAGCTCCTGCCTCAACAACGCAATTCAAGATGCCCCCCAGCTCTGCGCATACAATAAAGGCGCCGTCGTCATCTACGACGATTGCCTCCTCCGCTACTCCAACCAGCGCTTCTTCTCAACCGTTGACACCTCGCGGCGGACTTCCTGGAGGAACAGGAACAACGTGACTGACCGCAGCCTGTTCGACGAGATTCTGAACAAACTTATGGCCTCGATCACCGATTGGGCCATCAACAACTCGACAAGGAGATTCGCCATCGGGGAGACGATTAACTCCACCAAGATTTCTCTTTCGACGATATATGGCCTGGTGCAGTGCACGCAGGATCTGTCGCGGAGCCAGTGCCAACAGTGCCTTCAAAGTATCCTTATGCCGAGACCGACACGGCTAGAGGGGAAGCAGGGAGGGAGGGTGATCACAGCGAGTTGCAACTATAGGTACGAGTCATACAAGTTCTATGACGGGGCAGCAATGCTAAGACTTGACCCATCGCTAGAGAATGCACCGGCGCCAGCCCCGAGAGTGCCTCCAGTTATCAAACCAGCCAAGGAAGAAGGTAAGGGAAATAAAATTGTTTTTACTGATACCGGTGAATTAGTTGTAGTAGCATCAGTTTACCACCAGTGACTTACTAGGAGATATATAGTCTTTCCTAGTCTCTCTGTTTTGAGATATAATCGTTTATATTCTGTTTATTTTATTAACATCATATCAATCTGAGTTTTATGGCCTAACGTATTGTCCGCTGTTGTTTGCAGTGATATAAATTAGGAATTCAGTGAAATAAAGTTAAACATGTTTTATTATTTATTGTGAATTCTAAATAAAAAATATGTTAAAAAAAATGCAAACGGGGTCTTTCCTACTACACCTAAATGTGTTGATTCCTTAGCTTATAAAGCAATACACCTTAGCAGTTCCAGAATATTAAACTTTGATTTTTCATAGCAAAATCTGCTGGCTTAATTTTGGTCTCCTTCAATATCTTTCCTTGGCGCTTTTCTGAATCTCTAGTCGCATAGTTATTGTCAAAGCATTACATGCATACCCGTCCACATCAATTGTCAAAGTTGTATTCTTTTCCAAGTCTTCGCTGGGCTTTATCTTCCCAAAGACTTTCCATCTATTGACTTATCACATCACATGGCTAGGACATAGAAGGCCATGTCAAAGGGTGGACTTTGTAAACTTGAAGAGGATAAGGAGCTCTAGGGCTTATATAGCTAGTGGAACAAAAATGAAAGAGAAGAAAATGGAAAACAGAGTCCCTACACCTTTGAGTGAAGTTTCCTTTTATAGGCTGGCTTAGGGCCAAGTATTGAGGGTTGCCCGTACTGCTGTAGCATGTCTAGTTGTGGTGGTGAGATTGATTAGTTGATGAGACTACTTCAACTATCATAGTTCACACTTTGTGGCACAAGAATGTGTGTGAGCTTAATTGTAATCATGTCACATCTGCAGCTCTATTAAATGGAATGATCAGAAGCTTTAGGGACATTGTTCGATTATTACAAGTGTTAATGACCTAGTCTGAGAGCCATATGTTCCTTAATGGGATGATAGCTGGTTGCTAGCTTAATTTGACTTCATCACATGCCCCTCACTCCCATAGCCAAGGTGGTCATCTCCAACGAGGGAATATGTATACGTGATCATTGGTTCTGCCTAAAATGCATTGGTCTCCTTTTATTAAGGTGGCATTCTGAACCCTCTTCTATGCTCTAGGCGTTGGGCTTACAAATTCTCCTCAGAGGCTAAGAGAAGGGCTTCCATGAACTCTCTTTTTCCTTTCATGATCGAAAGTTTTTCTGAGCTATTGGTCCTACATTGTCTCTTGCCTTAGATCGAGGTATTTGTCGAGCCTCACAATCGGACATCGAGCTACCCTGATAGGATATCGAGGAGACATTTTCTCAATTTTTGAATATAATAATGATGCCACATTGAATATGGCAGCCATGCATTGTCTTTTGTGCCTTTTTCTTAGACTTGGGCTTCAAGCGTTCCTTCTTTTCCTTGTGGCGGTGAGAAGCACATTGTGCTCTTACTTTTTGATTGCCTTTCTGGATACTTGTTCTTAGCGCTTTTGCTCTCAGATCTTCTTTTTTGATTTTTTTGACTTATTTCTCACTCAATGCTTCATAGACGCATCTACTTTTCTTTGGTCTTTTTAGTGTAGGTATTCCTTTTTTCTTCTTTACTTAGGTTGTGGTGTTGATTTTTGAGTCTCCCGCTTCTTCAGGAATGGACCATCCCCTATTCACATTGGTGTAGATTAGCAAAGGTCTAGCGAAGAGAAACTAACTAGTGAGGGTGTATCTAGCTTCTCCTGATTCTTCATCCTCACCATCCAAGAAGGTGGTGCTTCATGTAGTGGGACCATCTCTATTTCTACTAGTGACTATCCCCACGGTAGAGGCTCCTTCTGCTTTGTCTCCTGAGCATCAAAAGTTATCCCCTCCTGCAAGCCTCCAGATTCCTATAGGTCCTAATCTATCATCCTCGCTTTTAAGCCAATTATTACCTCCCATTCATCTAGTAGGCTCAATTACAATTTAGGCGAGCCTATGCTTAGTGCCTTAGTTGGCTACTCTGAAATTAGTTTATGATTCTACTCAAGTATCTTGAAGATCTTTCGAATCAATAGCTAGCAAATGTTGCCTTCTCTACCTGCATGCTATTTGTTAAGTGCATGCTGACTCTCTTCGAAAGGAACCACTAAGTAGAGGCCTTTTCACTTGAGGTGAACAAGCTAAGGCGAAGGCTTGAATAACTTTGATTGGAGGTCAAGAGGTCCAAGACAGCATTTGTGGTGGAGGTGAAGAGATTGGAGATCAAAGCTAGGGAGATTGTGGTGAAGTCGGCAGAGGCAGAGGCTAAGGTGGTAAGGGCAGAAGCAAGGGTGGTTGAGATAGAGCTAAGATTGCAGCAATGGAGGTCAGGGCATAGGCCACTAAAGTCAAGGTGATGGAGGCTCGGGCAGAGATGTTTTTAGTTAAGGATCAGCTACTCGTTGTTGAGAGGGCACAAAAAAGATGATCGAGTTTAAGGCATTAGTGAAACTCAAGTCAATCTTATTGGATTGCTTTGTTGAAGCTTCTCTATAACGCAAAGGAGCATTGTGACGAAGATTGTGGCGATGCATTCGGATCTCAAATTCTTAGCCTTGGAGGTCATGAAGGAGACCCAATAATAGAGGAAGCTATGGAAATGGCTTTAATTGCCATTAGGGCTGGATTGATAGGAGAGGGCATCCCTTCTGTGGTCAAAGTCACCATTATCACTAACAAGCTTGGAGAGGAATTGCCTCTTATGGAATTGGTTGTCGAGACAGCCCCAGCTGGGTAGGACCATCAATGGAGGTTGAGTTTGAGCTACAAGTAGTGGTCATTTCTCTAAATGAGGAAAAGGAAGAAGAGGAGGCTCCATAGCTTTCCATGAGGTTTGGAATGCTCTGGTTCTGATTCCACCTAAGATGCTCCTACTTCCACTATGTGGCTTCTTACAGACCATAGCTTTCTTTCGCACTTTTTTTTTTCTTTTTATAATTTGTACATGTAGAACCTCCTTTAAGATTTAACAAATCAAACATCTTCTTCCCTTGATGGAATTCGTTTTCATCTTTACTTATGTGAATGACTATATCTGCCTTTTCCCTATTCTTTGCAGTCCTGATAGATTGCTTTGTTGGGTCCCCTTCTGTCAGGGGTAACCCTATTAAGTTTGCTGACTCGAGATCTTCCATAGGGAGAAAGAAAAGTCTTTTTCTTTAGGAGAAGTGGGATCTTCCTAGATTGGATCCACAAGTTAGGCTAGTCCTCCCTTTTTGGTTCTCCTCTGTGATTAAGCAAAATTTCTCTCAGGCTGTTTGAGTCTTTGGAGGAAATAGGTTCTCGATTCCTTCCTCACAGGAAAGGGCCTTCCTTGAGATTATTGCGTTACTCTTCCTCTTCTCTTGATTAGAGTTCTTTAAAGCAAACTAGCTATCCAGTGAGGTTGGCTCCCTCCTCTTGCTCAATGAAAAGAGCACTTTCAAGCGACTTCATTTGGCATCCTTCTTTCTCTTGATTATGAGTAGAGTTCTTCTAACCAAACTAGCTCTTTAGTGGAGTGGTTCTCCTTCTCTGACTCGACAAAGAGAACTCTTCCAAGTAGTCTCCTAGTAATCCGCCCTCTCTTTCTTTCAAATAGATTTTCACTAGGCAAGTCAGTTCTTTAACAGAGTGGACCTTCTTATCTTACTTAGTAAGGAGAGTTCTTTTGAGCGATCCTCTAGTAGTCCACTCTATTTTTCTCCTATGTAGAGTTTTACAGGAAAGCTAGCTTTTTGACAAGTGAATCCTCTTATCTTACTTGGTAAGAAGAGTTCTTTCGAGCAGTATTTTAGTATCCACTCTCTCTTATACAAGTAGTGTACTTTTAGGCAGGTCAACCTCTAGAGGAGCAGACCATCTTTTCTTATTTGGTAAGAAAAATTCTTCTAAGTGATCTTCTAGTAATTTGCTCTCTCTTTTTTTTAAGTAGAATTCTTTTACATAGGTCAGCTCTCTAGTGGATAAGACCCCCTTCTCCTGCTCGATGAAGAGAGCTCTTTCCAGTGGTCTTCTAGCAGTCTGCTCTCTTTTCCTCTCAAATAGAATTCTTTTAGGTAAGTTAGCTCTTTAGGGAAGTGGACCACTTTCCCTTGCTCGGAAGAAGAGTTCTTCCAAGTGGTTTTCGAGCAATTTATTTTCTCTTTCTCTCAAGTAGTATTCTTTTAAATAGGTTGGTTGTCTAGCAGAGTGGATCTCTTTTCTTATTTAGTGAGAAGAGTTCTTCTGAGTAATCTTTTGACAATCTGCTCTTTCTTTTTTCCAAGTAGAATTCTTCATATAGGTCAGCTCTCTAACATAACAGATTCCCTTCTCTTGCCAAGCAAAAAGATTCTTCCAAGTAGTCTTCTAGCAATTCACTCTATCTTTCTCCTAAGTAAAGTTCTTTAAGGAAAATCAATGCTTTGGTGGAGCAGACTTTCTTCTCTTTCTCAATGAGAAGACCTCTTCCAAGCAGTTTTTCAAGCTTGCATACCATATTCTGCAAGTTATTATTAGTTAGCCCAACTTGAGACTTTATTTGAAAATGTAATAATGATACGGACTAGACTTTATGAGAGGTCACTTAAGATGTAGCTCCTAAAAATCAATAGCTTGTTATGATGCTTTGGTTCCATCGCATAGATCTATTGGTTGGGTAGTAGGAGAATGCCATGTGGAGACGCTTCATTTTCCATGACATGGTAGAGATCTTCTAAATTTTAGACCTTTTGTTTAGCCCTACGGCAGCTAGTACCCCTTATTGCAGTCACAGTCTCCTTGGTTAGTGAACCTCCATTCTAAGGGGAGCTCCTCGGACTCGTTTTCATCTCGAGGCATACCTTCAACTTTAACATTCTCCTCAGGTCACGTAACTTTGCTACTACCCATGGTGACCCCAAGATATTTGTCTAAGACCTTGAGCCATCACCTTAAGCTTGGGTTTTGGGTTTTCAAATCCCTCCCCCCCATTGGTGAGGGGGTGCTCCACATTGTTAGTCTCACTTGTAGGTTGGCCTTCTTTCTCCATCCGGTTCCCATGTTTAGGGCATCAATGGGGCCTATATCCTTGGGGCTCAATTATAGTGATTCGATGGTCTTTGTTTCCAAATGGATTAGGGAGGGGGTTTCTGGTGCCTAACCAATTTGAATTGCACCATGGTTGCTGGTAGGAGTTTTTTTTGCAGGACTTAGACTATATGGCCTTCACCTTATTTCTATAGATGGTGCCACTCTAATGGTGCCAAAATTCGCCTAAGGGATATTCTTGTGAGAGCAGAAGGAGACGTGATAGATGTCAAGGCTGCCCGGTTATTGCCCTCGATGCTTAGGTTAGTGAGAGAAGGAGATGGAGGAGACTAAGGGTGGACCTTGTAACCTTTCTGCTTGAAGAAAAAGATTAAAGAGAATAGGAGGCTCTAGGGTTTACAACCAAAGGGATGAAGATGAGAGAAAGAGAAAGAAGAAGAGAGTCCCTGCACCTTCAGATCAGGTTTCCTTTTATACATTAGCTCAAGGCCAAGTTTTGGGTGGCTGTAGTGGTGTGTCTTGTTATGGTAGTGAGATTGGTTAGTAGATAGAACTAGTTCACCTACCATAAACCACACCTTTTGGCACAAGGATGTGTGTGATCTTGATTATTTTCTTATCGTCTTTGCAGTTTTATTGGGTAGAATGGTTAGGAGCTCTAGAATTCATATTCTTCTGACGCTAGCTGATCATCATAGGTATCAATGATCCAATCTGAGGGCCACATGTCTCTTGACAAGATGCCAGCTAGTTACTTGCTTAATTCGACTGTATTAGATTTCAATCTCATAAATAGCATTTGAATCAACTTCCTTAAACCCTCACGATTTGGAAATCCTTTGCCTTCGTAATACAAGATGAAAAGGAAAAAGCAATTAAGTACATAGCAATCTGATGCCCCAAAGAATAAGAATCTTGGCATATGTGTATAAAGTTTATAGAATTGTCCCTTGATATTGAAGAATAATCTAGAAACATATACATAGATTTTCAATTGATCATGAATAAAATATAAAGTGAAGGGTGATTTAAAGTAATAGTAAAGCTCTACTATTCCTTACTGGCTTGCAATATTAAAAAGAACAATATTAATAAGCAATGGAGCAAGGTACTAATGCTTAGTGTTGTAATATAGAAGTGTTATTTCCATAAACTAGCCAAAGTAGTGAACCATTCCTTTAAAGTATTTAAGGGTTTGCCTAAGCTAGTACTGGTTTATTATTGTTTGATCAAAGATAGTTCACACCTAATGCTTCCATTGGCTCACTTTCTGATTACTAGCTAAAGATCATGAAAAGTTTGTACTTGGAATCCTCTTAAATGCCAATCTTTTGGAACTGCAGTTCTGCTTCATACCTAATCCACTTCCATGAGACACTCTAGCCAGCAAGCCTACCAAAAACAGAATTATATTCTCTATAGCGTAAATATTAATAAAAGCTTTCCCACAATAACATTAACCTTAATTTCCATATGTGTCACAAACATTGGAAGATACAACAAAGATGCACTAATATGATTTATGTCTTAACTAGCAACTCTATGTTTCAATATCATTAATACATCATGTTAATACAGATATACAAATGAAATTGGTCATTTGTCTATGCAGGAAAGAAGAAAAATGTCATGGTTGTGGTCCTTGCGATTGCTATACCTCTAGTAATCGCATGCATGCTAATCTTTGTACTTTGCATTTGCTTTCAAAGGAAGAAGTCTACTGTAAAATTACCTTGTAAGTATCCCATGAATTAAATTCTTTCTATTATTTAACAAAACATCTAGCTCTTTTCTTTACATTTTTGTTGGATAGCTGCAACAATATCTACCAAGAGAGAAAAAGGAAAATCATAGGCTAAGTTACTTTGGAAGTCATACTAAAAATGTTTACTATAAGCAATAAAAGTCATGCACAACTTGATTATTGACTTCAATGACTATCAATGAGTACATAAACTATGTCCAACAGTCCACAAGTCATCAACTTGAGAGGCAATGACCTATATGTTGGTCTTGATTTAGCACCGACTTGATTTCATTGAGCAATGTCCTTTTCTAATTTTTTTTTTTCCTATTCCAATTATTTCATCTTGTTATCCTTATTCCTTACGTAAGATTCAATCAATTTTTCTTTATAATAATTTCAAAGTTCTGTGCTCTTTCAGTAAATGAGACAAACTCGAAGGAGATCATAAGTATCGAGTCCTTATTAATCAATATATCTATATTACGAGTAGCAACAATCAACTTCTCTGAAGAGAACAAACTTGGACAAGGTGGCTTTGGTGCAGTTTACAAGGTATTATGATAACCTACAGTGTTTACTTGTTTAACTAATATTAATAGAATTATGCTCCAAAAACAAGATTTATCATATGTAATCTTTATTTTTGCATAGGGAATACTACCTTACATAATTTCTATATAACTCTAAAATAGTTTCTTCTTGTTTTATATAATTCTTCTTAACCTTATAATTCTGTACAGGGACTACTGCCTGATGGACGAGAAATAGCAGTGAAAAGATTATCAACTAGTTCATCGCAAGGATTTGGAGAGCTAAGAAATGAGCTAATTTTAATTGCTAAGCTGCAGCATAGGAATCTTGTAAGGCTTCTAGGTGTTTGTTTGGAAGAACAGGAGAAGTTGCTTGTTTATGAATATATGCCTAACAGAAGCCTGGACACCATTCTTTTTGGTATAATTTCTTTCTCCATATAACCTTCACTGACCTTCCTTAGAAACTTGTGCAATGGCCATAATATAGTCAAACTATAATTATTTTGACACTGAATCTAGAACTTTGGTGTTTGTTTATATGTAGGCTCTCCTTTTACAACTGAATCTAGAATAAGTATTTTTGGCATAACCCTTTTTTGTTAGTGTAGAAGCAATGTCTAGCCATCTTACATTAAACATCTTTCTGGACTTATTCTCGCATGTATTACCTTACTGATTATCAAATTTATATGGCATAGATCCTACAAAGTGCGATCAGCTAAATTGGAGGGAGAGGTATAAGATCATTGGCGGGATTGCCCGAGGCATACTGTACCTGCATGAAGATTCTCAATTAAAAGTTATACATCGGGATTTAAAAGCCAGCAATATCTTACTAGATGCAGATTTGAATCCAAAGATCTCAGACTTTGGTATGGCTAAGCTTTTTGGTAGAGACCAAACTCAAAGCACCACAAACCGAGTTGTTGGAACATTGTAAGTTAAAATCTTGAATAATCTTTGGATTTTTCATTAAAAAGAATAACTTATATATTTTGTTGATGGTTGATTAAAGAATTTTAAATAATCTACTCATTTTATTGTAGTGGATATATGGCACCAGAGTATGTCATGCATGGACAATATTCTACTAAGTCAGATGTATACAGCTTTGGTATTCTAGTTTTAGAGATCGTGACTGGCAAAAAGAATAATGGCTTCTCTAATTCAGAATATGCAGAAAGCATACTGAGCTATGTAAGTTTACAATTACATATATACAAAGGTTGTTCTATCTTAGGTGACTGAATATATTCATTTATGCAGGTTTGGGAGCATTGGATCAAAGGAACAATTTTGGAGGTATTGGATCCATCTTTAGGCAACCATTGCCCAAGAAGCGAAGTGCTAAAATGCATTCAGATTGGACTATTGTGCGTCCAGCAAAATCCATCTGATAGACCTAAGATGTCACAAGTTGTTGTTATGCTCAACAGTAACTCTGTGTCTCTCCGAGTTCCTTCCAAACCAGTTTTTTGCATTGGAAATAGTGGCATAGATCTAGAAGCTTATTCTTTAAGAAAGTCAGTACCAATGCCACCGAATGAGGTGTCGATTACAGAACTTGAACCTAGATAGATATAAGAAGGTGAGTAGAAGAAGGTTGATAAATATCTTCAACAATCAGTGTCTTTCTTCAAAAATCTAAAGACCTTATATCAAGTAAAAGAATGTTGATGTATCTTGAATAACCAGAGTTTTTCTTCAAAAATCTAGAGACCTTATGTCATGGATGTAACACTAATGTTTTTTCTCAGACCCTTAAGAAGCACTAGAAATGCAATAGTGCATGATTCATGTCTAACCCATTCTCTTATACGGCAATCTATTGTTTGATTTCCTTTGTTACTATATTCATTTTTATCATTTGGAATTTAAATGAAATCAAAGAAAATGATATAGAGCAAGGGAACATAAACCTAACCTCAAGCAAAATTACCAAAGAATGGTAGTGGATTACCCACTTATTAATCCTAATAGACGAGAAAGAAAGTACAAAATTTTCTTTACTTTAATAAGATTGGGCAATTAAAAGTGTAAATTACACCAAACTGAAAGTCAAGGAAAGAAATT
Organism: Metroxylon sagu; assembly: GCA_017589505.3. Taxonomy (NCBI): domain Eukaryota; kingdom Viridiplantae; phylum Streptophyta; class Magnoliopsida; order Arecales; family Arecaceae; genus Metroxylon; species Metroxylon sagu. Next base: position 3,062,893 of record JACVBY030000660.1, read on the forward strand.
AGAGAAAAATGTCATGTCGTTATAGTATTGGTATCATACTAATAACTACGTATGATAAGAGGACTTGAAGAAACTCTTCTCACTGTATTTTAGAAGAATCAATAGTCATCTAATAATTCTTTAGTATTTTGTCATCTTGATAAGATCAAAAAGTAAAGTTACCATGACAAAGTGGACAACCACACAGAATAAAAAACTTAAAAGTTTGTAAATTTAAGAAATTGTAATCTAATGGAAAAAATATAAATATCCTAAGCAACTTAGTCATATTGGCCTAGTCAATGATTAAGTTAGACTGTTGGAAGAGTAGTCTATGCAATGTAATAGAAAGCAAGCATGTTATCTTCACAAAAGATTAGATTTTATCCTCTATTCAGATGATTCCATTGTGAGATGCTCGATGCTTGTGCTTCAGCGTAATGTCTCTAGGTATAACTTGTTTTAAACCTTAGTTGCCGAAACTTGTAATAGCTGTAGCAGTGGACGTTGGGAAATGAATATTTTCAAAAAAAATACTTAGGAAGCGCGTGTGTGTTCAGGTTTCCAGGGAATTTTTGAAGTAGGGGAGTGAACCTCGATAGAAAGTTTTTGTTACTTGGTTTTTTAGTCTATGATTACTCAACATCCTTGTACAAGTGCAAGAACACGTAGTATGCAATCTAAAGCTAGTGGCTGCATTTTGAAGTGAATTCACCAGCTTCTTCCTTGTTTGAATGGTCACCCAATGCACTAATTCTAGTTCCATTGATAATTGAGGTTTTTATTGTATCTTAACATTGTCATTTAAGCATGGCTAATCTAGAAGTGTATGGCATATATTATCAGATGAAACTCAATAGATAAAACAACCTACTAAAGTAAATAAGATGGAATATATATATATATATATCACCATGAGTTTGTTGTCATGGTTGTGCATCTTCACATGCTAATCAAGTTTTAGCAAATGTAAATATAAAGATTAACCTCGTATCTTATCATTCCAAAATAATTAAGAGAGCTTCTACTCACGAATCTATTAGTGATCGCAATGTCTAAATTTTTCAAATAATAAAGAGTGCTTGCTCTAAGGAGAGCCTTTTTATAGAAAGGTAAAGAACGTATTAGTGGTTTTCACTGATGAGTGAACTAAGAAACTATCTATAGAGTTAAAAGAGAAGGTAGGTTAGGCATTAAAAATCTCAAGAGTATGAACCTAGCATTGTTAATCAAATGGGTATGAAAGTATGTAAATAGATATGTCGATGAAAATACACTTTGGTCAAAACTTATCTTTAAAGCCTACTATTTGAGTTGTTACTTAACTAGGTAGAAGAAGCAGAGACTATGAAAGGCATCACCATTATGGAAACATATATGTAGAGCCCCCTCTCCTCTCAGGAGTCCACTTAGTTGGAGCAGCTCCATAGCCTGCTTTCTTTTGTTGTATACTCCAAGGCACAAGCTGTTGGACCACCAACATAACTTTCAAGTTAACCTCGATCTTTTGCCCTTCTTGTGGCCACCTCCAAATCTCCTCTGACTTCTTGGCTACATCCTTCTAACTATAATATGTTATAATATTTCTATCTTTTTATAATATTTTGTAGCAACCATTGCATTAGACCATTGAAAAATAATGTGAGACAACTTGTATTAATGGACGTAGACAGAGAATGAAAAAATACTTTGGATGTAAAGAACAGTGATTGTGAGGCCCAATTGTTATTCTCCCAAGAAAAAAAAAAAAAAAGGGGGAGAGAAGAAATAATGTGAAAAGCCACAAATATTGATAATAACAAATAAACACATATTCAATTGGGGCAATAAATATGTCTTGTAAGCTTTTTATTTGGTTGTTCAGATCATTCTCTGACCATTGCTTCATGTTGTAATTTAAAAAATTAAAAAAGAAAAAGCAACCTCAAGTTACAATGCATGCTTTCTCTCTTAGTTCGGTCTATTATCAGCCTCGTAAAAAAAGCTTGTCCTTATACTCATCAATGTTGGAAGGTAAGGAACATATTCATTTTTGAGAATATCAGTCCCTAGCCATGCCTCATTGTTCAGGAAGCAACTCGGTTAGCATATGAATATGTTTTCCATACTTAACAATCTTTGCTTTCAGGTCCCTAGGGTTATTTTTCATAGTCATCTGTATTAAACTCTTATCTCCCCCTTACCTTTTGGCAAGCGCCTCAGTCTGGAAGTTTAAAGATTAACTTTGAAGGTTCTGTTCGAAGACAGGGAGCAAAAGCTGGCTTCTTAATTCAATATGAGTGTGGGAAACCATGACTAATGAGAGCTATTCCTCCTTTAGAGTTCCTAATGCAAAGCTCGCTACTACTTGGTGTGCAACTTAAGCTATTCAAAATTTTCCTTCTTCAAATTATGTTTTGGAGGATGATTCTGCTACATCATGGCTTGGCTGATTAGAGATTGTAGTAGCCTTCATCCCTATCTTCACAACTTGAAATCCCTCTTCTCTTCATCTTTGAGGTTCACTTGTCAACATGTGTTTAAAGAAAGAAATCAGGCTACTGATTGTCTCGTTGGAATTGTTGTTACTCATTGAATTATCCAAATCTAGAAGGAAAACTTTCCACCTCGACTGAATTTGCTAATTGATATGGATGTCAGAAGTACCATATTTCTTAGACTATGATTAGTCTCAATTGTAACAAAAAAACAAAAAAAAAATTCCAAGCAGTTTGTTAAAAGGGCTCCATTTGGGTAATTGACATGTTAAATATAGTTAACGAGCCAGATGGAGTAGAATCAATAGTTCTCAACGCCACATACTAATTCCATGGTTTTTCCACCTTGAACAAAGTATGCAAGCATTGAAGGAGTTGGAAAAGTCAGAGTTACTAGTCAGCATAAGAACCATTGTCTCCATGCAAGGTCTATTCCTCAAGTCTTCTTAAATGCAGAGTAATCCTTTGTGAATGCATAACATAGCTTCTTGTCTATGTTTTACCATCCTAGAGTTTTATCATCACCAAGAGAATTCTCTATCCTCATTCTATAAATATTGCGATAGTTCTATTGAACCGTAATACTTTTACTATTTGTAGGGTAGAGGAAAGTCTTTTCTTCCATCATACACAAAATCCTTCTGAGGTCGTATATTGTAGGGAGGTATGGATCTTGCGATAAATTCAGGCATGATTTATTTTATATTATACGTGCACATATATTCATGATATTGACTTTTGAAGTTATGTTTTAGGGTTACCAAAGCATTTTTTGTGCTTGATTGTATGTGGGGGCTCCACCAGCTGAGTGACTCCTACGTTGTTAATTTGCTAAAGCATCTCCACTCTTGTTCCAATGAAGGTTAGGCTAGCTTGAAATAACAATTTAGTTGAGGTTTTTTTAGAAAAATAAAAATCAAACTTTAATTTCATCTATTCAAAATCTCTCATTCCATACCTTTAGCCCTTTTGCCATCCACTTATGTCACACTTATGTCCTTAAACTTCTATATATTTATGCACCACTCAAATATCCAAAAGCATTGTTCAAAAAGTTATAAGAGACAAGACACCACACAACTTTTAATGTTATTTATCCATTATCTAACCATTTTTCAAGAGCTTTTTCAATAACGCTTCTGATTGTATTTGGATGCTGCCATAAATAAAGAGAAATTATTAGACCTACAAGCTGAGCATGGTAGCAAAAGTCAATTTTTTTCGCTAAAAGGATGCCGCTGGCTGTTATTAAATTTGAGTGGATAGATGGTTCGTTCATATTAAATTCAACCACTAAAATAATCATATATTTTACAACAAGATATAAATAAGTTATTAAAAAATAATAATATAATTATAATATATGTAATAAATAATTGGTGTAAGTTATGACATGGCAACTGAATTATAGAACCTAAACATGATCCACATCATCAACATAATGAATAAAAATTTTAGAACATAATAATCAAAAAAAATCCTAAACTCATGTTCTTGATATCCAACCAATTTTATTCCACTTCCCGCCCCTCTATTGTCACTTTATGTCACACACAAATATATATTTATATACATTTATCATAAATTAATTAATTTACAATCGAGATTTCAAGTAGATTTAGCAATAATTGTAGAGGTTTCAATGGATAGAATAAAAGGATGAAGGTAAAAGAGAGCAGAGAAGAAAAGACAGGAAGAGGCAACAGCTGAACTAATGTAATAGTCCAAAAAAATCAAGTAATAAGATTAATTATTTGTGAGATCTTACTTTATGTTAAATTCAAGTGATCTGGAACTTCTGGATAGTGATTGGAAAGGCTACTGGGAGTTCTCCAATCTATCCTACCTCATTTTTCTAAGTGATAATGTCATGTTAGTCGACTCACTACAACTATAGAACTAAGAATTTTAGCAAGTTTTAATTTAGATTCATTGGTTATCCCCATAGTTATTGAGACTTAGATGAAATCTCGATTTATGTAAGGAACCAAGATTCCTTGAGAAGTTAATTGATATTTTTTTGGGACCTAAATAATGAAATCTCAGTCAATAAAGGAAATCAATAGTTAAAGATTATATTTAAATATTAATTCACAAGCACTGGTTGAGATAATAACGTCGAGATTTTCATTTATATATCTTGTACTAAATGTTGTCTGATGCGAATTGAAAAAATTTGAATTTTAGCGATTTAATCTAGATCCGATGATTCTAATCCAAATTAAACACTAGTATAGTCTCTTTGATCTACCATTAATTCAAGTGCAGGGGTGATACCAGTTTTGATTAGATAGTTCGTGGATATGATGATGTCCATACCATCTTGATGTGCATTGATGTTATATCTAGTCACATTTCTCATTAGAGCTACGCATGTGAATGTTTGCCATGCTTACAATCTGAGAAATATGCGAACCCTTGCTTTTAGCTGACACACTCCCATTGTCTCTTCTTTAATGTAAAATTTAACAAATCAAGATATTTGTTAATTAAAAGAAAGACATAATATATAGAACCATGCATAAGTGCCAACATTAAAGTTCGAGATTGTTATGCTGTAATAATAGGGATGGATTAGGGGTTAATCTAGAAAAGTACATATAATTCAACACTTTTTCTATCAGGCTAAACATGGGTGATGCCATAAATAATGAAAAATCTAAAGGTATAACGACATTGAATAAGGACTGAAGGCATTGAATAATGACCTTGAATGGATGTGATTAAAGCTTGATTTCTCAGAAAAATATTAAAAAAGTATGATAGCTAAACCCCAAATTCAAATGATCCAATAATTCTCTTCTGCTTTGCATGAAAATACTATTAATTAAAAGAGTCACTGTTTAGGAAGGGGCTGTTCTTCTAATTCTAGCTAACAGGTGCTAAATCAGTTTTGGTAAGAAGTGTGAGTACCTAGCAATGGCCATTTTGATGCAATAGCATGCTCATGTCTTCTATAATATTAATAGTGGGTGAGGTCATGATCTTTAGATAGCTTAGCATTCTAACGTGCATGATACAACGTCTTAGATGCCTTTATTTTTTAAGTTTTTTATATATTTATCTCTATAAATATCTCAAATTATATGTATGTTCTCATAAATTAACTATTTACATGCACATTCTTATAATTATGTTTTGCATGTGTGCCCTTATAAATATTTGAAACGTCTGTATACCCTCATAAATTTATTATATATATATATATATATATATATATTGTTAAAAATTATTTATTTTTGGGTATATATCCATGCAAAGATGCTATCTATGTGTATATACTTATATTTTCTTTTTTTTAATATACATCTATCTTTATTGAGTTAAGGACATGTAAATAACAAAAATTTGTCAAGATATAAATATAAAAAGAAATAATTTATAAGAATATACATGTAAATAGTATATTTATAAAGACAATATAATTTTAGATATTTATAAAGATATACATAATTATAATTATTTATAAGAATATACATATTAAAAAATTTCTTGCTTTTTTGAGGAAAAAAAAGGCATCCCTTGAAATTTATGAGATGTCTTGTGCTTGTTTAAAGAGTTCACAAATAATAGACATGGAGAATACTTTCATGACTGTTGAAAGGTTCTACAATTATCTTTGGCTTTTAGTTTAGGCATACATCTCTTTTGAATTACTCATGAATAATTGAATTTTTAACAAGAAAAGAAGTAATCAAATTAGTATTCTTTCAAAATCTAATCAAATTAATATATATATATATATATATATATATATATATATATATATATATATATGTATGTATGTATGTATGTATGTATGTATGTATGTATGTATGTATGTATGTATATTATATTCTTGTCAAAAGGATAAGGTGAATATTTAGTAAGCCTAAGGCCATCTAATACATTATATGAATAAGGCCATGGTTGTTTCATCCCTTAGTGCTATTCAAATGATATTATATTAAAATTAAAACCACCATGCTGGCTATGAATTTTTTTTAAAAAAAATTGCAAATGGCTTGATCATATAGTATTGGAGAGTGACCCCAAAGATTCATTATGAAAAAAGCCTTCATTGATGGAAATCACTATAAGTGACACCTAAAACTAAGGTCTCATTTCCCAGAAAAGAAGAGAGTGTTTGAAAAAAGAATTTTTGAAATGTATACACTTGGGAAGTGGATTTCTAAAAAATAAATTTATGGGAAAAGGCTTTGATATGTTTGTTGGCCATGAAAAGGAAGATTGGGAAGCACACTTTTTTTTATGACTCATGTTTGATTAATTTACCACTTTGATGAGAAGTAAGTATAGAATATCATGTCTCTTGAGACATAAGATGTAGGTTTGTTTGGTGCAAATTAGTGATGTTCAATTACTAAGAAATAATCTTTTATCATTTAATATAAGTAATATTCAAAAATCTATTGATAATAAATATAAAATACTATGTTGTAGTATAATTAATTGTAAAGAATGTTATGTTATTATTTCATAGGCTTATATAATTAATAAGCAGTATGACCCACAAAGTGATCTAATGATCTGATTGGAAATAATGAGATTGTTACATTTAGTTGCACCTAATATTTTTTATATTAATATAATAAAATTTAATACTATAAAATTATAGGATAATAAAATAATATTATAATATGTGCATATATATACATGGGGGATGAATAGCCAAGCACTACATGGTGGACCTATGTAAAGTTTTTTATGACATATATCCATATCATTTTTATTGATGTTCAAATTAGGTCTTTGAATGGCAATAGACAACGTTCATTCAAACAGTAGAGTACATCTCAATCAAGCTATCCATCTTCCTGCTATAAAAAAAAGGGAGTGTAAGGGGGGCTCGGAGTTCTCTTTTGGAAAAAATCTTCCAATGCTTAAGTCAGCCAAAATGAATAAAAAGGAATCCTAGAGCTTTTTGATGAGCTAAACAAGTTCTAAGCAAAGGATGAATATCTGCCTATCTATGAGGTTTTGAGTTACTTTTACAAATGTTTAGAGGAATTATTGTTGGAGCTAGACTTTCATGTCGGACGACTCTAATGGGCATGATCCTACTAAAGAAAGTCTTATTCTGATCTAAATAGATTTATAGAGTCCCTCTCGAACTGATCTTATATCTGCTAAAGAGAGTCCTAATCAAAATAACATAGATTGATAATTTTGAAGGAGAAAACCTTTCCTAATAAGGCTTTCTTCCTTCGTGGGGACATGGACGTAATGGTTGACTGCTTTGTGTTGATCTCTAATTCCGCCATGGGTTGCCATAGGATAGGCTAGCCAAATTAGACCACCTCACTTATCCTTCACTTTTGGAGGTTGAGCTTAAGTCCATACTCAAGTTACAAAAGTAGCTCGAATCTTCATATGGCTAATCTATTTCAGATTCATTTGGCTCTTCCTTGATGATTCAATAATCTCATGTAAATCATGTTCAAACTGAGCTCTGTGACTAATGAATGTTAGTTTGTAAGCTTAAATTGTCAGCATAGGTCGAGCTCAATAACTCATGGATGTTAATTCTACTCCTCTTCAACTGTCACTCTTGTTCATCTTTTTAGGTGGAAACCTAAGATTTCTTAGATCAAACTCCATTTAGCATGGTGTTTGGGCTTTGAGGAGACCCTTCACCATTCTTGAGTTAGCTTGGACTAACCATTAAAGACTAGTTGTTGCTCATAATCTAATATGTTAGCCTTACAAATAATCATCCTACTCTTGGATATAGTTTAGCTCATGCCATGTCTTTAAGACAATAGATGTAGATTGGCCTGATCATCACCAATCTCAAAGAATAAATCTTTGCACGAATCTTGGAGTGGAGGTGAACGATTCAACATACTGTCTCGAGTCTTGAGCCATTAATATCATCATGAAATGGTGAGTCACCATAAATGGATCACCATAACAGGAAGCATCAAAAATTGGGTGAACCATTTTGCCTCTTCAGTTGTTATGAATAATATTAAATTTTGCAGCTTTGTGATGAAGAGTTAGTCAGTACCAAATCTGAGAATGCCATGTGGAAGCTCAAACTATATTAGAAGAGGAGGTGAGGAGCTCATTTGTTCCACCCTAATCAAAATAGCAATAAGAATAGGTCAGACCATAGGCTAGAATAAGTCAGTTGAAACTATAGTTCGGTTCAACTATATTATTATTTTACTCTTCATCTTCTGTTGATTCCTCGGCATCCTCATCTTCCTCCTCTAGCACTATTTAAGAAATTTGTCCTTAGGGCTAAGGAGCTGGCCATCCTCTCACAAGAGGATATCACTAGTCCTTCTCCTTAACCGACTCTCAAAGGTCAGCCAAGTAATGCTCGGTTTGGCAGTAGAGGGTGCTCTCGTTAAGGATCCACTGGTCAAAGTTCTCCTTCTCAAGTCGGAGAACCGTCAACTCGAAGCTCTTCTCATCCATAGAAGTGTCAAGCTCAATGACCTGCCGAGATCGCTCATGGAGGTGCGCCATGAGAATGAAAGCTTCTTGGAGGCCTCACAAAATCGAGCAAAAGTTATGGCCTTAGAGATGAACTATGAAACTTTAAGAAAATGATAATGTAAAATGCTAAAAAGTTTTACCTCCACCATGTGGCGAACGAAGTCACCAATTAGAATGTTATCTGACTTACCCTTATAAAAGTCAATATCCAGTATCCACATCTTGACAGAACCCATGGAGTAGTTGGCAAGCAGCCCAACCTGACCTGATAGAGTTGTTGCAGTGTACATGCCACTTGGGAATTATGTTGAGGCTAGAGAGGTCAAGCAAAGCTAACTCAAGCCTTGCAACGGCATGGAACTCGAGCCGGTTATATTCTTCTGCCCACTTGTAGTAGGAGCAATAGCAGCAACAGTAATAGAGGAGGAAGAAACGTTAGGGGGCGAAACCATGCTCAGCCATGCTAGTTGCCTTCTCCCGATACACAGTAGGGTGGTGTGACATCAATTTAACCTTCATGGGCTTTTTTGCCACTATCCATCATTGAGGAAAAGAGGATGCCGCACCAGATGTTTGTTCGAACTCTTGAAGATGTTTCCTTGGAGGCTCCAATGGAACCTTGGTTGCAGGATGTGTAGGGGCAGAAGAGTCACTCTACTCAAAAACTAACAGGGCTACCAAGGAGCTGGTCTCGACCATCTTGCACTTGAGCACCTTTTGGAGATCTTTAAACTGAGGCATCTCTACAAAACAAGAGGACATCAACTTAGGTAATCAAATAAATGAATATCTAAATAATGAAGGAAAAATATAATATTATTAGAAGCCCAACTCGAACCAAGGGCTCCTCAAACAAAAGGTCTATGATCTTCAAACAATGAACTTTGCAAGAATGGATTGAAAGTCACAGCACTACCTGAGGGAATCCTTGTAAGGGCAAAATCGACTTTCTCGATAGTCAGTTGCTCTCTCTCCTTAAGACTAGGGATGGATAGGGGTGTACAAAAAAACTGACCCAATTCATAATTTTGGTTTAGTTTGAATCGATTTTTTTATCTATCGATTGGGTTTCAATTTAAAAATTTTTGAAACAAAAAAAGTTGGTTTGGTTTTGATTTGAATTTTTTAAAAACCGACATAAACCGAACCGAACATTATGTATATGTTACATAGGTTTCATTTGTATTATAATTAAAATTGAGTTATTATAGACATGTGTAAATAATTATGCTATGCGAAAGCTACATTCTTTTTCATTATGAATAACTAAGTTGCCATTTGATCACATAAAATTTACTGTAAAAATCGATCTCATAATTTTTTAAAGTAGGTATATGCAAGCCAATAAACCAAACTGAAACCAAGTTAAAGTAGGTTTATTAGAATAATTGGTTTGATTTCGGTTTTAGTTTTAAAAAACCGATTTAAATAAGCTTGTTTCTAAAAATATCTCTAAATCAATCTAATCTGATCCATGATCATCTCTAGGGATGAATAAATGAAAAGACTTTAGAATAAAATATATTTGATTAATCCACATCAAATCATCCTCGGTAATGAAGCTGACTTCCTTGACCACTAAGGTTTCAACCTCCTCCAAACCAAAAACTAGTGAGCCAGACATCTTATACAGATCTAGAGAGTAAGGGATGTACTTAAAGCTAAAGGATAAGGTAGAACAAAAAGAAAAGAGCTGAGAAATTGAAAGACACTCAACCGACCTAAGATCTGATAAAATGAGCGTAGTCTCTCCTCTCAAACGGTAAGTCATAACAAAACTCTAAAGACTCTTCTCCCCTTTACACAAAGGGGAAAGAGAGAAGGATGAGGTGCAGGAACTCAACCTACTAACATGACACCCATGCCCGCCAAGTCCGTTCGCATCATGTGGCATCGTTTCCCAATGCACTAAAATGGTGGCACCTCAAGTGCAACAGCATTGACGAGATGGTGTAAAAAACCATCTGTCACATCTAATAACAGCCCAAAAAATGAGGCAGCACTCTAAAAATAGGCAAACCTCAACCGTCTTATCGTTCCCTTCTCCATTGTGCGGCAATTCTAATAAACGGGCATCAAAAGCATCTAATAACTATTTGATCAACAAACTAACTCTCGTGCTACGAGGCAACTTGATCAAATCAGAGGATGTCTCTATGCCAAAGGTAACAATAGATAAAAAATGCTGACATGGAATTATGAGATGGCTCGAGCCCCATATCTAGAGCTATAAGTGAGCTCAGGCCGGCTTGAGTCCTGCTAAATTTGATCACCTTCGGATCAAACGGTGGGCTAGGCTCCCTTATCTTCAAGTCGGGCTTATGATTAAAAAGTAAGGCCTGTTTTAATTTTAAATTAGGATCAAATAGAGGACTGGCCTGATCTGAGCTCGATCCGAACCCAAGCCTGTATTAGGTCAATTAAATGAGCCTAATTCAGGCCCGATAGTTGAGCCCGAACTAGGCCCATTGATGGTGTTGGGCTGCGGGTCATAAATGGTCGAATAGGACTCCTATTCACGGTTGATCCACGCTCCTCGAAGGCTTGGAGAGATGGAGACGGGGTGGGGTACTCACTTCCGTGTGCTCCTGTTCCTGCCTCCTCTTCGAAGTCCCACCGGCCATCTTCAAGGCCGACGATGACTTCTCGTTTTGAGGTCCGGCGAGCATCTGAAAAGGAGCCGAGTGGTAAGAAAGTGGTAGCGCTTGCAACAAGGAAGAAAGGAATCAGATTTTCTCCGCTTCATTTGTGAGGTAGATGCCAGATTCTTTGATTTTTCTTGCATTTAGGTGTTTCTTGATTATGTTTCTTTTATTTTTTGAGCCGGTTTCTTTGATTAGGGTTTTCTTAATCGGGGTTCTCATGTTCGCCATGCCCATTCTTCCTTGTCTGCTCACCCTCATGGTGATACGGACATAGGAAGTTGTCCTCCAACGTGATACGAATATGGTAAGGCTATGAACATGAGAAGCCTTACCAGGCTCGTCTCCTACCACAGGTGGTACAAACAGAGGAGCCTTACCAGGCTTAGGCTTAGATTCTCGATTGCTGGCTGCTTGCAAATGTTATACTCATGGAATATTGTATTGATACTAATGCAGATAATGCTACCTACTTCTTTTTTTAATAAGCACTGCAAGACAAAACAAGCTATATAGGCTAAGAGCACATGGAGCCAGAGCCTATGTTCTGCCATTTGACCCTCCTCTTTTCCCACTTTCTCTAAGTGAGGAAGTAGATAGGAAGAAAACTTCATGAGGGACTAAGTGTCACAGGATATTAGACATAACTATGATTACCCAAACAATCATCAATCTAGCACTATGTTATTTTGATAAAAGAAAAAGAAAAAAAATATACAAGAATAAATAGATTTTTAAACCAATATGAGAAAATACAATGGCAGAAACTTTCCAAATTCATATAAATGCAAATCTTTGTGCATGCAAATCAGTAATCACAGAGAAAAACAACTGGTATGCTATGGAAATTTCTGGATATACCTAGGGATTGTCATGCTATACATATTTTATTGACACATATCCTCTATATTGTTATTTTATTTGTACATATCCTCTATTACCAGAGACCCTATTTTATTTGGCTTTAAGCTATATATCTCTAATTGATGACTCTACTGCAAGAAAATGAATCTACTAAGTTACTTTAATTTTTTTTTTCCTTTCTTTCATTAAGTTACTTTAATTTCTATAGACTGTGGGATATTGTTGTTTGCATGCTAATTTTTTTAATAATTTATATCATTATTTGGGTAGATTATTTTACTGCAAATCTACAATATCTCATTCTAACATGGACGAAAATGAAACTATTGCAAACATAAGAGATAAGAATATTGTAATTGAAGAAGTTATTGAAAATAAAGATTGTAAAGGCTCTAAGAAAAGATCCTGGGTATAAAATCATTTTGTTGAGGAGAAAAAGTGAGATAGATCTACAGCTACTTGTAAATACTGTAAAAAGTCATTAAGTGGTAGTACTAAAGGTGTAACTAGTCATCTCAAACGTCGCCTTGAAAAGGTTTGTAAAAAGTATAAAAGAAGTCCTACCAATCAAAAGCTCATAGTAGCTAGCTCAAAAGATCCAATTAAATCTTTAAAGTTTAACCAAGAAGAGAGTAGAAGGATTCTTTGCGAATTTATCATATGTGCTGAGTTGCTTTTTCACATTGTTGAACGTTCTAATTTTATGGAATTTATGAGATCTCTTCAGCCATTATTCAATATTGTGGGTCATAAAATCATGAAAAGTGATTGTATGTCTCTTATCTAGAAGAAAAGAAAAGATTGCTTGAGATATTTAAAAAATTAAGTTTCCGTTTCAGTTTCACTAGCGATCTTTGGACATTAAATCAGAAACTTGGTTGCATATCTCTCACAGCACACTATATTGATACTGATTTTATTTTACATAAACAGATAATTAGCTTCAATAAATTACCTTATCCCCATACAAGTCTTGTGATTGAGGATGCAATTGTAAAGTGTTTAGTTGAATAGGAATTTGATACTAAAATATGTGCGATGACTTTAGATAATGCCACCACAAATGATGCTATTATTAGAAGAGTCCAAGATCACTTTTCTCAAGAAATGTTGTTTGCTGGAGAGTATTCTCATATTAGGTGTTGTGCACATACATTATGGTACAAGATGGGATGAAAATAATTCTTGAAGCTATTGAATGTATAAGGGATATTATCAGATATATGACTGCAACCCCTTCACAAATCTAAGCATTTAATAAAATTGCACAATACATGGGGCTTCCTACTAGGAAAAGACTCACTTTGGATGTTGCCACGAGATGGAATTCCACATATGAAATGCTATAGGATGGAATTGACTGCAAAAATGTTTTTATTAGATATGCAAATGAATATTCATGTGTATGCCCCTCTACTGATGAATGGAGGAAGGCTGATGTAATTCTTAAATACTTAAAAGTCTTTTTGGATGCCACTAAAATATTTTCAGGTCATAAGTATCCCACATCAAATTTGTACTAGAAAGAAGTTTGGGGAATTAAGACCGTTGATGGATGATGGCATTGGAAATGATGAAAACATTGAAACAATTGACAAATGAAATACAGAAGAAGTTTAACAAGTATTGGTCCTAATGCAATTATTAACAGTAATTGCTTCTATTTTGGATCCTAGGTCAAAAATGATGTTCATAGAATTCTGCTATCAAGGAGCATTTGATGCAGAGGAGAGCAATAGAAAGATAAATGAAATTTGTGATTGTCTATATAAATTCTATAATGCATATGCAGATGCAGCAAGGGTACAACCCTCTATGAGTTCAAGTGACGCAACATCTAATATAGGCGAACAAGGTGGTTCAAGTTCAGCTAATTTGGGTAAAAAAAAAAAATTGGTATGGATTACTCAATTTAGAAGTCAAAGTTCATTGAAAAGGCCAAAAAGATCAGAGCTAGACAATTATTTGGATGATGATGTGCTTCCTGATTTGGGAAACAAGAAGTTTGATATCTTGGCATGGTGGAAGAGTAATGCAAGCATCTATTCTATATTATTAAGAATGGCTCAAGATATTTTAGCTATTCCAATTTCTCAGTTTCATCAGCGTCAGCGTTCACCATGGGTGGTAGAGTTGTGGATCAGTATTGGAGTTCTTGAAGTCCATCAACTGTAGAAGCCTTAGTTTGCACTAAGGATTGACTTCGCGAAAAATATAATAAAGGTGCACATCACTTGGCTATTTATGATTGGTTTGTGTTTTCATTTACTTATGGTGCTTGAACTTGAAAAATTGTTAATCAATACATGTGTTTTCAGTTCCAAGCTGCTCAAGTTTTGTTAAGTTGGATGTGGATGATTACACTCCTAAGTAGACTAAGTAATGAATATGGAACATAGGTATATAGTAATTTTTTCTAAGTGCAATTGCAGCTTTTTCTTAGTGCAATAAATTCTTTTCTAATATTGTTATCTGTGTATGCAGTTATTCAATATGATAAGGAGAGGAAGAGGCTAGCCCATGGAGTTTGCCAGAATCATATGGTGTCACTTATTATACTTATGCTATTGGCTGTTGCAAACTTTGTCATGTTTGCTTTTAATACTTGTTGTAGTTTGCTTTTAAATACTTGTGTTGATTTTGTGATGATACATGTATTGAAGGGAACTTTTAATTTTGTGGTGACACATGTTAACTATCAACTTATTGATTTGGAACACTTTTGTTTATTTATCTGAAGTTGGTGGTATGCCTAATTTGATGATTTAGTAACTATACAAAATTTTATGCTATTAGTTTCTTCCTTCAATACACTGAAAGATGATTTTAATCTTTAACTTTCATATCTTATGGAGAGAGGGGCCTATGCATTAGAAGTGAGGTGAGGGCCTGCACACAAGTCTATCCAACCTCCTAGTTCAGGTAAGAAAAATTCTCTTATTTACATTTTAAATTTTGTCTGACAAATATGAAGTGGGACATGAGTTTGGTGACATAGTAGCTTCAATAATGTGAATTGTAACAGGACATTGTTTTATCAATGTATTAAGAGATTTTTTTGATAGGTTATAAAGCTGAAATGAGTGATCAGCCAGGACCATGCATAGTTTTGAGAGATGACAAGCCATATGCTCCTTTGAATCATGTTTGCTGGAGGTAAGCTAGCTGTCTTTAAAGTTTTCTCTTCTTTTATTTTTTCTGCTGCATTACACTCTCCTCATTACTATTGAATTGTAAGGTGAAGACCCACGAGCATTGTCATCATGGACGAGTATGTGAAATAGTAGTATTGGCTAAATGGATATGCAAATAGAGTGAGATAGGGGGACGCCAAATAACTTATTCATTCATGATATATGCGAGCAAATATTTAATGATTTGGGTATTTTTTTCATCCAAGCTCACATCTATTCTAGTATATTGCATCAACTCTACCAATAGTCTCTCCTGGTGAGGCATATCCATCTGTCATGTCCATTTGTCCATGTTCTTCCTCCTTCCATCACCATATTTGCATTTCCCCATCTTGTGTCTCCTATTTTCAGACCAAAAAGCCAGCACCAGAGAATTGGGAAAAGGCTACGTAGGTGGCTGTGGTGATGATCTCGCACATTTCTTTTTTAAAAAAATAAAAATAGATTCATTGCATTTGTCATTATCTAGTAAAAGGTAATTTGATGATCGAAATCCTTGCCAAATCTTAGATGCTAAAGGACATCATCCTTAAAGTAACTGTTTAGGACCTAAAGAGTACATGGAGATGTCTCTCTCTCTCTCTCTCTCTCAGGTAATAAATATATGTGAACATTGCATAATTGACTCCGTTAGCCAAATTGCTCCTATTTATCTAGAATCTTTTCCTTCTTGATCATATATAGTTTGCTAATTACTGCTTCTAGAAGCAGTACAATGCTTGACTTTATATCCTGGTTATGTCTCATCATTTATGCAAATTCTGCAGGAAGTTCTGAGAATTAAAGCGGAACATGCTGGTGACCCTCGAGCTATCTTAGATAATGGAGTCAAAGGACAGCTGAAAGTTTAGCATTTGGTGCAGAGTTTCTAAAGAAGGTTAACTGAAACAATATGCTTTTAAATAGGGACCACATGCATTCAAGCTTCTTTTCTTTCAATTTTTTTTTTTTTGTTTTTTGTGATTCATATAGAGCAATAGTTTTTAATTTATTTATTTTCGTAACAAGCATTCAATGAGTTGGCCATGAGCTGAAGATACAAAGCAACAAGTTGCTTCGATTTGCGATGTATTTTTGTTATATTTTGTTTTTTATTTTCTTTTATGTAAAATTGACATGAAAATATCAGAAACTTATATTGTTGGAAAAGCTCTTCAAAACACATCAATTATAATAGCAATTGTATTTTTTGCGCTCATGTTCTCTGTGTTTATGCTACTTAATTCTTATAAATTTAATCTCAGCCCATAGCATTTAAACCTTTGAGTTGATTTTTTTTGGGGTGTATAAAACCAAAAATATGAAATCAGGCAAATTATGTGAACAGAAAACTAATTAACTTTCCCCAAATATACTAAAATAAATTGGGCTGAAATTGGGCCCATTCGGGTTGGCCCACTTTTTGGTCCAAATAGACTAATTTAAGCGGAGCTGATGGGTTTTAGGTTGAGCTTGGGTTAGGCTTAGGTTTTAAGTTTTGAAATGTTTTTCAAGCTGAACTCTGAAAAAAGGTGTGGCTGAATCTGGTCTGGTGCTATTTCTAGTCTTACCTATATCCAAGCTACTAAGTGATCTTTACATTGACCTTCTAAGAAATAAGCTACTAGATAGCTCAGGTCTCATGAGCCATAAGATAATTCGAAATAAAGAGCACAATGCTGTAATATGATCATTCTAGAGAAATTTGATGAGCTTAAGAGAGATTGGTTAAAATGGTGACTTGAACATGAGAGTAAACTCAACTACTTAAAGTAGCTATCTAATGTGGGTTAGTCTGACCTAAATCAATGACATGGATTAAAACATAACGTGGCATTTCAATCGGATGGCCATAATAGCACAATATTAGCGATATTGCATGACATGGCCAACCTTTAATGATTGTTCAATCCATTCATTTCGAAAAAAAGTCCTAACCTTCATAAAGCACTAAATCCGCTCACTTATATGTGGCCTACTATTCAAAAAAATAATCCTTTTCTATCTTACCTATCAATATCTTAAAAATTCATTTAAGGAGAATCTAACTCCAATGCTACATCTTCAAACATGTATAAAAAGAGATTATTGCCTCATAGGTAATAAATTAATGGATATAACATGCTCTATTCGGTTGAGCTAAGCGTTCCACCTTAGTTAATTTGTGAAGAATCTAATTCCGATGTCAACATATTCCTACTATTAGAAATAAAAAAAAAAATGCTATTTGAAAATAAATATTGATTTGGCAATGCTTTGTTTTAGCAAAAACTTCAAGTTACTTTATTTTATTTTAGTGAAGCAATGGTGCAGCCATCAATAATGCATGACATGCATGTCAATCTCTATGGTGCCACCAGTGGTAAGGTTGTACTGGTAACTCCTGGTAAAAACGTAGCCTCTAGCTAGTCGGAAATGGCCGCTCCCTCCCACCACCGAGAACTCCCTCACGGGCAGGTTGACGGCAGCTCTTCCAAGAACGGTGATGCTGCTGCCGCTGTGCTTCCCGTCCTCCAACACCACGGTAATCGAGAGCTCGGACGCCAAACCATCGTGCGAGACGCGAGCTGCCATTCCCTGGGCCCTTCCCACGGGCTTGGACGCCGGGTCTGGCCCCTCAGTCAGCAGGTTATCCAGCACCACGATGTCGCCAAAATGGCGAGGTGCAGCCCGGTTCGATGCGGGTCCAGACACCACCTTTATGGCACTTGGGTTGGGTCCGCTGTAGTCATCATGCATGAAGAAGTGCAAGTGTGTCAGCTTCTCCGCAGCAACAGCGCCGGAGGAGGTGATGGCCAGAGAGAATGAGAGGAGGAATGAAAGGATGGAGAGTGAGGATGGAGCCATGTAGAGGAGGAGGAGGACTCTCACCAATTCCACCATACAAATTGCTGGTGGAAAAACCAGTGCTCCCTTCTGCTTATAGAGAGACGTGTCTTCACCGACTCCGTATCTGCTGTTGGGCTCCACATATCGGAGATAAAAAGACGTCACATATAGATTTTTTTTGGTGGGCCGTACGTTCATTCAATCGTGATCGGCTTTATTATCCAGTGCCCTGGCAGCGTGGCACCTTCTCTCCCCAGCATTGGTGAGACTTCTCGCTGCGGATTGGGTCATCCTTGTCATCATTGGTGAACCCCGATGGCTACGTCCCACCTGCACGGCCGCCCGCCCGCCCTAGCCAAAGTGCCACGTGCTTGGTCTTCATCTCCATGAAGGCCAAATATTTGGGTCTTAATTTAGTGGTTGGGTTTTGATGGTCCAACTACTCCTACGACTGCCTGTCCTCTTCTTGTCTTATCTGACTCACACTTCTCTCCTGATTCACAGCCACTTCGGATGGGCAAGTTCCTGCGATCAAAGCCGGTTTGGGTTATCTACAAAGCTCCTTTATTCTGTGCAATAAATGCCTTCACGGTATAGAATAGTATGGCAGCTAAATTACATCTGATGTGGACTGTATCTACTACTCGGGGCAAATCCCATCCACAATGGTTTTAACAACGATCTCAAATACTGTGGAACGTACAAGATGCCAGCTCAATCCGTGGTGTAGCCTGTAACGAACCAATGCTATCAGACCGACCACATGCACAACTTTGATTGTAGATTTGGATCATGACTGGCACTAATACAGAGCCTGCCTACCAGCGTGATCCACTTCGACTTATTTTCTCGTTGGAGGCTTCTCCATTATTTGGATTAGCATAATTATTCTTTGATTAATACCTAAATTAAATAAATATTAGATTAATAAAGTAATTTATATAAATTTATTAGGTTAGTAGCCGTCATTTATATTGTTAGATTATTTGATGCACTTCATAGTAGTAAAGCGTATGTCAAGTATGGACCTTTTGAATATATAGCCCTTAATAAGCAGGGCTTATATTAAGTTGTTTATTACAAAAAAAAACTCTCTATCCTCATCTAAGGATGGCAATGGAATATGACGGATATAAGGAAATGTACCTTCATACCCATATCCGTTAAAAAAAAATCATATTCATACCCGCTATGGGTATAAATTTTTGTACCCATACCCATATTTATAAGGATTATATGATATTTATACTCATCCTGTCACTTATATCCATACCCACCCCGTTGCCCAAACCCATACCCATACCATACTATCTATTCTTTTAAAATTTTTTCTTGAATTAAATAAGTTTATTTAATTCCTATCTATTAGTTTGAATAAATTTTTTTTTCTTCAAATTTCAACTCCATTCCAAATTGGGCTAAGCCCAGGATAATTATAAGCTGTTTTTTTTTCTTTAATTACAAACCAGTTAAATAGACTAAGCCCCAAAAATTTATAGTGTGTGGCCCATTAACTTTTATTACTAGTAGGTGTAATGGGTATGGAGCGAGGCGAAACGAGATGGGGTAGAGTGGGTAAATCATTACATCTATATCCGCTCCATATCCATGATGGATATTACCACGTATCCCCATATCCATATATATATATATATATATATTATCTATTTTTTAACCTCCATATCTATCTCAAATAAAGCATAGGAAAGTGGCTACCTACGAGTTCAGAAAAAATTGCCATCACTAACCTCACCTTATAAATATTTTGGTTGATCCATTGAGTCATAATACTAAAAGTAAAAAGTTTTCTCTCCTATCATATATTCTCAAACTCTAATTGAATTTTAAACCAGAAAGAGCTATAGATTATTCAAAGAACTTAGGTAACTGATTTGTTTTATTATTATGTGCGCATATACTCATAATATTGAGATTATAAATTATATATCTTTAGATTTATAAAATCTAAATCTTCTATCAATTAGTATCAGATGCTTGATTAATCTCATATGTGAGTTATATGTACACATTATATAGAATATTATTTTGTTTTATTTTTATGTAAAAGAATAGACCCGACCTTTATTTTTCTTGGTACATTATTATGCTGAGGATTATTAATTCATAATTTGATGAATTTGATATACAAATGTGTATTTTTGCCGATTTATCTTTTAGATAAAGAAAAACTTTTCTTTTCCTAAAAGCCTTATCAATTGGGCCACCACCGATTATTCCCCATAATTAGATGGAAAAAAAAGAAAATAGTGAAACCCATAATTTGATTATTCTTCTTTTTTTTTTTTATGCTTTGTTTTTAAGCACTAGGAAACCAATAGACCATCGATAAAGCAAGAGTGAGGGTTCGATGATTAGCTGGTCCATGAGCAGTGCAAGGGTAAGGACTAGGTGGTACAAAGGTGATGATCAACTAGGGAGGCCGAGACCCTCCCTTCTTATTCTCAGTGGCCAATTGGCCATCATCGACTTTCCTCCTCCTACAGTAGGGACAAACCTCCGAACTTGGCTATCGGCTATTGGTAGCAACAAGGAGAAACCCTTCTTGTTTCTTCTACGTCAAGGACTTATCCTGCTTCATAGCGGCAAGGCTCATTGTCTTGCTCTACATCATGGTTGGGCTACAGTCTAATTAAGCTGAGGTTCTACCATTCTCTTTGGCCCATCAGGCTTCATGCACCTAGATGGATATATTGAGCCCAATTTTAGCAATTAAGATTCTATGATATTATTGGTTTTGATAACATTATCTTAAAAAAATTAATGGTTTGTTCGTATGAAATCTTTTTTGCTAATTCTGCATCAATTGCATCAACTATGTCCAACTCAATAGACCAAAGATTTGGCCTTTAAAACAGTCTACTGAAATAAGTTGGTTCTGGCAATCTAAAGATTTGAAATTTTTAAATTTTAAGGTTTCAAATGTTTGGTTTTTTGTGACATTTGACTTGCGGACCACATGGAAGTAATGTATAACCTCTTCCACAGAAATTTTAGATCCGAGTACTCTCTATAAAAAACTTGATTTGTTTGATCTGTATCATTGGGATGCTTTTTTCCCACCTTATTGTACAGGGAAACAAGATAGCATGAGGAGCAAAGCACTTACAGAGGAGCATGCGAGAGATATGTATTACTGTGAGCTTCTGTCCCTTTTTCCTGTGATGCCCATTCCTTTTTTGCTATTGATGCTATTCCAACCATCTTGAAGAATAATCTGTCTTAGTTTGACTAGGAATTTGGAAGCATGCCAACTAGCGTTTTCTTCTTTTTTCTTCTTCAACAATTAGGATATTGTTGTCTTAAAAGAGAGATTTTCTAAGATAGTATTTTAAGTTCTTAGTCAACCAGTTAAGGTTGCCACTCCAGAGTAGCCCATTTCAGGTTTCAGTCAAGCATAGAGCTCAGATGTGTGAGATGTGAGAATGGTATCAACAACCTTTATATCATTGAATTGATCTAACCTCAGTCTAAGCTTTTCCAGCAGAAGTGGCCTTTTGTCAACTTTTAATTCATTCAAAAGTCACAACAAGCAAGTCTCTATTAATAGAATGTAGGTAGGTCTTGGGTCTCTTGTTTCAACCCAAGGACCAAAGGTTTATGTGGCATACTGTTCAGTCTTTAGAACCTTTTGAAATCAACCAGTTAAATAATATGGCATATGTGTTTATCATCCTAGAAGATGACCTACATTACTAGTGTTCTTTTAAAACTTCAAATTTGTAATCTGGATCTCCTTTCTAACTCTAATGTTTAGAAGGCCATGACCTGGTGGACAGAAAAGAGGGCTAATTTATTTCTATCACAGTGGGGTCATGCATGCCTTCCGACAACAAACCGGTGGCCGGTAATCTTACAAATGTGGTAGTTCTGATCTTTGTATAATTTGTTTTTTTTTTTTTTTTTTTTTAAGTTCTTTTTAAAAGAGCTAAGGGTGGTGGAGTTTTGATCAATCAAAAACCTCTCAAGTATTTGTACCCCTGGCCTCACAAAAAGGACAAGCAAATAAATTAACAGAACTCCCAAGTTTCAGACATCAAATGATTTTGCTGAAGATGTCTTCAGAACCAATTTGCTAGGTAGAGCTTGTTGTTTATGCCTAATTATTTATTTGACCTCAATGCCTAAATTGCTCAGTACTGCATTGGTTCTTGCATCTCATTGTTATTTTTGCTGTTTATATCATGGATAATAGTAGGGCCTTGAGCAGACTCTATGATGTATTGAAATGAAAGCACATACTTCCTTTGGTTGGTGGCAGGTTGTGAGCTATGATTACAAGGAGGAGAGGTTCACACAATTGCATCGTTCAGCAATTGGGTTTCTAGAAGAGAGGTTCTATTTTGACACCCCAGCTGTGATACCCTGAATTTAGCCACACATTAGATAGAAAAAAAAGTATTATGTGCTTATAACTCAAGTTTACCTACTATCAATTAACTTCCATTTGAATTTTTGAACCATATAGTTTTAACTTGCTAACGAGTTAATTAGATTAGCAAGTGGGCTATGGCGTAGAGCCACTCTTGCAGCACCAATGACTTAACTCAAGAAAGAAAGTGTTATATGCTTATAACTCAAGTTCATCTGCTACTAATTAATTTTACTTGAGTTTTTGGACTATATGATTTTGGCCCGCTAATGAGTTAATTAGACCAGTAAATAGGTTAGGGGTGTTACATCAGCTTCTTCCACTGCAAAAGAGGCAGTGGTGAAGGTTCTGTTAGGTTCTAGAAGACCCATATGGATGTTTCGGTTCTGTTCATCGTAAGAAACTTAAGAGGGATCCATTCCATCGGACCATCGGTTATCTCAATGGATGCCCTGAGATGAAAGGCTTGTTCAACCATTGCGATGTTAGAATTTATGGAATTCCCTTTGGTGAAAACCATCACCCAAAATAACAGGATCAAACCTTGTTAGAATTTATGGAATTCGCTTTGGTGAAAACCATCACCCAAAATAATAGAATCATTCATGTTGGATCACCAAGATAAAATTAAATATAGGCAAAAATATACCTGAGTACATATCGATTGATTACCCTTTAGAGTAGAGCGATTGGCCTTCCAGATCAATACGTCCACTTTAGAGAGAGCCCTTTAGTTTCTCTCAGTGTTTTCTTTCTAATGATGGGATGTCAGAAAGAATGTCTCTGTTCGTGCGATCTGGGGACCATGACCACTATATATATAGATAACCTAATTTTATTTCTATTTTAACCCATCATAAAAATAGAAATAATTTCTTGAGTCTTTCACATTAAAGGCCCACACCCTATCAGATAATTAAAGTCCAAATTACTGAATACTTAATCGATCACTTTTAATTGAGCTTAAATTTATTTGACAGCCTGCAATACATAATTATTCACATATAAGCTCAACATTGGATTAATGATCCAACAATCTCCCACTTGGGCTATATGTATAACCTTATAATTATGCTTTGCTAGATATAACTGAATGAGCTCAAATTTGCTGTCATTACCAAAATGTATCTGCAACCAACCCGGTCCATCAATCACACCAACATAGGATCAAAGTGGTCTTCATTACATCTATCATAACTCAACCCATCAATGGTCACATATGTTGATACAATTGAATGACATGGATCATGGTGTGGATGTGTAGCATGGAAATTTCATGCAATGTGATCTTAACATGCCTATTTCCAAATGATCCTCCCTTAAACCTTAGTGAGATCAAATTATACTAAAATCAGAGTGTAAATAAACCAAAAACTTTATTTTTACAAAAAATAACCTCAAAATATCCATAAACTGAAACAACTGAAAAATGTTTATGTAAGCATCTAAAATTACAAACTTCCACTAAAACTGAATATCTTCAAGTGACACGACACACATACGAGCAGTATGCTCATGAAATGGTTTGGGTGGCAATCCCTTAATAAATGGATCCCCAATCATGGAGTTTGTTCCGATGTGCTCTATAGACAATTGTCCACTTTGAACTCTTTCTTTAACAACTAAGAACTTGATGTCGATATGCTTTGATTTCGTTAAGCTTCTGTTGTTATTGGAATATAGAAATGCTGACTTATTGTCACAAAATAACTTAAGTGGTCTTTTAACATCATCCACTATGCACAGCCCTGTGACAAAATTTTGCAGCCATATTCCATGATTGGACGCCTCAAAACATGCTATAAATTCTGCTGCCATGGTGGAAGGTGCCATAAGTGACTGTTTAGCACTCTTCCAGGAGACTGCACCTTCAACCAACAGATAGATATAGCTATAAATTCATGATGGTACCACATATTTCTATAGTGAATGAGACATTGTTCCAGATGATGATGAGACTGGAGAGGTTGGAGCACTCCATGAGTATTCTGAATGGAAGGTTGATGATGCAGGAGATAAGAGACCATGGGGCACGATCGAGCCGTGACTCTGGGGAGATTGCCCGCATGTCTGAGGAGTTGAGATAGTTGCAAGCTCAGATCATAGCCTTTGGTGAAAAATCTGAGAAACTAGAGATGTCCATTGATCTTCTTCACCATCTAGTCTCAACTATTAGTGATCAGCTGGCCCCCGTAGCATTTAAGCCTCCATCCCAACCATTTTAGCCTCCTCCACAGCCTACTCACCCTCGTGCCAGGCCACCTCATGCATCTTACCGCCTTCTTCAGGAGGACGTGGCACTGGGACATCCACTCAGCCCTCTTTTGTTTCCTCTTATGAGGAATAGTTTAGGTTGCTTTGCCTTGTTTGATTAGAATGTACTATATTTTTCTATGCATTTGAATGTTTGTAATAGCACTTTGCTTTATATTTTGTCCTGTTATGAAATCTTATGTTATGAATGAAATCTTGTGTTGCTTTGTATGAAATCTTATATATGAAATTATCTACTTAATGAAATGTTCATTTTTATGAAATTTTATGGATTCTGTTTCTCAAATTCAAATATTAATTGTGTGAATTCTTTTTACTTCAATTTATGTATCATGAATATCCTAAAATTGAACTATTAAGGGCGAGACATTCAAAATTAAGTGCTTAACTCTTCACTTCCTTTTTAATTGATGACATAAAGGGGGAGAAGAAACCTAAGAAAAGAGACCTAGGAGAAAAGGGAGAGAAGAAACCTAAGAGAAGTGACCTAAGAGAAAAGAGACCAAAGAAAGAGGCCAAAGAGGTTAAGCACACATTTAAAAGGAGAAAAATTCTTATTCATCATGTTTTATGAAGTCTTTCAAAAATTCAAAAAGTTTTCATCATATTTCAAAATGTTTCAGTAAAATTCTTAAAAAGTTTCAGTGGTTTCGAAATATTTCAGCATGTTTCAGTAAAGTTTTCAAAAGTTCAGTATTTCTAAATGAGAATAATGTAAACATATATTTAGGGGGATAAAAATTACAATTCATGCAAATGTTTTAGCAAATTTCAACTTTTCAAAGGAAAGAATAAAGTTTTTGAGAATAAGATTGATTTTGCAACAAAAGGAAAATAAGAAGCCTGTTGTTTTTCACTTAAATTTTACTTGCATTTCAAACAAACAAGCTCTACTTGAGATCTATTTTTAAAGTTAAACTTTTGGTATCAAAAATCCAAGTTTCAACACACTATGCAAAATTTTGGTACGCTTTTGGCATGCTTTTGGCACGGACTGAAACTCTATATTTTTAAAGCCAAAATTATCATTTCAGCGCAAAAAACTCAGTTCATTGGTACAATACTTCATTTCTAGAACATTACTTTTGTCTTTGGCACTAAATTCAGCATTTTGGCACAAAATTCAACATGTTATTACAAAATTCATAATTTTAGCATAAAATTCATATTTTTGGCATGAAACCCTCCTTAAATCTCTTCAAAAATCTGATTTCTCTGAATTTGAATATGAAAAATGTTTGTCACATTGTTTTCAAAGATTCTGATACAAAATTCAAACTTTTGGCACTTATTTCAAAGTTTTTGGTATGAAATTTATACATGAAATTGATTTCTGAATCTTCTCCTAACATGAGCTAAATTGTCTCAACCCTATGATCAAGTTCAATATTGCATTGCTTTATCTTGTTGAATTCATTATTTTAATTGTATACTTAATGGTTTTGTCATCATCAAAAAGGGGGAGATTGTTGACCTCATATTGATTTTGATGATCACAAAATAATTAAGTTACTAATGAGTTTTGTAGAGAATCATAATGAAATGCAGGCATACATGAATCATTAAGATGATTAAAAATGATTTCAAGCACCTAAATGGGTTTATGATTCAAAAAAGGAATTTTTGTAGAAGATTAAGATCAACTAAGAATGATTCAAGCCTCAATTAAGTGAAATTCAGATGGTTGGGAGGCTTTCAAATGAAGAAAGTTCAAATTATGAGAGCTAGAACAATTATCTTCTTTATTTCAATGAGTTCTATTGTTTATGGAATGAGTTTTCAAGTTTTGGAGGAATTGGTCAACTCCTACAACAGCTACCAGCACTTAGAATGGAAGATTAAAGCATTTGGCCAACTACTTTGGAAGCTATCAAGTCAAAATTGTGCCACAAGAGAGTTAATAGCAAGTTTTACCAAGTTAGCCGACTAACTAGTCAGCTACTGTGGCAAAACAGTGAAAAAATTCATGTTAGCCGACTAACCAGCCGGCTACTATGACAAAACAATGAACATTCAGAAGTTAGCCGACTCTGGAGTCGGCTACTGCGGCCAAGACAGTAAGCTTCCTGAAGTTAGCCGACTCTGAAGTCGACTACTGTGGTCAGAACAAAAGGTTTTCTAAAAGTAGTCGACTCTAGAGTCAACTAACTTGCCCAAAATTGTTGTAACGGTTAGTTCTGCATTTTCAACGGTCACAAACGACTAGTTTAATATTCTAATCCCTTTGTAAACTATAAATACTCGTAAATAGGATTGATTAGCAAGTGATTGGGAGCATTTTTGAGAGATTATAAGTGAAAAAAAGAGAGGAAAACAAAGGGAAAATCAAGAAAGATTTCAGCCTTCCAGTTTTGAAATAAAAGTGTGTTGCTAAGTTTAAAACTCCTTCAAAGCTCATTCAAGGCTTCTTCCAACTACTCAAGAAGCTTCTTCAAGTGCTCATAATTCCAACATTTAAAGAAGAGAAGCTCATTCAAAGGGGGAGGTCTTCAAAAAGTATAAAGTGCTTTTATTGTTGAATTTGCTCACTAAGGAGTTGTAATTTCTGAAACTCTTTTTCATTGTGAGTTGTTTGAGTTTCAACTTGGTTGAAACTTGTGTAGGGTGTGCCAAACCTATAATTGGTGAATTGTAAGGCTCCTTTGTGCTCGGAAATAAGAAGTTAGCTGAGAAAGCTAAGGAAAGGCTTCCTTGTGCCTATGAAACAAGAAGCTAGCTGGGTTAGTCAGGTTTGTAATCGTTTGAAGAACGATTAGTGGAGAAAATTTTCAAGGGATTCTTGGAGAGTGAACGTAGGTGCAAGGAGTAGCACCGAACCACTATAAATTGCTGTGTTTGTGTGTTTGTCTCATATTGTTGCTATGCTTGTTCTTGCTATCAATATTTCACACTCACATACAATTTATTGTTTTGCAAAACTGCACATACTTGTTAAAAATTTTTAAAGAACCTGTTGCCCAGCTAAGCAACCCAAGAGGGGGGGTGAATTGGGTTCCTTTTGGAATTTTAAACAATGATGTGTAATGCTTGCAAAGATATAGGTGTGGGTGTAAGTATAGTGACAAAATTGAAACACACAACAAGAACAATGGAAGGCACACACAAACACAAAGGTTTATAGTGGTTCGGTGCTAACCCTTCACCTACATCCACTCCTCAATAATCCCTTGAAAATTTTTACCACTAATCGTTCTCTAACGATTACAACCTAGCTTACTTAGCTAGCTTCTTGTTTCCAAGCACAAGGGAGCCTTTATAACTACCAATTAAGGGTTTGACACACCCCTCACAAGTTTCAACCAAGTTGAAACTCAACAAGATACAATAAGAAATAATCTCAGCAAGAATAGCTCCTTAATGAGCAAATAAATACAATAAAGAGCACTTTACATATTTGAAGCCTTTTTCCCTTGAATGAGCCTCTCTTCTTTGAATGCTTTGAGTTAAGAGCACTTGATGAAGCTTCAGGAGTGGTTGGTGGGAGCTTTGAATGGGCTTCAATGGATTTTCAAACTTCAGCTACAGTGATTTTTGAAAACTGGAACAGGCTGAATTTTCTTTGAATTTGGCTTGATAAATCTCTCTTTTTCATACTTATAATCCTTCAAAAATCTACTTCACTTCTTTCTAATCCATCCCATTAACTTGTATTTATAGTTAGTTGAGGGATTGGACCGTTGGAATGGTCGTTTCCGAACGTTGGAATGTCAGAACTAGCCGTTGGGCAAGTTCCCAGGGCGTTAGTCGGCTCTAGAGCCGACTAACCTGGGATTTTTCCCATCCCAGGTTGAGTTAGTCGGCTCTAGAGCTGACTAACACCACAGTAGTTGGCTCTAGAGCCGACTAATATGGGTAAACCCACTGTAAGTCCCATAGTAGTCGGCTCTAGAGCCGACTACCTTATGCCAGACCACTGTGTGGTCACAGTAGTCGGCTCTAGAGCCGACTAACACATAGTTTTCCTCTGTAAAAACTTCTGTGACACATTTTTGACTTGATAACTCACATGTGGGTCGGCCAAGGGCTTTATTCTTCCATTCTAAGTTGCTGTGGGAGTTGACCAAAGTCTCCAAAACTTGAAAAATTGCTCCACGGAATTGGAAAACCATTGAATCTTGAACTTTCTACACTTAATAATTTTGTCAAAGATCTGAGTTTTACTTAATCTGACCTTGAGTCCTTCTTCTCAAATACTAGGATTCTCTCTCTTGAATAACATACTGATTTTGACGTTTGAAATCCGTTTAGATATTCTTGATGACTCTTGTATACCTGCAAGTCACATTGATCTACACCAAAATCATCAGTAACCTACTTAATTGTTTTGTGATCATCAAAATCAATGCAGGGTCAACAGAACCCAATTCACCCCCCCTCTTAGGTTGCTTAGCTGGACAACAAGATGCACTAGCAAGTCTTCAGAGAGTTCAAGCTTAAGTGCTTTCAGCTTCGAAGCAAGATGAGACATCTCCAAAATGTACTTCCTGATATTGCCTTTCCCCTTGTACCTCATTGAAATTAGACTTATCAAGAGCGTACCAATTTCAGCCTTTTCATTCTTGACAAATCTCTTTTCAATATCCTCAAGGAAAGCCTTAGCAGTAGTTATTTTTTCAGACATTGTGCCCCTGAATGCTTCTGGAATGGCTTTCTTCATGATTATCATACACATGCGATTTGATTTCTCCCACCTTTCTATGTCCCTCTTATCATCCGAGGTACTCTTATCTATAAGAGGTGAAGGAGATTTAGTCCTTAACACAAGGTTGAGATCCATAACTCCAAGAACTATCAAGAGATTTTCTTTCCAGAACTTGAAGTTTGAGCCATTCAGCATAAGAATTGAATTGATGTTGGCAGTAATGCTAGCAGGACTGTAAGCTGGACAGAGAACAACAAAACAAACTCGTATTAGTCTTAAAGTAAAAATAAATTCAAATAAAGGTAAATCTCATCCCAAAATATCAGACACTCATTAATATTTTATCTTTGGACAAAATAGTAACTTGTGAGTGATATTGGTAGTAATCAAACACTGATAATAAGAACATATCGAATAATGAATCTACCTTTGGACTGATTTATTATTCACATGTAAAACTGAATAACCATCACGCATTTATTACCATAAGTGCACATATAATTATGTTAAATATTGACCTTCCTTTGGGCCGATGGATATTTACATAAACTGCATGCACATAACCTTTTATATTTTGAAATAAGATTAATTTCCACAAGAGAGGTCACTTTAGTGACATGTTATTTTAATTAATCTATCTCAAAATATATATAAACATACCAATATTTGAATTTAAAGTCGCACCAAAAATTATCCTTAAAACCATTGATACACCGGTCAACCTGTGACTGGGTCAAAACTAGTCGAATGAGCCAACCCTGGTCCTACACCAACCCCTAACCCGGTCCCTTAAAAAAAAAAACTCCTTTTTTTTTTGGAAAAAATCCAAAAAAAAAGAAAGAAACTGTAACGAATCACTTACCAAAAAAAGAAGCTGTCATGAGCCACTTACCAAAAAAAAGAAAGAAAGAAAAGAAACTATTACGGGTCACTTGCCAAAAAAAAAAGGAAACTGTCATGGGCTAGTGTCTAAAAACCCTAGGGGTTTCGCCTCCTAGGGTTTGGGTGGCCGTTTGGCATGGCTGTTTGACCGCAACGTTCCTTCATCGATGCGGGTAGAGACCCATGCCGGTCTCCATTATGGCTGGCGGTGAAGAAACCGCCTACTCCTTTTTTTTTATAATGACATGTACTTAATGTGCGGCCACAGACGCCATGGCCTGATGGTCGTGGCTCCTTCACCGGCACGGCCAGATCGCCATGCCTGAAAAAAAAAAAACTTGATGCCGGTGATGGCGAAAACCACTGGCAAGAGTCTGAAACCCAAACGGAAAGGAGAAGGAATATTTTGAATTCCTTTTTTCCATTTATTCTAAAAAAAATAATTTATTCTATAATTCAATTTTGATGATTCAATATGAAGGGGCTTTAATACCACTTGTTAGAATTTATGAAATTTCCTTTGGTGAAAACCATCACCCAAAATAACAGGATCAAACCTTGTTAGAATTTATAGAATTCGCTTTGGTGAAAACCATCACCCAAAATAATAGAATCATTCATGTTGGATCACCAATATAAAATTAAACATATAGGCGGAAAAGTACCTGAGTCCATATCGATTGATTACCCTTTAGAGTAGAGCGGTTGGCCTTCCAAATCAATACGTCCACTTTAGAGAGAGCCCTTTAGTTTCTCTCAGTGTTTTCTCTCTGATGATGGGATGTCAAAAAGAATGTTTCTATTTGTGCGATTTGGAAACCATGACCACTATATATATATAGATAACCTAATTTTATTTCTATTTTAACCCATCATAAAAATAGAAATAATTTCTTGATTCTCTATACATTAAAGGCTCATACCCTATCAGATACATTAAAGCCCAAATTACTGAATACTTAATCGATCACTTTTAATTGAGCTTAAATTTATTTAACAGTCCGTAATACATAATTATTCACATATAAGCTCAACGTTGGATTAATGATCCAACATGCGATCCATTTCCTTTATCCAGGCTCTCTTCCTTGGACCCAGATCAAGGCCGCATGGAACACTCGTTCCTCTAACAATTTTGTAGATCAAACATCCTAAACTCAGATGCAGTATGGATCTTGAAACAGATCTCTACTTTTTCTTTTGCATATTATGTACTTAAAACCATGAGAAAAATGTAAGTTTTACGGTGAGGATTATAAATAGAGAACAGAATATGTTAAAAGAATAATAATGTTTTTGGTGATGTTTTTGGTGGGAGTCTACATGCCTGATAAATAAGTCCCATCATTTATGAACTACCATTCTGATGTCTCTTTACAAAAATTCATTAGTGCCTCACTCTCCTGTCAATGAAAAAGCAATGAGGGATCCTTGCTCATTGCCCATATGATGCTCTGATAGCAAAAAGAAGACAGCTTACTGGCTGTTAATTCCAAAGTCAGTCTAATTAGTTGTAAGACCAACTGCTACCACCAAACTCAAATGACCCATGTTCAGAAGAAGCATCTGATTTCCTTCAGGGAGATAATCATGCAGGTCAGAGAATTTTTTAACTCAAGGACATCTAAAATAATCATGCAGATCATCAAAAATCAGTAGAACAAAGAAAAAGGACAAAGGCTTTTTAGAAACAATCTAGCTTAAGGGACATCTTTTGAGTACAGATGCCCATTTTAACAAATTGAGAAGTTTTAATAATTCGGAGCTAGATTATAAGTCAAACAGAAGGTTGAGATCACATTCCCGGAAGAAAGGAAGCTACCACTGATGACTTCTATAGAAATGCTCTGTATGGATGGATATACAATTAGGGAATGAATGCTGTAATGCCAAATAATCACAGGATAATAGGGAGAATTCTTGCTACCAAATTACCTAGTAAGAATGCCCATAACAAGGTGCGGCAATGGGGGCCAATAGCACATTAACTTGACCCAAAACCAACCCAAAGTACAGGATTTGAGTCTGAAATGCAAAGCCTACAAGCTGTTGGTCCGGTGTGACCCAAATTATGTGCATGTCTTCACATAAAGTCCATCTAATATTTCTCATCATTTGCTCGTCAATTAAGTAATGACTCCCATTTCTTTTTCCCTGTCAAGAGTGTTCTAAGGTTTTTATTCCTTTCCTCTTACAACAAAGGCAATGAAAGTGATGCAGTTGAGCATCAGAATTACAGAAGAAAAGAATCAGTTTGGACTTCTATTCCCCCTCATTCTTCACCAGTCTACCCTTAGCCTTGCCATTCCAGTTCACCTCATGACCAAGAATGGGCCCCAAGATTAGCCCGATAAATGCACAATAGCCACCTGAACCTGACTCAGAACCAATTATTTTGGGGTTTACTATAGGGTACGGGTGTGGGGGTATGAATTGCTTCTGGGTTTGGCACATAATTTGGGTTGGATAGAGATGCTGCCAAACCCAATTTGAGCCCAACCCATTGACGGCCTTGGACACAATTTGCCACTAAAGAAGGTGCAAAAAGAGAAAGCATGTCTGCAAGAGTAGGCTTCACAACCACCAGTCTCATCGAATTATAGATATGTACATGTTCAATGTTCATGCGCACAAACAATTTCTATCTTCTAATTTTGTGAAAGAGAAACACCTAGGAGTTTATTTCTATCCTGATGCATCCGGATGCTAGGATTTTCTAATTTTGAAATTCTTTCATTATATATTCTTATCAATTGCCTTTCTATCCAATTACATACTCGATTGAAGAGTCATTCAAAACGATCCTGATACTCAATGATGGTTGAGATTTATCGTATCTTAGCTAATTCATCATCAACATTCTCATATTCTATTGAACCAAATCGAACAAAAAGGCCTCAACAAATTCTTTCTAAGTTGGTACTTCTCAAGTGGATTCAAACCAATCATAGCATTGGATGGTACCTCCATCAAAATTAATAGCTACTTTAGAAGTTTTTGAAGTGTGATGAAAGCGAAAAAAAATTTTGCTCTAGAAATCCATTCAGTAGGATACCCCTTTTCCATCATGAAAATTCAACTTTTATATAATAAAAAAATATAATTATGATAATTACATACCTTAGTTTAAGTTTTCTAATTAGCAGCAAATCTCATTTCGTCTTCAAATGACTCCTTGCCAGATTTTTTCAAGATAAGTCAAGAAAAGGATTCTTGCATCTGATCCATTTACATGTCTATTTATTCCATCATTTTAGCTTCTAGCTAAGGCTCAAAATTTTTTACAAATATGACGTAGAATTCTAAATCTACAATTCCTAGATTTATCTTTTGTTTGTGTGCGAGGGTCATGCACAGGTGTGCCTAGACTTAGACCCAACTTCGAGCAGTTTGGATGGAGACGGTTCAATAATGACAATGGTTCATATGTCTAGCCGAGCGAAACAGAGATGGTTCAGCAATTGCTGAGGCTAGGCTGGGAGGCTTTGTTCCCAAACTCACCTACTACTACATGACTGCAAAACTCGAGTAGAAGTTAATGGGTAGCAGATGACTTGAGTTATAAGCATGGGTAGCAAGCAAATGAACTTAAGTTATAAGAATCTATCCTAAGCTGGATTGTTGGTGCCGCAAGGATAGCTCCATGCCATGACGGAACTCTATCACCATCCTATGGGTAGCCCTTTCTTAATGCATACTAACTTTTAACTCTGATACTATTTATAATGCTCTTTCCTCATGCCCACTAACTTTTAATTCTGATACTATTTATAATGCCTCAAGCCCACCTACTAACTCAATTAATTCCGTTAGCAGGTTGAAACCACATGGCCTAAAAGCTCGAGTGGAAGTTAATAGGTAGCAGGTCAACTTGAGTTATAAGCATATAATACTTTCTTTCCTATTCAATGTGGAATTAAATTTAGGGTATCACACGATAGCTCATGAAGGCCGTGGAAATAGAGCTCCCTATTTGGTCGGATAACGTTGCCTTGCAAGTTTCCATTTATCATTTATGAGTTTCAATTAATATTATAACAAGCAACTATCTCGTAATAGTTACCCATAAATTCTATATACTAGATAATTCAAACCTTTAGAGCTGGTGTATGAAAAAAATGAAGGCTAAAGCTAAAAAGATGCTTTGCTAGTCAAAAATAGAAAAATATTTTTTATTTAAATCTATAAAGCAATTATGAGAGCAAGTAAAAATTTTTATTTTATTATTATTTTCTACTACAGTCAAAATAGAATTGCATGCTCTATTTAGTCAAGAGTAGTGATCGAATGCACATAAAATTAATATTTTTTAATTAGATAAATCAATACATCTAAATTTATAATGTGAATGCAATTACTAATTTAGTATGCAACTTTCTATATTAATAAATATGTTCTCATCATTAAATCTCAGCTTAGACCAAAAGCATGATATTCTAAGGATCATTAGCATCATGTTCTAATGAAATTAATATATTATTTATTTTGATAAATTCAAAAAAATTGGATGATGAGAAAAATAATAATAATACAAGAGTAATGTTCAATTTAAGTTGAAAATGCAGAAGATCTTGATGATTTTTTATCTATATTTATTATCTATATCCATACGTTCAAGTTTCATAAAGAGTAATTGAAATACAAAGAGCTACACTTTAGGAGCATGTGTGTGTGCATATATATATATATATATATATATATATATATATATATATATATATATATATATATATATATATATATGATGCCACATGGCCTTACGTGGCATCGTGGCCTAAATCTTGTTGGAAATAACGATCACCGATAATCCCATCAAAAACGAATTTCAAAGAATTTGTTCTTATAATTTCTGCATTAAAATGGCAAGCGTACGATAGGCCATAGGTTATGTTCGATCCCAAATCACAGACCATTCATGATTCATTCGATAGCCCATGATATAGTAGATCATGTACACTAAGACCACACGACACGCGTGGTTTCGAACCTCGCCACAAATTGCTACATCTGTATATGACTTACGTGGTAGGGCAAACGGTAGATTTATTTTTTATTTTTTATTTTTTATTTTTTCGACTATATCAGCCGTTAATCCCTGTCGCCCGTGCTCTGCTGCGCCGCTGCGACCAATGGATTTGGTTTCAGGAGGAAGAGTGCTTCAGAGGCGGGGGCTCTCTCCTCCGATCACTTCCTTCGACCTCCTCAAACCCAGTATTCGCCCGCGACATGCCTTCCCCTTCCTGAAAT
Source organism: Metroxylon sagu (assembly GCA_017589505.3). NCBI lineage: Eukaryota > Viridiplantae > Streptophyta > Magnoliopsida > Arecales > Arecaceae > Metroxylon > Metroxylon sagu. The sequence continues at coordinate 3,098,739 of JACVBY030000660.1, forward strand.
GCCCTTATCCCTCACCATATTCTGCAAATATTTCTCTCACTACCCGCGCCAAGAAGAGGGACACCTATGCGCAACCAGTTCCTACACAAACTACAATTAGAGATAACGAAGAAGAAGAAGAAAAACGGGTGGAAGAAGAATTGTTTGAAGATTTTGAAGATGGTAACTACCGAATGCTTACATGTTTCTTCGTTAAACTATATCTGCGTATCTTGATTTTTGTGTGTGTGTGTGTGTGTGTGTGTGTGTGTGTGTGTGTGTGTGTTTTAGTATTAGATTTTTTAATTTTATATCTTTCTCTCTGTCGTTGTTGCTAATCTGGCTTTGGGAAAACATGAAGTTTTATGTAAGTGCTGGGTGTAATCTCATTGAGATCGCAAGTCCCTGACTTCTAAAGATTTCTTCTTTCCTTTTCTTTTTCTTTTTAATTTTTACTTTTAGATTCTACTTTTCTTTCAAAGGAGCAATCTTGTGAGCTTATTTCATTTCTTATCGCTTTTTGTAATTTTGATACGACTCGTATTTCAGTAAGTGTTGTTGTTATTGTAAGCCGCATCATGGTATTACTTTGTTCCTGTTACTTGCTAATAGAACAAACCAAGTGAGAGAGATGGATGATAACTGGTGTTCTCCACAGCTCAATTTGTGTACTACCAAGTACTATTTTAAGACTGATACACCATCTCTGAGTTAGAGTGCCAGAAAGAGTCAAATTAAAATTGGAATTGGATTTTCTAACTCAGGACTCAAAAAGAAAAGCCAATGTTTTTCTCATGAGGATTCAATGAATTAATGTAGCTATCGCAGAATTCTCTCATCAATAAATTAGGTTATAGAGAATACCATTTCCTTGCCATGTGATGGGTTCAAAGAAGTCTGAAGAACTAGGATTTTATACGTTGTATTTTTTTTTTTTTCTTAATCAAATTCAAGTCAAACCGTACATATTTCATGCTAGCAAAATCAACTGTTGGGCAATTGTCTTATTTATCTATTTTTAGGACTTTGATTATCATTCCTTGTCTGGTTATTTGGAGTCAGCTTGATAAATCCTTCTTCCACAATTGTTCCTGCTTAATAAGTTTTCATATGCAAATAGTAAATGTAAAGATTTAGAGCGAAGTGGAAGAACCAACATACCAATTTTATGTAATTCAGAAAATCTTATGTTAGGCTTTTTTTTTTTTGTTTAATCCTTTTTCAAAAGCAAAAAAATCAAGGAAAGGTGAGGATCCACCCTGGTTCATTTCATGATATATAAAGGGAAACAACATAAAGTTAGACTATTCACAAAGCTTAATTGATGGGTAAAAAAAAAGTAGGAGATTGCAGTCCAGTGCATATGCAATGGGTGTATTGATACCATTTACCATCTTGAAAGGAGCGACGAAAACAAAGATGGTGTACCAATTATGGAGATACCATGTAGTTTTTTGTAGTAATATAATGCAGATATAATAGGGATAATTTTGATATTTTATGATTAGTAATTTTGGATCCTCATAATATATCAAACATAGTGATGTGATCCTTAATCAGTGTGATATTACCATACCAAATACGATGATCTTTGATCACTAGGGATCAGATCGCTAAAGGATTAAGATCACTAGGGATCCAAGATCACCAAGGTGATCCCAAAATGGTCACCGAATGTCTGTTTTGATGTATTTTCTGATGATATCCAAGAGGAGATGCTTTTGCATATGTTTTCTGCTTGTAACAGAGTAACAGAGTGTTGGTTGATAACATAAGTGTAAGCTCTAACTTGAAATTGAATGAAAATTAGATCATTTTCTGAGGAGCAACCTCTTAGGATACCCAGGTGCCTACACAGAGCTAAGTCACCTAGAGACTCTTAGGCATCATATATACAAGAGGAACTCAAGGAGGAGAAAAAGATGTAAAAGATGGAAAAATTGAAAAATATAGAAATCAGTTTTCCTTTCAAATTAATACTAATGGCCGAAAAAATACTTTCAATCTCCTTGTGGTCTTAGATAGCCGTGATTATAAACCTAATTTCTTTCACATTTATTAATTTTCTTCTAATTTCTATACTATATTTTTCTGTCTGGTCAAAAGCTATCAGCTTATGCAACCACTTGGGCACCTGCAGTGCTACCAGTCACCTACTAGGAATCTGGACTGGTCAGGCAAGATCAAACTAATCCGAATTTGTTCAGCAGGCTTGGCCCAGCTTGTTGGTCTCCTCTTGTATCTGTCTTTGCACTTTCTCTTATCTCTCATCTGCCTTAATTTTTCACATATCTACAACATTTATTTGGACCTCTTTATGCCCCTCAAATTGTATGATGTCATCAGTCTTAGTTGTCTTGAAGAAATTAACCTGTCAGTCTTACTGGAATGTGATGAGCATACAAGAATCAAGTACATCTGCTTTTCTCTGATTTTGTCCATATAGTCCTTTTATTTTTTTTACTCTACAATATATATATGAGATATTTAAAATAATTAATTTGAGGTGTTGCATGGATATTATGTTGGCTGAGGCCTGGCTAAAATTTGGAAACATCACATAGTTTCACTATATTATCACACTCGCAGTGGCTTCTTTTCTAATTATATAGTTACTTTTTGTATTATAATTTTCTTTGCCTCAATCATAATTTCACTTCAAATATTTTTTTGCTAAAAATTTGTTCAATTCTATAAATCATAGAGAAGTGACTCTAGGAAATCAGCTTTCTCAAATCTATATTATATGGTCCCTTGCATTGGCTTTAGGTGTTGGCTTCCCCTAATTTTAGTTTTTTATTGGAAGCATTTCTATCTAATGTCTTTTATTAATTTTGATTTGTCCTCTTGTATTTTTCTCCTTGTACCCATTGCTTGATCATATTGTATTTGCTCTTAAACCATGCGATGAGATCCATACAGCCTCTTCTTTTTTCCCCCTTTTTTGCATAGAGGTGCAACTGTAGGCCCAGATTTGGGGTAAATGGAAGACACTTGTATTATCAAAATGAGAATTACAACATGCTGGCTACTCCCGTATCTCTTGCTTGTGTCATGTAAATCTTACCATGCACGACTTTGTCTAGCAAGATTTCTATATTGAAATTCATTACACATAAATTCTTCTAGGTTGGCTAACATCAACCAGCTGGGAAAAAAAAAATGCTGTGTCCACTTTTATCTAAAGTGATAACCTTGTGGAAGGTTCAATCCATATGAAATGAAGGTTCAGTAGTAGCTTGTTTCTAAGTCAACATGATGTGAAATAATACTTTCTTGGAGCTACATGATGTGTTATCTAAATTGGTCGAGCTTATTTACAGCTGTCATGCTGATTGAAGAACTTTAAGGTCTGTACTTTACTCAAAGTCCTATTTGAGCTTATCTTCCCAGTGGAAACATGGTGTTTCTCTGGTACATGTCCTCTTTTAAGAACATTCTACTTAATTTTTGCCTGACTGTTTGTTCGACTGTATAGAGATCATGATGGATCACAGCGAGGACTTTGAAGATGATTTTGAGTTGGAGAATGCAAATCTTAATGTAAGCTTCTTGTCTTTGAAATTGCACATTCATGAACACATGAATTCTACAAATTTCAAGGAGACACATTGTTATTCTAATCAATTTGGATCTGCTGAAGGTAGGAGATGGAGCTGGGGGAGGTGGTATCTCTCTTGCTGGTACATGGTGGGACAAAGAGGCATTGCTCATTGCAGAAGAAGTCTCAATGTTATTTGATGGTGACTTGAAAATATATGCTTTTAAAACATCTGCAAATTCGACAATCCGTTTGCGCATTGAAAAGCTTTCCAGTAAGTAAGTATCTATCAGCACTTTACCCACCAATAAAGTAGCTTCTGCTATAGTTATTAAATTTATGTTAGTTTAATACAAGTGTATAAATCAATATGTATTGAAGATCTCAATTGGACCATCTCTCTGCTCTGACCTCGGTATCATATTCATATATTGCTGTCACTAATTGATCCATCAATGAAAGTTTTTCTACAAAGTATGTATCTTAATCTTCTTATTTCCATACTTGAACAACAAGAGTTGAAGGATAGACCAGCCATCAGATTTGCAATCCAATTGAACAAAAACTTCTTGCATAGGACTTGCAGTTCTATGGGAAATTTGTTATTGGAGTGCAGGAAAATTTCATCAGACAAAGGTAATCTTGCTAGATGTCATGGAGATCACTAGAGTTATTTCCATCAGATGATCTGATCTGATCTGAAAGATGTCAATATTTACTTGTGTGGTTTTTCTCAAAGAGACACTTAACAGTGGTATGTTATGCGCTCAGATATATATGGAGACTGAACTGTTTTCCAAGAAGGTATGGCTACTATCCAATATGAGAAACCACTTGCTTCTAAAGAGGAAAATAGGAGCTGAGTCTACAACAAATCATAGTTCAACAAGTTCTGGAGGTGATAGTGTACCCAGCATGGAAGACTAAAGCGTATTTGTGAACACAACTAAGAATGATTGCGTACATGTGGGTGGGTTCCTCAATTGAGCATACTATTGAAGAAACCCAAAGAAGCCCATGTAAAGTCCTAATAAGTGGCTGATTTGCATGGTTGTTAAGCTTGTTGTAACCACATTAACCAAATGATGTAAAAGGCTATGAAGTATATCCATAATTCATTGTCCCAAAACGTCGCTAATCTTGGTTGTCAAAGTTTGAGGAACTCTAAGGTGCATTTGGCTTTACTTTCTTTTTTTTCTAATTTTCAGAAATAAAAAAAAAATAAAATTTTTGTTTCTATTTATTAATTTTTAAAATATAAATATGTTTAATATATTATATTATTTTTAAGAAACATAAACATGATAATACTAGCCAATGTAGCAGTAATGATGGTAGAGACAATAAAGGTGATTGTGGTAGTGATGGCGATAGTAGTGGTAAAGGTGCCGATGATATAACAACATGAAGGTGATAGCAGCTATGATAATAGTGATTGAGGCATCAGCAATGTGATGGTGAAGGTGATGGTAATAATGGTAGTGATGGTGTAGCAAAGAATGGGGTAGTGGCAACAATGGTGGTGTGGTGGAGGTGGGAGAGGGGGGGTAGCGACAAAAATGGTTGTGATAATGGTTACAACAATGGTAGTAATGATAGTAGTGGTGATTGAGATTATGATAGTGATAATAACAACAATGGTGATGGTAGAGATGACAATGACAGTAGCGGTAGTGATAATGGTGTGGTGGAAGTGGTGTTGATGGCGGAAAATTGTATGAATTTCTTAATTTTTGAAAATGGTGAAGGTAAAAATTGTTACATTTATTTTTTTCTAGAAATAATGAAAATAACTATTGAAAAATAAAAAAATAAAAAATAGTATTTTTTTTTGCTTGCTTTCTGTGATTCTGTTTTTAAAGTTAAAAATAAGTTATGAAAATAATGCCGAACAAACCCTATTGTGCTGTCATTTGTTAGCAAGCTAATAGTTCAAATCACCAATCATAAGCAGCCTTTTCTTTCCATTTGTAGGTCTGAAAGTGGGCAAATTTGAAGTGAAGATGATACGCTACATGAGGTGTGAGTTAATAAAACAGATCAGGAAAACTAATTCAGAAATATGCAAGCTTAGCATGGTAAAATTGGGATACTCTTTATCCCAGAATTGCAATCTGGCAAATAATTGTCATTGTAGAAGTGTAGAATTATGCATCTCTGCTCAGCTGTCTGTTGGACCTTTTAATAAGATTTATTTGGACAATTAGTTGAAATTTACTCGCTGTATGCTTTGCTACACAGTGTTTCTTGCCATATTTAAACCATGGAATTCCTTGTTACATCAGCAAATTTAGGGTACATTAAGTTTGTCCCTTCTATGCTAGTCAAACTTGCTTAAGAATTCAGCACCAATCAAAGTTTATCTTCTGCTTGTTTTGAATACCGACTACTTGTTATTTTACTAGAAAGTTCTTCTAATCAATCACATTTTGTAGATATGGTTCTCCAAGTATGAATGACATTGAGGCCTTCTCTACTGCTTATCAATCACGCTTGGATGAAGCTGAGCTTGCTGGAAAAATACCAAAGAACATATCCCTGGAGGTATTGTATTTAATCATTGTTAAGCTGTTATGATACAAGGCTGCATTCATTAGGAAGGCATTTTCATTCCTGCTAGTTCTTGGCCTTGCTAATTATCAAAGAAAATCTCATAGGATACTGTCAATAACTTGAAGCTAATTCAATTTTTATGCTTTCAAGGTGTCTTCTCCTGGTGTAGAGAGGGTTGTCCGTGTCCCAGAAGAGCTTGAACGGTTCAAAGACTTGCCAATGTATGTCAAGTATTCCAGCATTGATGCTGAGACAACCTCACCTCAGGAAAACGATGGTGTCTTTAAACTTATTTCCTTTGACTTGGAATTATGCCAGTGCACTTGGGGTATAGCTGATGTGAGGATAAATAGACAGCAGGCAGGAAAGGGAAGGCCATTAAGCAAAAAACAAAGAGAATGGCGGCTGCAGACACCATTTGAGTCCTTGCATCTTGTTCGATTGTATTCAGATTGTTGAGATATGGTTCAAACTCATGCTATTTGCTATCATTGTGTTTTGATATGATATCTTGGCTTTTACTTTATACAGTTGCAGTTGCCTGAGAGCAAAAGTTCATTAAAGCAGAATATTTTTGAATAAAGTTCATTAAAGTAGAACAAAATAAATTTGTTAAGGCTTCTGCTTTACTCTCAATGAAAATCTGGAGAAGTGGATGAAGTGGAGATGTGCTTGAGGATTGTTTCATGGTCGCCATGCGGTTGGTGAGACTGATGGGAAACCGCTAAGCTTGGTCTCACTGTTACATCAACTTGGTCTCACTGTTATATCCTGGAAACTTTCTCAGCACATATGGAAAGTGTTTGGAAATCTCAAGAGGATTGAGGTTGAAGAACTTTAGATGATGATACCATGTTGCTGAAGGAGTTCAATATCAGTGGAGAATAAATTGATGTAAAATCTGCATGAAATGTTTCCTATGAGGTGGACCAGAGTGCTATTTTTGATCATGGAAAGTGGAAAATCATAAGAAAACTAAGAAATTCAATTTTTTTAAAAAAATAAAACAGATTGTCAAATTTTGTAACAGCTCTTTGATGGGCTAGAAAATTGTGTAGCCAACCATAGTTGGAAGGGCACTACTGATTATAGTTGTAGTTCTAAACATTGATTTATGTTTTTCTTTTGTTGATCTAATCTCTGTGTAACCATACCACTTGAATGTCTCCTTTTTCCCTTTGATACATTGAAATCAATCATATCATAAAGGGAGTGGATCTATGTGTGCCCCTCCTAAAAGTGCTACCATATGAAAAGGCTTATTCATCCTGAAACTTATGAGAATATTTTCATAAAACCTTATGAAGGTCATTGCCTTTTTTTAGGAAAAAAGTCCTCAAACATTGACATTTAAAACAAGTTGTGTGGCAACTCTTGGCATATATGTCACTAAAAGGTGTTTTTGTATTTAACAAATTTAAGCATTTTTCTGTCCAGCCTCCCAACCTTCAAATTTTTTTTTTGTTTATTCCAAACTTTTGCTTTCAAGATCTGGAAAATTGCAAAAAGCATAAAGTGTTAATGCTTGTAACTCTACTTCACCTTTTTTTGTAATCTTTAAAAAGTTGAGTAGTTGAGTTGTGCCTTTCCTTCAGCTCTTATATCCATGTTTCCTTTCCTTTTTCTTTTCCTTTTTCTTTTTCTTTTTTTTTTAAAAAAAAAGCTAGAGAGTCATCACTAGAGTTTGAGTTCTTGGCATTTCTCAAGTGAAGAAAGTTGTCAACCATCTATTGGCTAGCATGTTTAGAAATGAATTAAGAAGTGTTAAGTATGTATGCATTCTAGTGCAAGCAAAAATTGATTACTTACCAATATGAACCCCATAAAAACCTTTAATTTGAATAGATCATTCAAAGCTTTTTCTCGATTTTTATCCTCAGATTCTTCATTTAACTACTGACACATGGATAACCTTTCCACTTTACAAGAGATCTGCGTTCGCCATCATTTTTTCGATGCAATCTTGAGATCTAATAAAGTGTAACACTACATATACTGCTTATTAAGCAGAGCATCAGATGGTAAACGTCTAAAGAGCAATATTTAAGTTTTGTAAAAGAAGCGGTAGACGAAGAAAAGTGTGGATTACAATGGATTACCTTCTCTTATACGCACACTTGTACATGAAGTATGCCCTAAAACATATTTAATTGATGCACATTGGAAAGTAGGTTTTTATATGTTGCCTTTTACTAGCGAAAGGCGCGTGTGTAGATAAAATATTCTTCATGCCTAATGCCATGGAGGAGGAAATTTAGCCACCCAAGGGACCATAAAGGGGTTCATCCAATGAATCTTTGCAAACGGACTGTAGATGAGTCAAATGTTGGAACTTGAGCAACCTACGAGCAAGCACTAAGAACAAAAGACAATTTCCTACTTAACCTCCCATTAATTACGCCTATTACAATACCAATCTTCTGGGAACTTGCCAGTAAAGCAGCCCACCAGTTCATTAGAGCAAACCCATAGCCCCAACTTGGAACCAAACATTCTGGCGAGAAATCCAAAACAGATCTTGACTGGAATCTTTTGCATTGACCTCCATCATCCAGCACTGATGGACTCCACAAGCAATCCTTCCCCACTTCAGTGCCCGAGTACCACCCCGGCATCAGCTGTAGCACCCTGTCCTGTTGCTCCAAGCGGGTTGGTGGTATGCACTCAGTGACCCAATCCCCACTTTTTAACATTATATGGATCTGATATCCGGGCCATGGGTCCAAAAATGTAGTCTAATGTTGGATCAGAATGGCCTAGCAAAAGTGAGCTCGGGTTAAGATTTTTGGATGGAGCAGGGACAAATTATTACGGAATATTTGATATGAAGATTGTAATATTTTAAAAATAATTTTATATCATATAAAAAAAAAAAATTTAAGTACTTATAACTTAAGTTCACTTGCTATCAATTAGCTTTCACTCAAGTTTTTAGAGCCACGTGGTTTTGCTCTGATAACGTGTTCTAGGGCCAATAGATAAGCTTAGGATGTTATAAATGATATTAGAGCCGATTTGAGTGTGCGAAAGTTAGTAGACAAAGAAAAAAGCTACCCATATAACGATGATGGAGTCCCGCTATGATGTGAAGCCATCCTTATAGCAATAAGGATTTGATTCGAAGTAGATTTCGATTAACTTGTAGCATCTGATAAGAACATCATATTATAAAAAGAAAGATTGTAATACCTTAAAAATAATTTTATATCAAATGAAAAAGAAAAAATTTAAGGGTTTATAACTCAAATTCATTTGTTACCAATTAATTTTTACTTAAATTTTTAGAATCATATAATTTTGATTTATTAATAAATTAATTATATCAATAGGTAGGCTCATGGCGTTATAAAGTTCATAGCATTAAAATTTGGTATATATACAGAGGACAAAATTTTTTCATGGGGATTTGGATGGATTGCCCCAATGTTAACCTGCCTCTGGTGAGCTAGGTCATTCCTTAGTTTGTAAGGTGTGGTGTTAGTGCGCATTCTTTGTTTTCACTATCAATATTTAATGAATGTATTTTTCTAATGTACCGTAGCTATCTTCATCATGTATTGTATTATACTTTTATAATGGCCAAACAGGCATATCAGTTTCATACCCTTGTCAGGGACTTTACAAGTCAAAAGTACATGCCATCACGATAGGTTCAAAACAATAATAATTTTTGGCTACTACGAAGGAAACAGATTTAATTTCAAGCGCGACCATAAAAATATCATGGGATATTTTGTGAGACAAGATCGAGACCCAAATTCACATCTCCTGCTAGTGGAACATCTTTCAAAGGAAAAGGTTGATTGGGAGTGGACCACTATCAATATTTCTTTTGTATTTAAAATGAATGTGAGAGCTAGACTTGAATGATGATTGGATTCATCAAAATGCAAACAATAAATAATGCATCTTAACGTGTGATTTTTCTCAATAGTATAGTTTTTATGAATAATTTATCAATGCTACTCTTAATTTTCACTTAAGATAATTTTGTAGAGCTTGCCCTAAAGAATGGTTTCCATTTAAGCTAGCATGAGATCATTCATCAATACAAAAATCTCAATAGAATGATATATCTAAATTACCATTACAATTTTTCTCATATCTTGAAATATTGGTAAAACTTTATTGTTCTATTAACTTATAAATAAAAAATATAAACAGCCATATGCAATTGATAACAAATCTTTTTTGAACTTATGAGGATTTATTTTGACATACAATTTCTGATATTTGAAAGTTTTAAATTTCAAATTATGAATTACATATGATACTATTCATTTTCTTAAATCAAAAGTTTTAGATTTTATATCTTGAGATTGTTTAGTGGGCGCTTGGTTGTTAAAACTAAGTTTGAAGATGGAAAGCTACGAGATAACAAAGTGGAAGGATTCGCTAATTTGAAAATTTGAGATTTTTAAAAGACGTTTGGTTGTTAAGAACAGAAAGTCTACCAACTAAAAAAAAAATAAAAAATATGAAAAATAAAAAATCATGCATTTAAAATTTTTTATTCATTTTTTGAATTCTCAAAGCACAACCAAACAAACACTATACATCGTGAAACCATATTTAGCAGTTGTAAAAATATATAAAAAAAAATCATAATCTGTTAGTATATGGCCTAATATTTTATCCACTCATATTATTACTTTATTATTTACCTAATAAGCCAACCTATTGTCAATTTCAATAAACTCATTTAATATTATAAAATTCCACAAGGTCTCATTATATTTTGCTTTAAATTCAGTTATCATGCATTTTTTTTTAAAAAAAAAAAAAATAGAGCTTTAAATCCAATCGGTTCAAGCTTTTATAAGGTTTATATGTTTTTAAGATTGCAATTATTTAAGGTATCATCAATAAGACAGTCAAACAATCATAAAATTTATTTTATTTTATATGCTTAGTAGATTGATAAAAAATAATTTAGGCCGGCCATGGAGGGTGACCCGCGAGGGTCGTCGAACGTTGTCATCATAATTTTCTGAGCTCAGTATTGTCATCATGGAATTCCACCACAGAGGCCAAAGCACCATCCTGTCAAGCGGGCCCCCGTCAAGGAAAGTACACTGTAGAGTTTGGACGCCCTCGCCAACTTGCCCTGTGGTCCCAAAATCCTCTTGGGGGACGCAGCCTCCGCTATGCCCTGCCCAAGCTCCAGGCCATCTTCTTCTGATTCCTTCCATGTGACCCCCTGCCAACCTCCAACCCATCAAAAGCCAGTGGATTTTAATCCCTCATCAATGCCTCACCATGACCTAACTATGACCAAAAAGCCAAAAGCCAATAGACAAAACGAAAAAGAAAAAAACAAAAAAAAATTCTATCAGGATTAGGCCAACCATGAGAATAACATCCCAACGACACCTATTCCATCTGTGATTATTACACCAAGTGATAAAAAAGGTCATCCTCAAAGCCTAACAATGGAGTGCCTAAGTTGTCTAATATCATTCTAGGTAAAGTTAACTAAAACCAATGTTATCCTCCGAATGAAATAGATGGACAACTAGAAACGAATATAACCTTCCAAAAACCTTGTTTATGTCATCATTAGCTCAACAAAGCCCAACGCACATAGAGCAACCCCCTTCGTGAGCCACGGCTACAGCTTTAGAGGCTCTGCCACGTGGCAAAAGGTTGTGAGGCCCCTCCCTAATTTTGTCCTAACGGCTCTTTTCTTTCTTTCTTTCTTTCCTCCTCCCCTTTTGTGGAGACTCTTTAGATATAAGGCCACCCCACCTTCAAATTTTTTTTTCTAGTAAATATAGCAAAGGAGGAGGAGTCCTTCAACAACTAAGTAGCTAACCATTCTCTCTCTTGAGGCCGGACCGCCCCATATTTCACGTGTGTATCTTAACTGAGCTCTTAAGAGGGATTTGAATTCCATACGGTTTAGAATTCTCCCATCCTTTTCTCTTCTCACTCCTCTATTCTCTCTCTCTCTCTCTCTCTCTCTCTCTCGTTCTCTTTGCTTGTAGAGTGGAAGGGGAGTTGAAGGAAGGGAAGGGAAGGGAAGGGGAGGGGAAAGAGGAGAAGAAGGAGATGGAGTGGTGGAGATGTTGGCTTCTAATGTTGGTGGTGGTGATGGTGGTGGTGGTGGGGAGGGGAGTGAAGGGGTATCCAGAGGAAGACTTGGTGGTGAGTCTACCAGGGCAGCCGAAGGTGGAGTTCAGGCAGTATGCAGGGTATGTGGATGTGGATGAGAAGGCAGGGAAGAGTCTCTTCTACTACTTTGCGGAGGCCGATGGCGATGCCGACAAGAAGCCCCTCACCCTCTGGCTTAATGGAGGTCTGTAAATATTTTTGTTTTCTTCTTTGATAACTCTGTTGGTGTCGTCGTTATTGTTATCTCAATTGACTAATTCTTTGGAAGGCCGCAAAGTTCAGTCTTTTTTTTTTTTCGAAAAACAAAACCTTTTCTTTAGCGAACAATGAACGTTGTTACGAGATCCATTAGAATTTTTTCTGAGGTTCGATTTTGTGTTGATAAGATTGTCCTGTTTAAGTTTCAAGCAGAGCAGTGTATTTTACTAATGCAAGATGGCTGTTTTATGGATGCGTTCATAGTGTTTGTGTTCGGTTTTAAATATTCTGGTACTGTTGCATTAGTATTAGAAGTAAATACACATGCTTTCTTGTAGGTTTGCTCAAATGTTAATGAACAAGTTTGGAATATCTCACCTGGTTATTCTCTCTCTCTCTCTCTCTCTCTGTCTCTCTCTCTCTATTCTCCGTTTATTTGGTTTCATCCCTCATGTTATCCAATGTTTCTACGGACATGCCGATGAGTACGGTAGATCTTTTAACTCCTTTTGTCCTTTTTCCCTCCGTTCGTCTTGTTATCATGGCTAGAACTCCTTGTAAATGTTTTAAGTTTTGACGTAATTTTTTCCTTCTTTCCTTTAACTCAGTGCTTCCTAATGTGATTTTTAATTTACCTTTTGTGTTGGTGTTAGGCTCTTTTTTTTTTTCTTTTCTTTCTTTCTTTCTTTTTTTTTTTTTTTTTCCCAGCATGAAAGGGTTTATATATACTGACATACTGATCGAAATTGCATGGATGTGTAACTTTTTTGCACCAGAAATGTGTCAAAGGATTTTTCTTTACACATAAATTTGGTTAAATATATTGTGGCTTGAATAAGCTACAGCCAAGTTTGCCGATTGTCAGTGTGTTATAAATATTGTTTCCAGAGTTGAAATCATCGATTCCAATTCTGCCAGCTTGTACCCAGCGAAGACCTTCTATTTTAGTGAATATTTTAATGAAACCACATTAGATTTATCCATGCCAGAACCTAACACTTTATTTATTTATGTATTTTAAAACCAACAAACACCAAATCTAGTTATCAGTCCAGACTCCATACACGGCTCTAGTATTTTATTTCTTGCAAGTTTGTCCACGGCATGGCTAATATTCTGTTAGGTGTGCAGCTAGTTAATTGATTTGGTGCATGACATAAAGAATTGACATCATAATTCAAATGGATTGGTTGCTAAGTGTGATATCCACTGTCCGAGAATTAGAAATTTCAGAGACCCCCAGGACAATCTTGAAATAAAACATATTTAAATTTTCCACCAAGGAAGTATAGTTTAGATTGTTCAGTGCAATAAAGAAGTTCTTTGTGTGGGTTTGAGCTGTTTCTTCTCTCTTTTGCTTGCCTTGGAGGAGCTGTTCAGTCCTGAACTATCAGCCAGTGTCACAAAATTACAAAGAAACATTTACTATTTTTATCTCCTTATATGGTATTTTGATAGTTGGAGATTTGGTAAGATCAAAGAGATCCCAGTAACTGTAAGCTTAGTGATGACACAACACTCAATAACTTATTTTACTGTAGGCCACACAGCTGTCACCAGATAGAGCATTCAGATGCTTGCTGTGTCAATATATTCAATAGAAATTTTGTATGTTCCACCTTGAATTTGTGACCCTATCTCCGACATTTTTGATGCATTTTTCCTCTGTTGAACTATTAAATATTGCTTGGAGTGTGAAGTTTATTGAGTCACTTTGTAGACTAACAGTTTCACAAGTCTTTTTAATGTCACAATGGAGATGCATCCTAAAACATTTGCTTATGAATTTTATTTTTTTTTTCCTTTCCTTTTTTTCAAAGCCTTCATGTGGATACAGATTAAATCTATCATGCATCAATTAAGAGCATAGTTTTCATTTGAGAATTTCATTTAATTATAAATCAAGCTGCAGAGGTTAATAATGGATTAATGTTCAGGCCCAGGTTGTTCTTCAGTTGGAGGGGGGGCATTCACTGAACTGGGTCCATTTTATCCTAGGGGTGATGGCCGGGGCCTTCGAAGAAACAAGAAGTCTTGGAATAAAGGTTCTGTTTTCTTCTGAACTAAATGGAAATAACATTATGAAATTTTCTAGAACTAGCTTAATTGAGTCCTTGTACCTTGCATACAGTTTACCATAGCATTTTTTTTTGTGGAAAAAAATACTCAATGTAATCCATCTTCAGCTACAACATTTATTGACTTCACCCTTCTCTTCTAAATCCATAGCATCAAACCTACTCTTTGTTGAATCTCCTGCTGGTGTTGGATGGTCTTACTCAAACAGAACTTCTGACTACACTTGTGGAGATGACTCAACTGGTAAGCTTAAAACCCATCATCCATCATATTTTAATGAATTCACAAGTGTCTTATTGAGGCATGACTGTTGGAAACTTTTCAAATTCCTTTTTGCCCCTCCATCATCATTCCTTTTTGCCCCTCCATCATCATCATCTTCTATATTACTTTTAACATTTTATATACTGTCATAGGTACTTGTGTATTTTGTACTGACTGCATGTTTGTTTTATGATAATGGAAGCCAATGACATGTATGTATTCCTCTTGCGGTGGTTTGACAAGTTCCCTGAGTTCAAGTCCAGGAACTTATTTCTAACTGGAGAAAGTTATGCAGGTCAACTTGTAGCAGCCTTAGCTTCAGTTAGTATCTTTTTTCATCTTTGCTGTCTCTTGATTCATTGGTTGACATAATACAACTGGATGCAGGGCACTACATACCACAATTGGCCAATGTAATTATAAGTCATAACAAGCATTCAACCGGTTTCAAGTTCAATGTCAAAGGAGTTGCTGTAAGATGGCTTTTCCTGCTAAAATTTCTTTTTATTTGTTCCAAACTTAACGCATGTGTGTGATGATTGTTTGAAAAAAGTTCTATTGTTTGTAACAACACTACTTGTATCATTGTTGTTACTGCTCAAATAGATTGGGAATCCACTTCTCAAGCTAGATAGGGATGCTCCAGCGACTTATGAGTATTTCTGGTCACATGGTATGATTTCTGATGAGATAGGGCTCGCTATCATGAATGAATGTGACTTCGAAGATTATGTCTTCACTAGCCCCCACAATGTGAGTGAATCATGCAATGAAATTATTACAAAGGCAAATGATGTGGTTGGAGCCTACATAAATGATTATGACGTGATCCTCGATGTCTGCTACCCGGCAATTGTCGAGCAGGAGTTAAGATTACGAAAATATGTATGTCCTTCAATTTAACCTAAAATCCAGATAACCTGTGGACATGATATTCAGGGGTTGTCTTTTAAGTTTTTTACATGATTTTTATACATGAGTCATTCATTACTTCCTATCTCTTTTTCTTCTCCCTTCCAATTTTGTAATGGCAGGTTACTAAGATAAGTGTTGGGGTTGATGTATGCATGACTTCTGAAAGGCATTTTTATTTCAACCTTCCAGAAGTTCAGCATGCTCTTCATGCTAACAGGACTAAGTTGTCTTATAAATGGAGCATGTGCAGTGAGTAAGCATTCTGAATCTTATCCTAAGTAATTAGAATTAGCTGTTTTGATATGCAACTTTTGATATCAAAGATATAAGCCAATTATGATTACTCCTGCCTGTGTTTTCCTGTTGGGCCTAACTTCAAAGGTCATGGATGATATGATATTCTCTTTGCCTTGCTTTACATTCGCATAAGCAAGGAGGACATGATACAGATTTGTGAAACCTTACTGAAGGAAACAGGATAACCTCATAGTTTAAAAAAGAAAACAAACTGCTATGCTACAAAGACCAGGATTCATCTCAAACCTATTATAGCTATAAGGCAAACTGAACTCAAAAATGAATAATAAAATTTTGAGAAGTGCCTTCAATATTTCCACAATTTTAAATCCTTTGCACTTTAAGAAAGGTTGAAACTCATATTTGCAATGGTGT
The DNA here is from genome assembly GCA_017589505.3 of Metroxylon sagu. Lineage (NCBI taxonomy): Eukaryota > Viridiplantae > Streptophyta > Magnoliopsida > Arecales > Arecaceae > Metroxylon > Metroxylon sagu. Next base: position 3,115,054 of record JACVBY030000660.1, read on the forward strand.
GCTCCTATGCATTTCTTGTTAATTTACATATAACATACACTAGCTTATTATATTCAAATGTTTGCTATAATATGGGATGACAGAACATCATAAATTTGACTGTTGTTATGTATGCTTCTTGTTAACCTGTAAGGTTTGTACTATACATACTTTAGTTTTAATATTTTGGCCTCATGTTTACAAGCAAACTTACTGAAAATAATTTAATTTTGGTTTCCTTATTGCTTGTAATGGAACAGGATTTTAGTCCAGAAGTTCTTTAACATCAACATTTTCGAAATTGCTCAATGAAATATTTGAATTTTAATTTCTTCGATTTAAAACTTTCTTCTAGAATTTTATGTGATTAATTTGGTTCCTAGTCCAAGAAAAAAGAAAATTAAGAGAAATTGGTCCACATGCAAATAAAGAGCAGATGTAACATTCATCATTGAGAGGAACTCCATCCAGTGGAAGAAATTTTCTTTTATCATCTGTCTTTTTCATCTCTTAAAGCCATTTTTACTAATTTTCTTTATCATCACCATTTATTTAAATTCATGTGTAGCATATTATATTGTTGGACTGCAATGCATTGATGAAAAGCTGATGTTGTCCATCCTTTCATTTGTGCATGTCAGAGTTCTGAATTACAGTGACACAGATCCTAATATCAACATTCTTCCTATTCTTAAGAGAATAATTAAGCATCAGATACCAGTATGGGTTTTTAGGTAAGAACTTCCTCCCTCCAAACTCTAGTATATCTACCAAGCATCATTGAGATCATACCTTGTGTGTTCATTTCATGAAAATTAACCATTCTCTTAAATTACAGCGGTGACCAAGATTCTGTCGTCCCACTCCTGGGCTCTCGAACACTCGTGCGAGAACTAGCCCATGAATTGAAATTTGGAGTCACAGTCCCCTATGGTGCTTGGTTCTACAAAGGCCAGGTAAACTACTATTTTCGATTCACATCTCTACATAGAGCAGTGAATTGTAACCTGGGCAGTTGTCCTGCCTCCAGATTAAGTACCATATACTTCCATAAGAATGGCAGTAAGAGATAGGTATCCAACAGTTAGCTCTGAGTTGTGACACAGGTTGCACTCTATTCTCCTAATGCACAGCAGCATGGGGTCATTGATTCCATTCCAGGCTATGGTGGAGACACTTCAGGTCTCCAGTAATTCCAAACAGTAAAGGATGCACTTCACATTTACCTTTACTCTTAAGATGTTGAGCAAACATCTCACAAGTTACCATCATAATCAAGTTATGATCATCATCATATTCAAATGATTTTATGGGTGCATATGTCGACTTAACTATAAAAATGAGATTCTTGTCAAGGAAACCATATGACCATAGTTCTGTTTAATTGGTGCAAGTCCTAATCTTCTTTAGTCTCTACCATCCTCCACTGATTTCTCTACTCTCATTTCACCATTTTGTACCATAGTTCAGCCTTTTTTACTTTGACATTACTATGCCATTCTTTAATGTGTTTTCTTATTATTAAGGTTGGAGGCTGGGTAACAGAGTATGGAAACATATTGACATTTGCGACTGTGAGAGGAGCAGCTCATATGGTACCTTACGCACAACCAGCCAGATCTCTCCGCCTCTTCAGATCATTTGTAAATGGACAAAGACTGCCAAACACAACCTATCCTCCCATTGATGATGACTTTTCATAATTCATCCAAGCTCAAGATATAGGCAGCAAGCAACAGCCTGTGGAGTTCAGAATTCCAGCATTTGTCTACCACTCTTGCAGTAGTGAAATAATTAGTTGAATAAATGCTTGTTGCTCATTCTCTGTGTTCGGTTGCCAAAGTGCAGTGCAATTTTAGATTTGAACTGATTCTTTACTCTTCCTTGCTTGGCCCTGTTTGGTTTCTCTTTTAACTACAAATATTCTTCACCTGGCATGAGAGGTGCTGGGACAAGATTTTTCTGTTTATAATTGGAAAAGCATATTTACCTTATAATATTAATGAAACAAGATTTTTCTTGGACTACAATCATTTTTGTAACGTTCTTGGAAAATATTAGGAGCTTTTGAAGATGATATAAAAATAAATAAATAAAAAATCTGGGAGATACCATAGTTTTTACCATACTGTAATTTATAAATAGCTATAATTCATTTGACAGTAAAATATCAAGCATTTAGATTCAGCCTCAAGGATAGTCATGTGAAAGAGGAAGTTAGTTTACCCAAAAAAGGAGCTTAGAGCTTTGATGCAATGTAAACACTATATGGAAACCAATTGGTTTCATGTTCATTAGTATAATATGTCAAATTTGAATTCATTTCATAACTTTTATAGCTGGCTGTCAAACTAATATCATCCCTCCATCTTTTCAGTGCAAGCTTAGGACAGGCATTGGTGGTGTGATGTATGGCTTATGCACAAAACTTTATTTAAAAGAAAGAGAAATATAAAATAAAAAATTATAATAGATATGTAGATCAAAAAATGTTGCTGCAACAGGTCTGGTGGCTGGTTGGCTTGGCTTGTTGGCAGTTCTGATGGACAGCAGCTTGGTGACTAATGCTCCATGCAAACAGTATAATAACTGCCCTGTTTTAATGCCAAATTTTCCAGTGTCACCAGACAGAAGCTTGTAAACTAAGACTTTGTTTACTTCATTATAAAATTATGATCAATAACTATCAATTTAGGGCCGGCTAGCTTGTCACTTACCTAAAGAAAATGATGTTGGTTCCTGTGGCTGTTTTTGGTGAGTTTATGGCGTTTTACCCTACAAATAGAAAATGGGAAGCTTTTGCAGTAGCTTGCCCTAAATTTGAAATCCCTAAATTGAAAGACGAAAACTTCCAAACATCCATGGATGAGCATGCAACAACTTAAAAACATAGCTATATTAACTCAGAGTAATGGGCTAAATATACAAATAGGGTGGCATCATACTCGTATGAACATTGTAAAATTATCTGACATCTAATTCTTCAGCTTATATCTGTCACCAATGACTTTCCTTATACTTGTTTGATTGGAGAAGACTTATGACATTAAAGATTTAAATATTCAGTGTAATTGAGATAAAACTATGCATAATGATTTTTCCTGAATGAAATAAGGATTGTTTCTGATGCTTATGGTGGAATAATAACAAGAAACTAGTTTGAAACTGAAAGCCAGAAGTTCATTTGCTGTGAGAGATTTGTCAGCATTTAGTGGAAAGTGAAACATCTGGTGCATATATAGCATTATCCACAAGAACACTTGGACAATGCCATAATAGACGCACTAGAAACTAAAAACCATAAGGGAGGAGAACAGTCATAAAAGTAAACATGCTCCCGGGCAAGTTTGTGGATGCAAGTTTGTGTACCTGCTCCCGGGCAAAGCTAAACCAAAGATGAGCTTTTTCCAAGGAAACCTAAGGGTTGTAAAGTTGAGACTAAAGAAAAAATCATTGCACCAATGAGTGTGAATCTGGTTTGTGCGGCATATCCTTGTTCCCATGTTCAATTACTTCAGGAAAGCTCACTCCTGAGTTTAGGTTGGATGAACCTTTAATTTGGAAAACCATTTGCTAGTGGAAGTATTGATCCACCCATCACAGGAAACATATATTCTTCCAATCTAAGTGCAGCTCCAAATAAAAAGGTGTATGGCTTGCAAAAAATCAAGTTGACTAACCCTCACATAAAATCAAGATTTTTCAACAGTACCATGGAACAAATTAGTGTAAAAATCTAGTCAGATGGTACCCCTGAGAACAGTCTGTACCATGTTTTAAATAATGGTAATCTTTCGTTCTTCCTCAAAATGAAAATGATCCATTTTAAGTGGTGGCACAAAATAGTGAGAACAGAAAAAGGTTGAATCCAGAAATCAGCGATGAAGAAAAAGAGGATCATACAAAACTAAATTGGTCCAGTATGCTGGATTTGCCTGAAGCCTTCTTTTTTCAGAAAAAAAAGAAGGTATCATCATAAAGAGGACTGCCCCTTTACATGTGCATCTATGAACTAATTTGACCCATAAAAATTGCAAAAGATATGCATAAATCACAAGTAAATGACAAAATGCATGTCAAAAATTAGATATTACCAAGTATTATGCAGGTGGGTAAGTTGGCATGGAAATCTGAACATCCTCTATTCCAGGGGTTTTCCTTGTCATAGCCCCTATCTCCAAAGCTGTGGTATCTTACCCTACAAATTAGAATCCAGAACCATATTATTCAATTAAAAGAGGAAAAGCTAGCTTGCCCTATATTTGATAAATTAAAACTATATTCCTGAATTGAATTATGAAAACTTCAACACAAGTGCATGTGGATGTAACAGTATAGAACAGTTGTCTACTCCCATAAAAAGAGTTCAAATAATCATCTGAGATCTAATTCTGTCATCTTATATCTGTAACCGCTGTCCAAATAGCCTTTGCCATTTGCTTGAGTTGAGAAGCCTCATTACATGAAGCATTAAAGGCTCAGTGTAACTTAGAAATATTATGTGCTAGATGAAACTATAAAAAGAAAATTTTCTTCAATGGAATGAGGGTTGTTAGTGATGCTTATGGTAGTTCTAGGACAAGAAACTAGTTGTTACAAAAAGCCAGAAGTTCCTTGGCTGAGAATTAGCAGTCACCAATCACACAATCTTACAGTAGACACACCAGACACTAGAACCATAAGGAAGACAGAAAAGTAAAAACAAGTTAGGGACCACAAACTATGTCTCTGATCTTTCATTCATCCTCCAAATAAAATGATTCATTGTACAGAATAAAGTGGTGGCAGGAAAGAAAATGAGAGAAGGGATGAGGTTGAAGCGTGAAGATAAGACCCAAGGCATGCAAATTCAGCATATGGACCCAAACCCTAAAATTGTTGATGTTGGAAAAAATTATACAAAAGCAAATGTTTCTATACGCCAGATTCCTCATGAATTTTATTCATCATAGGGTCAAAGGATTTCAAACCTCACCCTACTACTACATGCATTCTCTCCTTCACATCAATTCAAATACTCCTGGTGTCTTGACCATGCCCAGTTCCCTCATCCTTCGTCTAAGCCACGCCATCCTCCCCATGATATATGCCGCAAAGTGCCACGGGCTCTGTCGGCATCTCATATATCAGTGCTAGAGCTTCTTTTATGGTTCCTAAACGGCCAAGAAAGATCCACCATGCAAGTATGGTGCTCGACGCTATGCTTGATTCCGTGAACACCAACCATGGAATCAAAGACTTGCCCACCATCATCAATTAGACCAGAGCGGCCGCAACTAGATGAGACCGAAGCATAGATGACATTCGTTCGATCTCTTAATGCATTCTATAAACCTCCGGTGTATGGAGCCCCGCACGATCAAACGGTCGTCGCATGAGCTTTAAACAAAGAAAGCCCTCAAATCTGTGACACCGTGCTTTAACTGGAAGGAGACCCATTATGTGGATCAAAGAATTCCCAATTGCAACATCAAAATCAAATACTAAACATCGAATCGCTCTTCCATAAACTTCTTTCACTCTAATCAAATCCCCTTCCTGGCCGTCAGCATTAAGGAGGCTCGGGATAGCCCTCTGGTCTACCTTCCCAGCCACCACATCTCTGGTAGGCATAGTCCCAAACAGGTGGCGTGCGTCAACAAAATTTCCACATTTTGCCTGCACGCCGAGTATGAAGCCCCGCACAATCAAACGGTCGTCGAGACCAAGAACCATGGCCCGATCATGGGGTGCCCATTCCCCAAATCACTGTATCAGTGCGCCAGCACAAGCTTTAGAGTCCTATTTTTTAACCTGAGTTGGACTTAGACGTCGACCAAATTAACATCCAATTCGTCCCATCTTTGGGCTATAAAGATTCGGTTCGGTTACATTTGATAGATGGATAAGATTTGAGTTAACACAGACTTCAATCCCATTTAAGAGCTGCCCAAACCCAGCCTGCTGGCCTTCTCATCACGGTGCCGAAAAGAGGCCTTTCAGGAAAATGAGAGTTTTAGTCCCACATCGACTGATGAAAGGATAGCCTGTATGGCTTCAGGATATAAGTATAGGTTCTCGTTTTAAGAACCGAGGTATGATCCTTCAGGCAGTAAACGGGATATGATGAGCGGTAACCGCTCGCGGGATGCGAGAGGGGCGCTCGCCCCAGGCCTGTTACGACAACAGGGGCGCTCATGTCTTTTACCAATCTGATCCCAAACATTAATGCATAATTCCGAAAACTTCTGAATCCTTCCAATACTGGACCCTAAAACCTAAGTTTTTAGGCTTTTTTCTTATTGAAATAAAAATTGTTGGGGTCCATCAATTTCAATGCTAATTCATTGATTTTTGAATTTGTGATTCCTCTTGTTATGTTTACGGATAAATTTCAAAATTTTTTTGAAAAGATTATATAGAATTTTTTTCTTTTTCTTTTTTTTTGGAGGAAGGATCATAGAGAATTTTTTCACTGCTTTTTTAACATTTGTTTTGCTAACTAGTTTTCTCTTTTCAACCTCTTTATCCGAACCACTCTAATTTAGATTGCCAACATGGTAAATTTTAAAATTTTTTTGACCATGATATTGATAAAATATATATAAATAAATATTTTTAACTTTTTTGAGAAAAAATTTAAATTTGGGAAATAAGAGTTGATTGCCCAAAGCTTTAACTACTCAGCTACATTCGATTCTCATTAAAATAATGTAAATATATTAATATATTATATAATTATCTAATATAACTAGAGTTCAAGTTAGGTCGGATCCGAGCCTCTAAATATTGTTACTAGATCGAATTGGGCCAGCTAGCCTTAGCTTGAGATTGGGCTTGGCCTGATATGGTCTGTTGCTTTGAAATAGGCTTTTCCACTTGGCCCGATCCAAATTAAGCCCGATGTAGCTTATGCCTTTCCATAATTGATACAATACAATGTATATACTTCGAGAGTAGAACTTTTGTTGGAGAGAAGAATTTTTAAAAAAAAAAAAAATCTTGGATCAATGTCTCTTACCATCATTTTTTTTTTTATTATTATTATTATTATTATTATTATTATTATTTTTACCCGGGGAAAGAGGACCATAAAATTTATGATTTTTTTTTTTTTTTTTTCCCTCACCACTTTTTTGATATTATGTTTGAGTAGCTACAACAACAAGACATGATGCGCACCATGAAGCCCGAGGAAAGTGGGTCAGTGCTTATCAGCAGCACGAGCCGGTGCACTGAACCACGCAACAATGGACAAAAGACTCACGCCGTCAATTGGATGCTGCTGTTCGCGTGGCATGCATTGGAGGCGGTCACAGCAACACCTCCTCCATCCCTCCTTCGGACCCCCATTACTCCTCGAGGCCCCCATCAAGAGTCGCAAAAGGTCTTGGCCTGGGTCGAGGATAACCATCTCAACATCAAGGAGGCCTCGTCATGCCACGCCAAAGCAAAGGCACGGCACGCTTCCGGGAAGACACAATTTTCCACGCCAAGTGGCTCGGTTGATGCCAGGAACCACAGTCTTCCTCTCCCCGCCTTCACCTCAACTCACGGTTTCCTGCCATGACTTTCTTCCGAAAAAAATTATAAAAAAAATCAAGCAGTTCTTTCACGTTATGACAAGCAAAGGTGCATCGAATCTGATCTCCAACACGCGATTCCTGCCTGGAGTTTTAAAATCGCCCTGCTAACGTAAACAATCCTTTAGTCCTATCCATTGTTTTCTCTATCCCTCTCTTATTTTTTTCACCGTCTCAATTTACACCTAAGCCTTAACTATTGAGGGTTAAAAAAAAATAAGAGAAAGATAGAAATAACCGTAGAATCTAAACCTATAGCACTGTATCTAAGTTTGATTTTTTTAAAAAAAAAAAAATATTACCATATGTCATGAATGCATTGGTGTTTAATGTCATACACATGCATTGGTGTTTAATGTCATACACACCTTGCATCATACTGATTCTATGAGTTGAGCCAATCCCTTATTCTATACGCAATCGGATGTGATTTTTTTTGACCATAGCATCACTTTAAACAATATTATCTTATGAAAGGCAACTACAATACATATGTGATACTTCAAACTTAGTCTTATATTAGATGAAAAAAAAGTATGTACTTATAACTCAAATCTACTTACTACCTATTAATTTTCACTCGAATTTTTAAGTCACGTGGTTTCGATCCGCTAACAGAATTAATTGGGCCAGTAGATGGACTTGAAGCGTTACAAATAGTATCAGAGCCAATTCGAGTGTACGAAAATTGATGGGCATGAAAAAAAAGCTAATCATGGAATGATGTGTGAAAATTAATGGGCATAAAAAAAAGGCTACTCATGGGATGATATGCAAAAATTGATGGGTATGAAAAAAAAGGCTACTCATGGAATGATGTAGTAGAATCCCGTTATGGCATGAAGCCATCCTTGTAGTATTAACGATCCGGCTCAGGAGTATATTCTAACTAGCTTGTGGCGTGCGACGAGATCGTCACGTTATAAGGAGAAAAGATTATAATACTCCAAATTTAGTAACATATTGAATGAAAAAAAATATATTATATGCTTATAACTCAACTCCACTTGTTACCCATTAACTTTCACTCAAATTTTTGGATCATTTCGGCTTGTGCTAGCCTCATGGACAGTAATTAAAGCCCATTGGTAGGAAAAAGAAAGTTTTATGAAATAAACAAACCACCGTTTAAAATATCGGTACTAACTTATCATGTTGATATAGTATGTTGATAATAGTATACAGTATGATAGATATTGCTGCAAACAAAAACATAACCACATTCTATATTTCATAGGTTCTTATCTGTAGATAGCAACGATAGCAACAGGTTCATATCTGATGGCCTTCAAAATAACCATGATACCGACCATCATCATGTTGTGTTAAATTTAAGTGGTGGTGCTTATCAAAATGGATTTATGCCAGCATCTTTTTCTTTCATCAAGGGGAAGAGAGAACTAAAATATCTGGAAGCATCTTCACTTATGGTGGAAATTTCCTATGTAGCCTGAAAAGCATAGATCCCATGGTGGTCCAGTGCTAAATGGTGTTGTGATGTAATAAGATATGATTTTTCTTCATCTCAGTACGTTAAAGTTAGAAATATCCTTGTCAATTGAGTACCGGAATTGTCAAGTCGGAAAAGTCTTCTCGATTGGAGTTCAAAGCCTCTCCTCGTAGACTGTTAAGGAGAGAGAGGTGCCAATATGGGACCAAGTCCCACTGACAGATAGCTGATGTTTATTTGCATCAAGCCATAGAGTCCTCTAACATACACTTAAAATTACATCAATAGCTGACCTTCTAATGCCTTGTTATTAGTCTAGAGGGCAATCATGTTGGACAACATGGTTTCCCTTCAGATAAAAAATAAAAAAAAAAAGAGCTGATACGTGTTTATTTACATCAATCATGTTCTTCTTCGGTCACTTCACATACTGGATTTCTTTGTCCTTCAATCACATCTAGTTTTTGGAGGGGAGAAAAACACTATTGCAAGAAGGGGATGTTCCTTGGAATCCCTCCTAAAGTAGATGTAGATTGATAAGCTGAGGTGATTCCTTTTTTATTCGACTTCAGTCCTTAAGGTCAAATACATGTGCTCCACTTTTTATAGACTGCTGATAGTTCTATAATTTTTACATCTTACAGCATGTATTTACTCATGATCTTACCTCTAAAAAAAAAATGATGTCAATGATTTATAAAAAGTAAAGGGCTGAAGTCAAGTGCATGGTACTGTCCTAAAAGGGCCATTAGTAGTTTGGATCAATGATAATTCTAAAAACTTTTACTCATGTTTGAGAGTTATCTAATCCAAGAACATCATTCTGTCAAATTTTCATTATAAGCATATATTTTGAGAGTTCAACCAAACTAACTTTCTTGCAAATATGGCTGCATCTCTCACGATTGTTTCTCTATGCTATGATATTTTTTCATTTCTTATATGAAAATAGTAATTCCAACAATTTTTTTATCGTCAACACCTCCTATTTTTAAGAATTAATCACTTTAATGATCTTTGATGGTTGTACCGGTGTCTGCATTGAGTGCTGATGATAGAAGCACTTGTTTTGTAAGACTGTGATAGTCAATTTTTTTACTTGAAAAAAAAAAAAAAAAAACTAAAGTCACACTCTTTTTTCAATAAAAATATTGGATAATTCAGTTATATTGTATCTCTTCACTGCAATGACAAAGAGCAATTATTTAAAGCACTAGGCAAGATTTGAATGCTTTATGATTCTATGAAAGCCATAATTTTCATGTAGCATGTGACACTGTAATATGGTGTAAGATGGAAACTAATAAATAATATGCAAGCCTCTACCCTATATTGTGAAGCACTCAGCATTATTTATAGTCTTTTTTGAGTTTAGTTGCCTTTACCTATGTGTATAAAGAGATAAATTAAGTTGCTGATGCCCTTACAAGGAAAGCCTCTAATGCGACACAGGCTTAATTCTGAGATATCATTTTGCCTTATATAATTTTGGCTGATGAAATGGTCCATCAGTTGATTGCAGATACCCAAGTTGCATCCTTTTCTCGCCATTTCTAATGCAGAGACATCTCTTGTATCAAATAATAATAATAATAATAATAATAATATGCCGATAACCTTGGCGCTATAAGAAAACAAAGTAAATTGTTGAGCATACAAAGAAGTAATTAGAAAATGATCTACTAGGAGATCCCACATCTTCTCCACATTAAGTATCTCTTGCAACTAGTTTTTCAGTCTAATTGACCAAATAAAGGCTCAGATTCCTCACCATTAGAGATTCAGAACCAAGGTAACATAGACAATTTAATTTTAGAATGGGAGACTAAAATTATAAATTATATACGCCATATGGAAATAAGAAACCAAATACGCAAGGAAAGGCACAAAAGAAAACGAGATTAAGTCATTTTTGGCTAGTAAAACAGCGGAAATATTTCTTCGGTTCAAGGAATTGATAAACTAAAATAACTCATAAATTTTGAATTTATTCAAAGCACCAAAGGAAATCTCTTTTATTTTGTGTCTGAGAAGCTAAATCAACTTTAAATTGGTCGAGTCTCGATTGGTCCATTTCATAAAGAAACAAGACAAGTCAAGACGTGAATCAGGGAAAGCACTGATAGCCATGTTCCGATAATTTTGAAATCCACGAGCTTCACTTATTGCACCATTGCACCCTTTTTCTTGTCAGCAGTTTCCAATACCCTTCTGCTACTTTCACTAAGTTATCTAATCTGAAAATAATTAAACAGACTCTAACTTCGGTAGCTAACGGTTTAAAGCACCATAAATGATCGTACCTACTTAAGATCAAAGGAATCCAACTAGTTTTTTTTTTTTTTTTTTAAATTGTTATTTTCATCTCACACTGCTAATCAATGGACTCAATTTAGCTTTCCTACCAATATATTATATTATAATAAGATTTTTTTTATAAATTAATTTTTAAAATCTTTCATATTTATTTGTATTAATATTTATCTTTGTTATATTTATATAAAATCATTGTAAATTTTCTATTTATATGAGTCACCCTTGACATTAGTTTTTGTTGACAAAGCTGGTTATGGTCCATGGAAGGACAAAAGCACTCGTTTCTCACTTCACCTTCTTTTTATCTAAAAATTGACTGCTAAGAAATCAATGATGGACATGAATAAAGAATTTGATTAAGTATGAGAAGCGGTGACAAAAATATATGGGAGGTATGAATTTAGGATTGCTAGAAGGATATAAGCTGAATATTTTGTTATTATATAATTAATTTTTTTAAAAAAAATCTAAACAAAACCAAGTTAATTAGTTAAACAAATCTAAGTTGGATTAGAATGGACTTGGTTGGATTAACATAAGGGGAAATGCCAGGTGGTAAGTTAGAGTTCTTTCAATAGGAGGTGACAGTAACAATTCGATCTGTATCAGTGCCATCGATAGTATGATACATAATAGATCGGCAAGTGATGCATATCGGACTATATATCTTTAGGCAGATTGACGAGAATGGACATCCAATTGCAGAGTATTCAGCCCATCATATACCATTCAATCTCATCCAAAAAGACAAGCTTACAACTCAAATGACGCATAGAGTCTCATCAATAGATATGAGATCAAACTATAAAAAAGAAAAGAAGGTTCATTCTAAGTCATAAGGATGATCCATCTACAATCACAACACATCTCCATGATCCACCTTTAGTGAGACTATACAATACTTTCTTCTTCTCTATTATATTTTATTACCTTTATAAACCTAAAATAATGTCCATCTTTAGCTGTCCTCATTATTTTTTTTGACTGACCATGGGACTCTTTTTCTAAACCTTGTGTCTTTTTTTTCCGTACATTTTCTTTTTTTACCATTATAGTTCATTTCGGCAAATGTAGTAGCTTTTACCGTTGAACTTGCTGATAATCTTATCTTAGTACCATTAAATCCATCTATTCTATTGGTGCATCAGGCTTACAACTGGATTCTGGCATCATCAACAGGTATACATTTCTTTGGCTCAAGAAGTTGGCAAACCAAAATATCTCGAAAGTTTTGGACTTTCGACAAGCCTGGAAATCAAAATGAATGGTGAAGTGTGGTTTGGTTTTAACCCATAAAAAGACATCGTAGGACATGGATCCGGGAAAGCATTGATAGGCTTGCGTTCTAATAATTTTATATCCACTTGCTTTACTTTTTCACCGTTTCGTCCTTTCCATTTGTCTTTTTCTCCACACCACGTCCAAACGCTCTTCGATTGCTTTCGTTAAAATATTGCTCCCTGTACTCGTATCCCCGTGTCACAACAGTGCCATGCGTACTTAAGATCTCGTACTACTTATTGGCTCAAATTCCCTAGTTATTAAGATAAAGTGTTTAAAATTAATTTTGAAAGCCTTTAATATTTACATATTAAACCTTATCTTTTTTAAATTTATATTAAAAATTATTATTATTATTATTATTTCATAAATTAATTCTTCTACTGTTTTTTTCTTGAACAAAATTTAATTATAATTAATTAAAATTATAAAAAGATAAAATGATATTTCTTTATCCACTCTTATCGATAGCTACTAAGAGATCGATAACAAGGGATATATGTTGAGAAATTAATAAATTTTATAATATTTTTAATTATTTATGAATGATGCCATAAATAAAAAAAAGTCTAACAGCAAAAGAGATAGCATAAGAGACTGAAAGTATTGAAACTCTTGGGTTGCGTTTGGTGCATTGCCAGGTAATCCTGAAAGGTAATGTGGACTGGATAGATTGCTAGTAATATTGATTACTGTGTTTGGTATACACATGCAATGTTCCAATAATATTGATTACTGTATTTGGTATGACAATCAGATTACTAGTAATGTAACATCAAATTCCCAAAATACTCCTAAGTCAAATTTATTAAAAATTGATATATTATTACATGTTTGGCAATATTAAAAATTGATATACTATTACATGTTGGGCCCAAAAACACCTAAGACCTGGAATGCACTTCTTGAGCTATGGGTAGTTGCGACATGGCCATATCACGTCCACATAGACCTGGAATACAGAAGGATGATTTTCACACTTCAATAGAAAAATAACATAAAAATAACATATCTAGCACCAAAATTGTTGTAAAACTATTTTCCACTAGCGAAATTCTATAGCCACTCACTTTTACAAAATGAAATACACCTTTTACAAAACTGAAAAGAATAGCCAGTAATTAATGCTAACCGCACATGCATCAATATCTTGTATGCTTTTCATTTTAACTCAGCTAATCATTGTGAGAAAATATTTCCTTATTCATAATTATTTAAAAAAAGAAAGAATAGCAAATTTACTTCAGAATGACATAAATTTTGCAAAAGTAGAAGTTGCTCCATATTATGCAATATATGCAATAAGATATCAAACGAAATGCTCTTTGTTTTTCAGTTGTAGTAATGTAATGAAATTAAAATTTATATGATATTTTTTATTTATTAATTAAATATCAACATAATATTAGCAAAGTTTTAGAAAGAAAAAGCATTTCTAAATAAAATTAGACAGCTTTGCACAGTCACATGCAGCATGCATCCATAAAAGAAGCTTGAGATCTGGAGCGGAAAAAAAAAAAACTATTCGTATTGTTTTATAGAAAAACAAATACCACTCTATGGTTGCATTGAAATCAAAAAAAAAAAGAGAGAGAGATCTGGAGAGGAAAAAAAATCACTATTTATGCTGTTTTATGGAAAAACCAATACCATACTGTGGTTGTATTGAAATTTAAAAAAAAAAACTTGAGATCTGAAGCGAAAAAAAATCACTCTTTGTGCTATTTTAAGGAAAAACCAACACCATACAGTGGTTGTATTGAAATTAAAAAAAAAAAAAACTTGAGATCTGAAATAGAAAAAAATCACTATTTATGATCTTTTATGGAAAACAAACACCACGCTATGGTTGCATTGAAATCAAAAAAACTTGAGATCTATGCAAGAAAAAAGAATCCCTATTTGTGATCTTTTATGGAAAACAAACACCATGCTGTGGTTGCGTTGAAATCAAAAAAGCTTGAGATCTATGCAAGAAAAAAAATTCCTATTTGTGCTGTTTTATGGAAAAACAAACACCACGCTATGGTTGCGTTGCAATAAAAAAAAAAAAATTGAGATCTGGAGCGAAAAACACACTATTTGACAAACACCACTGATTTGTGCTATTTTATGGAAAACAAACACCACGCTACGGTTGCATTGCAATCAAATAACAACTTAAGATCTTGAGCCAAAAAAATACTATTTGACAAACACCACGCTGTGCTTGCATTAAAATCAAAAAAAAAAATTTAGATCTGGAGTGAAAAAAAAAATCACTACTTCTATTGTTTTATGGAAAAACAAACGCCACGTTGTAGTTGTATTGAAATAAAAAAAAACTTAGAGATCTGGAATGGAAAAAAGAAATCACTACTTCTACTATTTATGGAAAAACAAACGCCACGCTGTGGTTGCATTGAAATCAAAAAAAAACTTGAGATCTGGAGCGAAAAAAAAAAAAAATCACTACTTCTACTGTTTTATGGAAAAACAAACACTACGCTATGGTTCCATTGAAAACAAAAAAACCTCGAGATCTGGAAGGGAATCTTTTTATGGAAAAACAAACACCACGCTGTAGTTGCATTAAAATAAAAAAAAAAACTTAAGATCTAGAGTGGGGAAAAAAAAAATTTACCTGGAGTGGAAAAAAAATCCATAATTTATGCTTTTTTATGGAAAAACAAACACCACTGCAATCTAAATTGCCTCACCGGCGGCGATCTTTTTGGAGGCGACGGAAGGGGAGTTCATTGGCGATGTAAGAGGAGTGGGAGTAGGGTAAGCACGGTGAAGGGAGAAAAGGAAAAGCATACGGAAGGATGGGTTTTGTTTTCATGGAAGAGAAAGGGACAGAGACATTTTTGTTGAAAAAAATTATTACCAGATTACCACATCTCCGATAATCTGGATAGCCATTCCTTCCTGAAGCAATCTGGATTGCCTCATGAGAGGTAATCTGGATTACCTCTGCGACATAGATTACCATTAAAAAAATATACCAAACCTAATTATCTGATGGGTCCAGTTTAAATTGCCGGCAATTTGAATAGATTGCCGGCTACCAAATGCAACCTTGAATGCATAGAATTAAAGTTTGATTTCTTAAAAATATATTTTAAAAAAAATCTAACTGAATCCTAAAAAATATATAAAATATATAAAATATCTATGATAATATATTAATAGATAAATTCAAAAGTTCTTCAAAACTAATATACAAAATATCAACCGTAATATTCACTATATTTTTAATGTATATTTATTAAACCGATAGGAATTTAGGAAGTTCTAAAGTTTATATTTTTTTTACTTAATTATAAATAATTCTAGATAAAAATTTTGATAAATGAACCTTAAATTTTGAGATGAAGGTAATTATATACTTTTAATTAAGATATACTTTTGAACTTCGTACTCAAAATTTATTTTTATTCTTAAACTACCCATTATTACATCCTAATCTATTATATTTTAAAATTATAATATTTTTAATATTTAATTATATAATAATAATTAAAATTGATGAAGTAATTGGAGTCTCAAACTAAAAATGAATGATATACTAAAATATTTCACCAACTTTGATCAACGTCGTGCAATGAGGCATAATGGACGCAATATTGTTAATGTGAGGCAGTAAAATTTTGAGGGAGAGTTTAAACACGGAAAACATATTTTTGTTTACTTTTTTTTTTTTTTTTTGGCTTCTAATCCCGAGGATCAAGGTGAACTAGTCAACGCTCGCCGTTGGAAAACGAGCGGCTCTCTATCCGGCCGGACGTGGAATACCACGGTTGGTTTCCAGGTCCAGGACCCGGTTTTAGACCTCCATCTCTATCCTCCTCCCTCTCTCACTTCCAATTCATCCCCGGATAATAAGTCCAAATGAAATCCCACCGACTAAAGCCTTCTGATCCTTTGTCCTATTACCATCCTCCCGTTAATAAAAGAATCGAGGAGGAGCAGCACGAATAAAAACCAGCTTGTGCTGACGCAGTGGTATGGGAATAAAAACAATGGGGGTTCCAGAAAAAAATGGGAAGGTGGACGGCCTTTGCGCTCTCTCTCTCTCTCTTGGATATTTATAGGTGTGCCACCACCCTATTTTCTCCAGCTTTGTGGTGAAACAGAGCCTTTAGAGGAGCATAGGGAGAGAGAGAGAGATCAAGAGGTGGAGGTGATGGCAAGCACTGCTGGTCAAGTGATCAAATGCAGAGGTTTGTGAGACTGCTAAATGAATCTCAACTCATCCATGCGGTCTCCACTTATTTTTTCTTCTCTGGGGTCGTTCTGGGATGTTTCTCCGCTGGATAGAATGGGATAGTTTGATTTCTTTTGGTCAAGCTCTATGCTCTGTTTGTGGTCCTGCTCTAATTTTGTTCATCCCTCTTTGGGACAAAATCTTCACAAACCTGTATCTTCTTCTTTTTTAGAAATTAATATCAGTCCTTGTCGGTTTTTTTTTTTTTTGGAAAAAAAGAAATTTTCATTAGAAAGCATATACTAGAATTTCCATTTATTTTCCTTGGTGCTGATGGGGGTGGTGAAGGTTTGGTCGTCGATTAACGCCTTTGTTTCATGTTTTTCACCATTTAGAGACTGATTTTAAAGTAAGTGGTGCCATTTCTAGTTTCTAGTAGATCGCCATGATTGCTTAATTTCTAGGAAAAGAAGTTGGTGGTGATTTTTTTTCTTTTTATTTTTTTTGGTTCTATGTTTTTGTCAATGCAGCGGCGGTCTCATGGGAGGCCGGGAAGCCGCTGGTGATGGAGGAGGTCGAGGTTGCGCCGCCGCAGGCGATGGAGGTTCGGATGAAGATCCTTTATACTTCCCTCTGCCACACTGATGTCTACTTCTGGGAAGCTAAGGTAAGGCTTTTATGCTAAAGAAAACAAGCTGATTTTTATTTCCTTTTCTTTGTGACTGATCTCCACATCATGACTCTATGAATGATTTCTGTGTTTATGCCATCTTGTTTGGATTACTAAAATGGTGTTAATGTTTAAATTTTACAGGGCCAGACTCCTGTCTTTCCTCGGATCTTTGGCCATGAAGCTGGAGGGTATGACTAACTTCACCTTATCAAAGGCCATCATTTTTTTTTATTTTTTATTTTTGGTTTCTTCTGAACTTTGTTTGTTGCAAAATTGATGCTAAATCTCTTAAGAGCTTGATGCTTGAGATTAAAATTTGCTGAAAATATGGTGATTGTGGTTGGCAGTTATTCTTACTGGATGTGCATGCATCTTGTTCCACCAAGTTGGCATTATTAAAACCAGTTTATGTTTCCCCTGTCTTGTTTTAAACGATAGATAGTCAAAAGCAAGATAAGTGTGATTCATCTTTTTTTTTTTTTTCCAACAAAATAGTTCTTCTTCTTTGAGTTTTTAGTCCATGACACATGCCTTGATCGTATTGTTCAAAGTTATCTGAAATTGAAAGCCATATTCCACATTGGGTGTCACTATGTTTCAGAAAAAAAAAAATCTTTTTTTTTTTTTTTCTAAAGGTTTTGTTATCTATGTTTGTTTGAAATCAAGACCAAATCAAGTCATGATCCCAGATGAAATCAAGATCAAATCAAGCCGTGATCCGAGAATTTACAAGATGAAATCAAGATCAAATCAAGCTGTGATTTCAACATTATCTTTGAATATTTGTAATATTTTATATTCATGTTTCCTTGATCATGGCTGGATTTGATCTTGGTTGGATTTGATCTTGGTTTCATCTCAGATAATGACTTGATTTCATCCTGTTCATTATCATGATGTCTACTTAATTCTTTTTGTTAATTATTATTATTTTGTGCTATTAGGATTATAGAGAGTGTTGGGGAGGGTGTGACTGAACTTGCACCAGGAGACCATGTCCTCCCTATATTCACTGGAGAATGCAAAGAGTGTGCTCACTGTAAGTCCGAGGAGAGCAACATGTGTGATCTCCTCAGGATAAACACGGATCGGGGAGTGATGATCAATGATGGGAAATCGAGGTTCACTATCAATGGAAAGCCCATTTACCATTTCCTAGGAACATCCACTTTCAGCGAGTACACCGTTGTCCATGTTGGCTGTGTTGCCAAGATCAACCCCTTGGCTCCCCTTGATAAAGTTTGTGTTCTTAGCTGTGGCATTTCAACAGGTGAGACACCAAGGCTATCATATACATAAGATTTCAAAATTTAGCTGCAGTGAAGATTCTGATCATCTTTTAAACTATTGTTCTTAAGGATTTGGTGCGACTGTTAATGTTGCAAAACCACCAAAGGGATCGACGGTGGCTGTTTTTGGCTTGGGAGCTGTAGGCCTTGCTGTGAGTATTCTCTCAACGGTCAACATCTTTCTATTTAGTTCAGCATGTTGTGGGTGTCCTTCCCCTACTAGTATTGTATCCCACTTTGAAAACTTCACATAAACTCAAACCAGCACCCGCTCCCTAAGCGCTCCATTGCTGCTGTTCTGAAAATGTCTGCTTCGCTGCAACTGCTTCTATAGCCGCTCTGGCACCTGCAACCGCACCTGATTCTGCTCCTGAGGTCTGGCCTTCTACTTCTTGCTTCTGAACATGTGCCGACATTGGTCTTGGCTTCATTGAAATTGATTCGTATCTATTTCAGGCTGCAGAAGGTGCTAGAGCTTCAGGGGCATCAAGAATCATTGGTGTTGATGTGAACCCCAAGAGGTTTGAGGAAGGTGAAACAACTGTTCCTCTTAATCACTCAATCCACATTACTGCATCAACTAATCTAGTTCAGGCTAATTTAACTTTTGCTGATGTGAGGACTAAGATATATTTTTTTCCTGAATGCTCCTTTTATGTGGTTCTACTCTGATGGTAGCATGAAACTTCATCAAGGGTAGCATATCTCCTTTGGAAATTCCAAGGAACTTAAATCTGCACCTGCTTATCAAGCACTTCCTTGCTTCTTCAAGTGTTTCGAAGATATACTTAAAAGTGTTTTTAAAATATAGCACCCCCTTTTGGCACTTAAGGCTTACTCACAAATGTTGATTTTAATTTTTGTATGCATTTGATCAACACTAGATTTTTTTTTAAAACATGGTATTAAAAATCTCATTTTCTTTTTTCACCAGCAATGAAGTTCGGTTGCACGGAGTTTGTGAATCCAATGGACCATGACAAGCCAGTCCAAGAGGTTTGTTTCTGGACATGATGATACTTCCTATGTGCTGATAATGGACTTCATTCATTCCATGGCACCTGCTATATTATAGAAGTTAAATTATATTATTTGGAATCGGTTGAACTGATTATAATGTCTCAAAAAGAATATACATGATGATAAATAGAAAGATTGAATATTTTTCAGGTGATTGCTGAGATGACAAATGGTGGAGTTGATCGAAGCGTTGAATGCACTGGCAACATAAATGCCATGATATCTGCATTCGAATGTGTTCATGATGTATTTTCTTTCTCCCTACTTCCTTGCAATTCAAGCTCTGTGCTCCAGTAATCTAGGCTCAGATATGTTAGCAATCTTAAAATGTTATCTGCCTCAGGGCTGGGGTGTTGCTGTACTGGTTGGGGTGCCTCACAAAGAAGCTGAGTTCAAAACCCACCCTATGAACTTCCTTAACGAAAGAACTCTTAAGGGAACCTTCTTTGGGAACTATAAACCGCGCTCTGACATTCCTGCAGTTGTTGAGAAGTACATGAACAAGGTAATGATTTGCTTAATGAAAGAGTTTAGGCTCTGCCTAATCATTCTCATACACACAAAAAAAAAAAAAAAGGAATCTCTTTCTTAATTCATCTATAGTTTTACACTGATGGTTACTCCTAATGTATCATTATTCTTAGGTTGTATGGTTAGCTAACAAAGCAGCACAATTCATTCTTAGATGCTATTGAAGTATATTTGTATTCTTTTGTCATTAGTCTTATTAGAAAAGTGACTGTAATTGGATTCGATCATCACCTATTCATGTCGCATTTGTGCAGGAGCTAGAATTGGAGAAGTTCATCACCCACAGTGTGCCTTTCTCTGAGATCAACAAGGCCTTTGACTACATGCTCAAGGGGGAGAGCCTTAGGTGCATCATTCACATGGATGGTTAGAGCAGGCTTACACCTGTCTGAGGCCACTCTGAAGAGAAAGAAACTCATTACAAGTTAAAGCATGGCCTTTGTCATGTCCATCTTAGCCTTCCCTTGCGTTTATGAATAAAAAAAGGCTGCTGAGTTTGACTGTGAGATAGATGGGTCCAGTCCTTATCCTTTCTGCTAGTTGAAAAATAAATTGTGTTTAATAATCCCTTTCTCTGTTATTTGCTTGCCTTTGGTTTCTTACATGATGTGAGCTTCTTCTGGAGATCATGAGAAGTCGCATATATTTTCTCATTTGCCACCTAAGCTTTTTTGGAGGCTTTGTGCGCCATAAAATCCAATGGCACTTTGAGGGGCTGAGGCATATGCTGGATTGCTGATGGTTATCCAGGGGCAGTTTTCGTGTCCTTTTTGATTTGGACTTCCCTTCACTAGTCTATGGATTCTCTTGAAGGAGAATAGTTTTCCATTCCACAATCCCATTAAGAAAGTGACATGCAATTTATTGAGCAAAGGTCATCACACATGGAGGTATCAGGAGCCACACAAGATAGAGAAAGAAACATAATAAATAAGGAGGCTTGACTCTTTTTGCTGTCGATGGCCATGGTGGCAAGGTCTAGTCTTCATGAAACAAATTAATAGATTTGTAGATATACTCGTTGGCACGTCAGGTTCTTTCTGCCTGTGGTCAGCTTTAGCCCCATATTTTCCACCGGCCTCAAGGCTAAAGCTTCTTAGTTTCTTATTAACAAACAAGGGCTAAAGCTTCTTGGTTTCTTATTAACAAACAAGAGCCTTCGAAGGACATTTTTAAGAAAGAATTATATAGAATACTAATGATTTGTACAAGTGATTAAAATAAATTGATGCTTAGAAAATTAAGTATGTTAATCTATCTTCTTTTATTTTTTGTTTTTTGGGAGGTGATTGGAGGAAGGAAACCTCCTCCTCCTTATTTTATTAACAAAGAAACAA
Organism: Metroxylon sagu; assembly: GCA_017589505.3. Taxonomy (NCBI): domain Eukaryota; kingdom Viridiplantae; phylum Streptophyta; class Magnoliopsida; order Arecales; family Arecaceae; genus Metroxylon; species Metroxylon sagu. The sequence goes on from JACVBY030000660.1 coordinate 3,136,681, forward strand.
AAAAGGGAATGCAATGAGTTTAAAGGGAGAGGAGGGATTAGAAGGCAGATCGCAATGAGTTTAAAGGGAGGAAGGAAACCTTCTCTTTATTTTGTCTTCCCCATTCTCACGAGCAGCTTGCGTTTCTTGGATGAGATGGAGTGCTCTCCTTTCCTTCTCTTGGAACATATATTAGACTATATTAGCGAATTTGATCATGCTTTCATCAAATCTGTTTTGCGCCGTAAAGTACGGTACCCATCCGACCTCTCATTCGTGAATAAGGAGCAGTCTTTCACTCATGACGAGCTCCACCATAGAAACCAAAAAGAAGAAGAAGAAGAAGGAAGCCTGCTTATCCATAGATGAGGGGGTGAGGGATGAGAGTGTGCACCACAAAGACGAGCACCATCAGAGAGAGAGAGAGAGAGAGAAATCGCTGCTTATCCATGGATGAGGGGATGGGAATGTGCACCATACTTTGCAGTGCCAAGCAGAGAAATTCAGCTCCTTTCTAATAGCCTACTAGACTTCTCTGGAAAATGGGCACTAAAGAAACGTTATGGAAGGTCATCTTTTGAGGCACTTGACATGATGAAGAATCAATGCTCACGGGCCATCATTTCTTGGCTAAAACATCTCCGATGTGAAGCCTACTTTTGAAGGTCAAGGTCACGCATATGAAAACTTCTATCTTTTCTATTTCATCTGCTTGCCTAATGCTTTACAAGAAGAACATAGGGAAATGCCCACAATTAGTTAGTTTCCAAACGGGGACGTTGCCATTCTTGTTGGTTGTTTTTAAATTCATACGAGGCCTCGTATTTGCGTGCATTTAGTTTGATATATGCTATATATGAAAAAAATCTTAGGTCCTTATATCCGAACAGACTCAGTCCATAATCTACATGCAAATAGGCTTTATGTTTTTCTAATTAAATTTAATTGTATTGAAATTTGTATTTGGATCTCTAGCATAATAAGAACATCAAGACATAAATGAGAGGAGCATATGAGAGTTTATACTAACATGTATTTAATCATACATCGACTAAATATAAGAAAAATCTTCGGTACTTATATTTAGTCTTTCTGAGTATGGCCTTCGTTTACTACAACATATCATGTTAATTATATGTCTATAACATAATACTTAATTGTTTGTTTGATAATTTGTAGGTTTAACTATGAGGTCTTTATTTTTAAGATCCAATGCGAAAATAGATGCCCATGAGGGTTGGAAGTTTTTTTTGAAAAAATAAGACATTTAGCAGTTAATCTTGGTAAAAAACTCCAGTCCACTGGTAATGGGGAGTGGACAACAAGGTTTTCGTTGGTCAAGGCATAGGTAATATATGAGATTATAACCCCTCAAGTTGTATAACGCTCCAGCTGGGTAACAAGAGTTAACGATGAAAGGAAGAACAAACCCTATCAAAGTTGTTATCATTGTCGAGTAATATCGGCGTGTTGGAAAAGATATATGTCATGAATTTCCACCTCCTTGGTCAAAAGTTTCATGCTATATAAAAATCTAGATTCAAATTCAAATCCCACCTCGCTTGTCGGGCACGAATTGAATACCGAAATGCTTCATGAATTCAATGCATGCAATAAAGAGGTAGATGCAAACGAGCTGTGCTGAGATTTGGGCTATTCACGCTTATGTCATGATAAAGAACTTCTAAGGTCAAGCCGGAATTTTTTTTTTTTTAAAAGACAACCGGTGTGTTCATGTGACTAGTTTAGATAAACATTTAAGGCTATAGCTCATTTTCCAAATTAAATGGAAACACCGAAGTCCAAATTTGAGGCAAGAGATTTAAGTTAATACAAGTGGAGAATGACTAATAGTTAGGCTTCAATGGTTATCAAACGAAACCATGTTGGGCTTCAATTGGACTGTTCCAGCTCAAGATATAGTTGGATCGAGCCCAAAGTGTGGAATCCAACTCCTAGTTAACCCGGTTTAGATCATGGTGTTCACAAGTCAAATATGGGCTGGCTAGCCAAATGTTAGCTCAGATTAGGCTGCAAGACTATCTGATAGTAAGGCCAGTGCTATCCAACCACTTCGGCCTATATATTTGACTAAGCCCGATGCAATCTCAAAGAGCTAATCTCAATCTTTCTCACAAAAGCTTAATTTTTCTTTTTCTTTTTTTTTTCTTTATTTTTAATGCTCAAGCTTGTAAAATTTCAGCTTAAACTAGATAGGATGAGTTAACTCCGATATATATGTTTTTAATTTTTTTAGGCTTGACTTGAGTTTTATGTCGGTGTTGTTCTTTTTGTCCAAACTTGTCCCATCTATTGTTGGTCATCCAGCTTGTAGAATTTTAGGCTAGACTAGACGGGCCACTTAGCATATGATCGACTCTAACTTGGGCGGAATGTCGATGGTATTAGCAGATAGAAAACCTGAAATTTTAATTCAGTGGTTTATCAGCTTTACTACCTTGGCAACAAGAATATTTAAGCTTTCATATTTTCCTCTTTTTTTTTTTTTTTTATTTGGGACCAATTACATAAATGTAGACATTGTGGAAATCCAAATATCGATGCACCACAAAATTTAAAAGCACATCTAATTTACGAGTAAGGTGGCCAATTATGGGTGCAGCAAATGCTAGCATGATCTCACGGGTTCAAATCTGTCTCTAATCTGGATTCTAAATTACGAGGATCACAGCTAGGAAATGTTTCTTTTTTTTTTTTTTTGGACGGAACTTAGGTGCTTGAAACCAAACGCAGTCTAATGTCCCATCGTCTATTTCTCAGATCTAAACCACAATTTCCAATAGATTCCAGATCGGAATCAGTGGACCATGGCCCTTGTTGCCACCCCTAGGGTCATCGCCCAGGGAATTGAAACCAAATGCCTCAAATCCGGCGGCTGTGCGAACTCGAATTAGATCCTCTACCGATAAAGACAACGAAAACCTGGCTCACCGGCCACCGCTCTTTCCTAATTCTGTCGTCTTTCCCAATGCAATCGACTAACAAAAAGCTAGACGAGGAACACCGCAACCGATTCCCGGCTTCTCCCACCGATACATGGAAAGCAAAAGGTGGTAGAATGTGTTCTGTGAACTCTTTTGCTTTCTCTGTGGGTATTCTTTGAACTCTCTCTCTCTCTCTCTCTCTCTCTCTCTCTCTCTCGCGCGCGCGTTTTTAAGCACCTCTCTTTCCTCTCCAGTTTTCTCAGTTCCATCATTTGTTTCCCAAAATATTCCATAAAACATTTGAAGAAGAGTTTCAGAGATGGCGATGGCAGTGCGTCAGTTCATTAGAAGTGGAGGTTTGTAGCCTCATAAACCCACCATTTTGGTGTCATTTCTTAACGTTGCAATGCTCTGTTTTTTATCTTCCTTTGTATTTGGTTCAGTTCTGAACTTTTCTCATTAATTTCTAAAGTTATTATATTCTTCTATAGTTATTTTTCCTAGGGGATTTGCCATCCTACATCCCAGAATCTGCGGGATGGAAAAGATGACGAGCAGACGTAATCAACTCATAAGATGTCAAGGTTTGCAGCCTTATGTAGTTCTATTTATAAACTCATCAACGCTATCTCCTGTAGCTCTCTCTCTCTAGATTTGGTTTAATTCTCTACTCAGTAGATATCTGCTATGCTTCTGTTTTGATAATATTACGCGCTCTAGTAAATTTCTAAAGTCATTTTTTTGTTCTTTTTGTTAGTTAATGATTCCAGGGGATTTAGTACTGTGCAGCCCAAAATCCACAGGGTGGAAGAGATTAAAAGCACAGCCGGTCAGGTCATTCACTGCCAAGGTTTGCAGCTTTATAAACCCATTAAAACAATATCCAACTTTTTTTTTTTTTTTTCTGTGGTGTTGTTTTGTGTTCATGTCCCTATGTTTTGTTCAGTTTTGTTTCAGATTTTGTTCACGGTTCTGTGGTTAGAAGATCTTCGAGTGGCCTTATCTTTTGTCAGAATTAGGGACTCTAGTTAATCTTTTAAAAAAAGTCATGGCTTTTTTTGAGTTAATTTTTATAGAAATTTGAAATGATATTTTTCAAAATAGTGACAGAAGTTTCACCTTTTCGAAAGTGAAAACCCATCAAATTGTTAGATGTACCTGAAACTCGGATTCAAGTCCTGCCATCAATGGATTTACAGGGTTGTGACACTTGTGAAAATACTTACCTCTGATACCAAACCAACAGATCCCAAAAGTTTAAGCTCATGAACAATAATGTACGTTGGGCTTAACATTAAAAGATTTCATGTCGAAACTATATTGGAAATGGTAGATAATTTTGGATCCAAGTGTGGCTTAAATGACTTTTGCTTAGATTGGCCACATTATTTTCAGGTCAGAAATAGCTTGGCTGCAACATTATTGTGATTTAGTATTTGTTCATAAAAGAATCCAAACTCTTCTAGAATGCACAATTCCCTACTTGGTGTTCCCCTTTCTTTTTCCATTTTCTATCTGATTGAAAATGACAAAAGAGTGCAATGGATAGCGTGTAGGATTTCTATCTGCCACATATTGCAGTCAAAATATATCTCAACCTAGACTCTTTCTTTTGGGGCAGTTCCAAATCAGAAATAATCAATCAATTCCTTTGCAGTCCTAGTAACTTCTAGTATATATGGATGTTTCTCTGATTCAAAAAAGATAATAAACTCCTAGAACTTCTTCTTCTTAGAAAAAGTACTGTTAGAAACAATTGAATTGTTGTACTGGCTTAAGCTATGGATTAATTTCAAATACAGCGGCAGTTGCATGGGAGGCCGGGAAGCCATTGGTGATCGAGGAGGTTGAGGTTGCACCTCCGAAGGCAATGGAAGTCCGGCTAAAGATCCTCTACACTTCCCTCTGCCACACTGATGTGTGGTTCTGGGAAGCCAAGGTATATATATATTTTTTTTAACATAGACTTTTAAAAACCAATATTCTTTTTCTTCATGAGAACTTCCTCCATCATTTAATGTTTAAATAAAAGAGAGAGTACATCTGTTGGTCATATACCTTTGCCAAGTCTATTTTCTCTGTGTTAATGACTCATGAGGATTCTACAATTTTGTCGGTTTGATGATTTGCAGGGCCAGACTCCCTTGTTTCCTCGAATCTTTGGCCATGAAGCAGGAGGGTATGACTTCATAGTCTTATTTTTTGAGCAAATATGTTTGTTGGTAATTGTTCTTATGCAGTTTGCTTCGTTTAATGATTTGTTAGCATGAAATTTCAAAAATATAGAACCAAACTGTTCTCGATCAAAACCTTGTGTCTCTTTCCCTCTTGTTTAAAAGGAATTTAGTTGCAAAGGCTTTGCTGTCTGTAGGCTCTTTGATACATGAGACATTTGACTTAATGACAAGGTTGTGATAGATTGAAAGCTCTATACAAAATTGAGCAACACTAATGCTAGTCTTATAGTTCTGCAAACATTATTGGTTTCTGAAAGCTTTCATTGAGAACTGTTTTGTAAAATAGGCAAATAAATTCTATTCACAGAGCAACCACCTTGTTTTCTTTCATCTAGAAACTGATTTCATGAACTATTCTATGCAGTATATCTATTCATTTTTCTTCATATGGTGATATTAGGATTGTGGAGAGCGTCGGTGAAGGTGTAACAGATCTTGTACCAGGAGACCATGTCCTCCCTGTATTCACTGGAGAATGTAAGGAGTGTGCTCACTGTAAGAGCGAGGAGAGCAATATGTGTGATCTCCTTAGGATTAACACTGACAGGGGGGTGATGATCAGTGATGAGCAGACCAGGTTCTCTATCAATGGAAAACCAATTTATCATTTTGTAGGAACCTCCACTTTCAGTGAGTACACTGTTGTCCATTCGGGCTGCGTCGCCAAGATCAACCCCTTGGCTCCCCTTGATAAAGTTTGTGTTCTCAGCTGTGGCATTTCAACAGGTGAGGCACCAAGCTTGTCCTGTATATAGAAATACCAAAACAGACACATGAAATTTCCCTTTTTTAAAAATAAATGTTGTTATCCTTCTAAGGTCTTGGTGCAACTCTTAATGTTGCAAAACCACCAAGGGGTTCAACAGTGGCTATTTTTGGATTGGGTGCTGTAGGCCTTGCTGTGAGTATCTTTCCTATCTCAGCTATCTAACTAATAGAGCTCTGAATGTGTGGTTGCTTGGCCCACTGATTCATGCTTCATGATGCATGGGACTCCATTTAGTATTATTTTAGTTTCATTCATGTTTGATCTGTCAATCAAATATTAGGCAAACAATTGTGTTTGATTTATGCCTTCATGTTGTTAGGCTGCCGAAGGGGCTAGGATTGCAGGGGCATCAAGGATTATTGGTGTTGATTTAAATCCTGCAAGATTTGATACAGGTGAAGAGCTGCTAAATTTGATTATTGAATGTTTGTATCAACAGAACTATTCCAGAGCCAATCTAACCAAAATTCTAGCATGTTTCCTTCCAAACAGTGTAGTATCTTATATGTCCACTCTTAACATCTGATTTCTACTGAACTTACATGAAATTTGGTGCTAAAAATCCCCCTCCTTTTTACCCCAGCAAAGAAGTTCGGTGTCAATGAGTTTGTGAATCCAAAGGACTATGACAGGCCAGTCCAAGAGGTTTGTTTGGTGCTAAACCTTTATGTTCTAACAAATGAATTATTGTGCTTGTAATATATCAGAGGTTAAATTAGATGTTCTGAGTAGTGAATGTACTGGCACAAAGATGACTTGTGTGATGGCAATTTTAATAGCACTGAATATTTTTCAGGTGCTTGCTGAAATGACTGGCGGTGGAGTCGATCGGAGCATCGAATGCACTGGCAATGTGAATGTCATGATATCTGCATTCGAATGTGTTCATGATGTATCTTCTGAATCACTTTATGAGCACTTCAAAAGCCCTGTGCACTAATAATTTGTTTCTGTATATCATACATAATATTCTAAAAATGTGACCTTGAACCTCAGGGTTGGGGTGTTGCTGTGCTTGTTGGGGTGCCTCACAAAGAAGCAGTATTCAAGACCCACCCTATAAACTTTCTGAATGAAAGGACTCTCAAGGGAACCTTCTTTGGAAACTACAAACCTCGCACTGACCTTCCTTCAGTTGTTGAGAAGTACATGAGCAAGGTGGGTACATGGTTTTGATTTCTCATGCTCATTGTATTTGCACTGGCTAATGGTAAGAACTAGCTGAATTATGAGAAGACACTGCTGAATGCAAATTGAGAAGCTTATCGACAATTATTTAGTAGTCATAATTGATCCTATTAGAACTATGCCTGCAATTGGACTCTACTGATCTCTTTCGAAAATTTGGTTCCATGGTGCAGGAGCTAGAGTTGGAAAAGTTCATCACTCACACTGTTCCTTTCTCCGAGATCAACAAGGCCTTCGACTACATGCTCAGAGGTGATGGCCTTCGTTGCGTCATTCGCATGGATGGCTAGAGCTGGTCTTCACTTCCTTGAAACTACTCTAGAGAGAACTCATTAGAAAATAAAGCATGTCTTGTTCCACATCGATCATAATAAGCCTTCCCCTTTGGTTTAATAAGATTAAGCAGTGAAAGTGTGCGGTTAAAGATGAGCTCAGTGTGTCATCTACAAAATTGTCAATGCTTCACCCTCTGGGGATGGTAGGAAGCTCATAAAAACTTTTTGTAATTTACTTTCTTGCTTCGTTGTAGTTATCATCTCTTCTATTCCCTCACTATTCCCTAATAATAATAATAATAATAATAATAAAAAGAGCTCAGTATGTTATCTTTTCTGCTACATCTTAGGAGAAAATTTTGTGATATAGTAGTCTACAGCTCACATTCCTTGACGAAAGATTCCATTTGCCATCCGGTCAAGTTGGTGCTGGACTAGAAGACTGCATGACTTTGTCTTATGAATTTGGTTGGGCCGCACTTTGAAACATTGGTATTTGCCTTTGACCATATCTAACTTCTTTGAAGCTTGGCACCCAAGAAAGCCTTGGAGACTTGCTCCCCAAGTTTCCATTGGAGAAATTAGCCCTCTCTTTTGCAAATATTACATGGTACTTCTGCTCTTGTACTCCTTGCCGGTTCTACGATCAACCCAACGTAGTAATGTAACAGCTTCTGCTTCGTATCACAGTTAATCGTGAGCACGATCTATTATTCAACTAAAATAATAAAATAAAAAATATATTAGTGTGACAAATATATGGCTATTGATATCATCAGCAACTGCAATGGGACTTCTTTGGTATAGTTGCTAGGGAATAGCTTATAGCCATTGCCTCCCTCCTCCGTCTCCAATAGCAACTATTACAGATCATATCTATGCTAACCGGTCTTGAACAGCTATAAACTGACCCTCAATAATTATACTAAATAAGCCCTTAATCTTAATCGGCTTTGCCTTCATTTTAAGAGAGGTCTAGCATTTGAACCTAATATTGATATTTTTACTATATTTCTCAGCAAATAATAAAAAATAACTATTGAGAATTAAAAATTTAGAAATATCTCATTCATTCTCTATATTTTTCAGAATAAAATTTGGTACTTCAAATTTTTCTCAAAACAACAAAACATTTCAACTGAGTAGCTAGATCAAATAACGATAATGATGACTAAAGCTAAAAATCTATCCGGTATTATATTTTATTCTTTATGGTATTTTAAGTTTTTACTGTTTAAAATGTTAAAAAATTTTAATAACTTTGATAAACTTTTATATTATATTTTTTATAATTTTTTATAAAATGAGATGATTCATGATTATTTTCTAGTTGAGGTGTAATTAACAAGTAGTGTGGAATATAAATCCCTGTAACTAAAACAGTGATTTTTAAAATAAAAATAAAAATATTGTACATTATATATTATTTTAAATAATTTTTAAATTTTAGAATATACTTTTAATACAAAATCTAATTCAATAGCCATATCCAATGAAAAATCTCATTGAATTGAATTTGATTTATGAATTTAAGAAATACTAAAAATTCCTAATCTCTCTCAATTCGAAGATCAAGGATTTGCACCATGCAATATCTAAATAGCCAATATCTTGCATGTAATTTGAGTGGGTCCCATTCTCATCCCTTAAAATTATATTATTAATGTCAATCCTTACAATTAAATTTTATTCAAAACTTGATTTATATTTAAAACAATATTTCGCTTATATCAATACCCAAACAGTGGAATATGATAAAATATATATATTAATTTTAATGTATATTTAATATATGTATTCGAATGTATATTCTTGAAGAAAAGTATGCTATGGATCTACTGTTATCCAATCTATTTTCAATCTAGGTGTTAGCATTATCAAATAATTGACTGATATTTATCTATTATATATTACAGTGGAGAGACCCTTAAATTATCAATATAATCATTATATAGCACTATGGTATCTCCTTCATTTTTTTAATGGAAGTTGATTGGACTTGACCAAATTATTTCGCCAAAAAATATTATCTTATTTGTTATTTTATCCATAGTCTCTGGTGAAAGAGAGCAAGGGCAGAAACGTGATATTTTGCAGCTACAAGGTCTAATTGTTAACTTACCTGATATATGTAAGGCTCTCTAACCCAGCTGCGTGGTACCAGATCATACCCCCAGTGAATGGAACAAGCTAGTGAGGAGAGTGCAACAGCAAGGATGAAATCTACCTCCTCTTGTATGCCATTCCTTTCCCAGGTCTTCACCTCAAAAGCATCATCAAAAGAGAAGGATGGCACCTCCTCCAACCCAAAGCTAGAGGAGGAGAGCAAGAAGAAGAAGAAGAAGAAAGAGAAGGAGGTGAACAAGGAGGAGCAGCAGAGTGGGAAACAGAAGAAAAGCAACCTTGACATGGCCGCCTCGATGGCCCCTTCCTTCCCGTTCCACTCTCGACCAGGCCTTCTCTGATTCGATGCTAAATATGCGCTTGTTGGGAATCAGGTTGCTTGTTAATGCCTGGGTTCGTCAACCTTTTTCTCTTGCTTTTTTGTGCTTTGTTTTGCCTTGGAGGGAGGGTGTTGCAGAGAAGGGATTGTAGTCTGCTAGCCCCAACATATCTGTTTGTTTGATGCTTCTTAAGAAGAATGTCTTTCTTTAAAATAAAAGGTTGTAGATACAAGATACAACCTGAGATCGTTTGATGTTTTCATTTTTCAAATAATTAATTTCTTTCTCAAGCTTATATATATTTAAGCCGTCATTCTCAAGTTTTAAAGTATTATTTTTTAAATAAAGCTTTCAAACCAGTGTAGCTATAGCTCAAGCTAAATAATGTATTAATCTGGATATCTCTACATCACCTAATATATTTAGTATATGGGGCTTTTTTTCACATGATCTTATGGAATCTCATACAAAATTCACTTCTTGGGTGCCCCCACAGTTAGAATATATATAATACCTCAAAAATTACTATCACATCGAATTAAAAAAAAAAGTTTGAAGTGCTTATAACTCAAGTTCATCTATTACCAATTAACTTCTACTCGAGTTTTTAGGATCATGGGATTTTGGTCCGTTAACGGGTTAATTGAGCCAGCAGATGGGCTTTAGGGCATTACAAATTGTATCAGAGCCGGTCTCACATCAGATGAAAAAGAAAAGTTTGAAGCGTTTATAACTCAAGTTCACCTGCTACCAATTAACTTCCATTCGAGTTTTCAGAGCCACATAATTTCAACCCTGTTCACTATGAGGGCTACATCATCCTTGCTTTCAGTTCTTTTTATAAAATTGATAGGAGCCTAGTTCTAGTTGAAAGCAACTATAGAATTGAATCAAAATTCTAAATTGATTATGGAGGATGATTCTTTCATTGCTGTAGCATGAATTAATGGTTAATTAGATTGTGAATACCCTTTCTTAGGGGATGTTCATATCATCATTTCTTCAAATTAGGGAATTAAGCACTCACATAGCACTCATATATTTACAGAGAAGTAAACCAAGCAACTTATTTCTTAGCAAATTGGGCAGCATCAAGAGGAGAAGAAGTTTGTTGGATAATATTCTTTCCTCTGCAACTTGCACAGATTACTTTTGTTGACGAACAAATGATTATTTTTATAGGGTCTTCGACCTTCTTTATTATCAAAGAAATATCATTCTTCCATTTTAAAAACTCATTTTTAATTTTAAAGAAATGATTTAAGATTCAAAAACTTTGTTTCAATTAAATATTTTTCTCAAATTTTCATACCTAACTTCTAATGCTTCAAGTAGTTCACCATATGTAAAATTATGAGTATTAGAGTTACATATTACCTTCTCTTCTTAGGAAAATAAGCATATGTTGGTGTAATTATGATTGACACATTCTTCTCTTAGAGTTACATATTTTCTTCTCTTCTTAGGAAAATAAGCACATGTTGGTGTAATTATGATTGACACATTCTTGCTCGCATTATTGTTAAGAGATGTCATCCTTCATCGGCATAACTTTTTCAGCAATATCTTTCATCATAAAATTTTGATTAGTGCCATGTAAATTTTTAAGAGTATCTCAAATATCTTTAGCATTTAAATAAGAAAAAGTTCTATTATATATTTTTGGATAAAGCATTAAACAAAATTTACATAGCTTTAATATTTAATAAAAAAAATTATACTCGTTATTCTAATCTACTTTTGGTTTTGATATAAATCTATTTTTAGGAATAATCTAAAATCCAAAGTCAAGAGATCTCAAATAAACTCTCATTCTAATTTTCCAAAATATGAAGTTGGATTCATAAAAAAAATGAAGGTTTATGAATATCAACACCCTCTTAAAAAGAACAACAATCAAAGGTTGCTATTAGATTTTAACTCTATAGAGTTTAAGCTAATAATTAGAGCCCTAACTTTGATACCACTTGTTGGCTCAAAAGCAACTTGAAAGGAAGGGAGGGGGATGAATTGGGTTTTGTAAAAACTAAAAATTAAGTACTTAATAATAAGTGTAGTAAAGTATTTAGAACAATCAAAACTAGTTGCAAGAAAATAAATGAGCAAGTAAGTAAATAAGGCATAATAATTTTAGAGTGGTTCAACACCTGTTGCCTAAAGTAAGTATCTAAGACTCCTCCTCCAATCATCTTAACCGGATGAGAATCAAATCCTTATATCTGTCCTTTTATCGAGCTTAAGAATAATCCTCATATTCCTTTTTTCAGACTAAAAATGAACTCACTTTCTCCTTTTCATAGACTAAAGAGGAACTCTCTACTCTCTTGAATGATAGAAACAAGAATTACTCTCTCAAAGAAAAGAAATATACAAATAAAGCTCTAAACTACAGTAGAGAGGATTTTTACTTTAAAGCTTAAGAATACTAATTTTTTGAGGATATACCAATGAATTTTAGCCCTAATCCATTTACCAAACAAGTGCCAAAGGTCCCAATATATAGAACATAAAAAACTAGCCATTGGGACCCAAACCATCTCCTAACAGTTAGTTGAAAACTAGCTATTAGTAGTGTCTAAAGACCTTTGGTCGACCAGCCTATACTAGGGTGGTCGTCTACTGGCCTATGGTCGATCAACCGTACTGTTCTATTGCAATCAACTACTGGCCTTAGCCGAACAACTTGTTTTGGCACGCAATCTTTCATTGACCGTAGCTCTAAGCTAATAAACTGCTCACTTTGTGTTTTGAATTTTTTGGTTTATTTTTAAGTTATTTTTTATCCAAAACTTGTCCAATGATTCTTGAGCTTTTGTACAATTGCTCTCTTACCAAGTTTTACGAAATATGTCTTTAGAAAAATAAATATTACAATTAAAAGCCATTCCTTTAGATATTTTTGAGTCAAATGGCATTTGAATCAACCTTGTTCTCTCTAACTTTGACTTCTTGCATGCTGCTTGAGTTTCTTATAAATTAAATATATGTCGAATAAAATCTTACTCATGTTCTAGCTCAAATTGAATATCATACCTGCCTTTCATCACAAATTCAAGCATATCATTAGTCTTTCAATCAATATCTTGGTATCATCAAAACATATATAATTAAATCCTTGGTTTAACACATAGGAGGTGTTTTATCCCTTGAAGGCATTTTGGAAGTTGCCTTAAATCGTTGGACTCCCATTAATGCAAATTAGCATCCAAGTATGCATGCCCATCGCTCATTCAGTAAGAAAAGTGATCCTCAGGCATCTCACCTAGAAATGGATGATAACTGGAGAATCCAATATCATCCATTATATGATATAAATCAATGGTTGAAGGGTAATAATCCATGGCTATCCTAAACAAACCAATGAGAAAGAACTTTACAATGATAGATGAAAAGAGATGTGCATCAGTTAGCAAAGACAAGTAACAAGAATAATCACTAATCAAAAGAAGAAATAGACATCATTCTGGGATTAATAAATAGTGTACCAACTGCAACTTGAAAGTTTGCTATCCAGTGACCAATTTGAAGGTCATAAATGTGAACTAGGCCATCCTGAGTATCAATAGCAATAACAATCAATATCCCTGCTCTCCCTTTTGGCATCATCAAAAATGAGATAAAAATAGAATGCACATGACTAAGGAATAAAGGCAATCATAATAGTAATAAGATGAACATCATAGAGTCAAAATGTCATTAACCAAAGAAGGGCTCATTGTCAAAACATTCACTATAGTATCAATATGAACAATATAGTCAAAAGCATCCTTTTTGATAAGCATTTTAATAAAAGGCTAATGAGTTATTGTACATCAAATATCAAACATTAATCAATATACCTTCTCCTATCAAATATCAATCAATATGTCTTCTTCCTCTTTTTAGCATTATGAAAAATAAGACATGCATCATAAGATAAGAAAGATGACTAAAATATTTGATAATCTCATTCATAAGGTCGTTGAATATTATGTTGATGATCTAGTAGTCAAAAGTTAATACAAGTGGGATCACCTTGAAGACTTACAAACAATCTTTGCTTGTATCAGAGAATACAACTTAAAAATGAACCCTTTAAAATGTACCTTTGGAGAATCATCTAGCAAGTTCTTCAGCTTCATTATATGAAGATTATATTGTTAATTGCTTTAGATAAGGGAGCGATGCCATAGCAATCTATTCATCTGCTTATCTATGTGAACTAAATTAAAAACTAAATATTTGTCTTTTGTTCCTAAATCTTCATGATAGGATTCTCAAGTTGAATGCTTCTATCTCATTGTTTTGAAACAGGAGTGAGAAGATGGGGCCCAAATTTTTTTAGACTACTAGACTTGACTTAGGAATCTCTGCTTAATGATCTTAAAAGTCTATTGGTGCATGTCAAACCTTCCAGATGTAATGATTCTCTAGTTTGGAACACTTTCAAGTATGGGATTTACTCAGTAAACTCTTTTATAACTTCTTTAATCAAGGAGGTGTTATGTGGCCTTTTCATAAATTTATTTCAAAAGCAACAGTCCTTACAAAAGTCAAAATCTTTGTTTGGCTAGCCTTATGAAATAGGCTTCAAACAGAAGAATAACTAGTGAGGAAAGGTTGGAACGCCAGCAACGATTATCACTTATGCAACTCTCCTTCTGCAACTAGTTCTCATTGATTCCTAAACCGTCCCTTCTATAAGCAGCTTTCATTTTGGCTCTGTATAAGACTTCCTTTCTCCTTAAGGCTAAAGAATGTCTATTTGATGTGAACATTTTGAAGAAAAAGGCACATTCTCAAAGATTGGAGGTCAGCCTACGATCAATTGTTTTGGGGCCTTCTGGTGACATATTTGGAAGAAAAGAAATGCTAAAATCTTCTCTTCTAAATTCTCATATATGCATACTATCCACTTGAGGATCCTTCATACTTTCAACTCTTGGGCTTATGCCTCAGCTGATAGATATGCTGACGCTCATGCCAAGCTAAAATCCTTGTTTTCTCTTCCTTGACCTTCCCTTATACTTTCTTCTTTCATGTAAATACTTTTCCTTAATAAATTAAGGGGGACATTTTCCCTGATTTATGATCCAAAGAAAAAGGATTTGGTTAGGAATAAACTTTCCCTAATACTATGTATTCAGAGTCTCTATTTTGAAGGATTAATGGCCTCTTCGAGCACTCCTTGTGAGACCTAAGCCTTTGGGCTAGCTCACAATAGATTAAGATCCAATTTGACTAGATTGAATTAAAAATTATAAAAAATAATATAATTAAAATGTCAAATTGAATCTATATTCATAACATTTGTATTGAGTTCACTTTCTAATGCATCTTGAATCATCTAAATCAGAGTTCAAGTGAAGAAGTTAGGAGTAATTTTATAAATATATGTCAGTGCTAACAAATTTTTGAAAAAATATAAAAATGCCATGGACAGTGATAAAAATAATTTTTAGTGTTTTTATCTAAATTTTTACATTTCAAAGTCTTGAGTTAAGAATCTATTTTTAAATATTTAATGAATATTTATCTCTTTAGTTTTTCTTAAATAAATTAGTATACTACAAGAGTTGAAAAGTCTATTGATATTAGGAGATTAGTATCCTATGAAAATTAAGAAACTCTTGATTTTAGGAACATACATATATACATACATATATATATGTTCCTAAAATCAAGAGATTTCTTAATTTTCATATATATATATATATAAGTAGAGCCTCAACCATATTTCTAATAGAACTCCCAATTGAACGCCATGGTTCCCCCTCTTTTTCTCTAGCCAATAAATAATGGTGGTGTTTTCAGCATTTACGTCTACTTGATGTTATTTTTTATAATAAAAAATGAATATTAGCTTACCTCTTTCTTTGACATGAAACCTTACCTAAAACAAGTATTTAACATATACCACAAGCATGCTATTTAAGAGATTTTCTTATCAATAACTTTTTTCTTTGGTATTCCTAAGTTTAGGCTTTTCTATTCTTGAAAGTTGCATATAACTATAACACTTTCATACCTTTTTCCTTTAAAATTCTCTAACTACATAATTTATCCATAAAAAAAGAAGAAGAAAATCCTCCTATTACTCACTCAAATCTTATCTTTTTCACTCAATATATCTAACATACTATGCAATTATAGAACGAATGATCCTTTATGCTTTAAATCAAGCCATTGCAATTCAATCTCGATTAGTTCATGCCATAAAACTAACTCTCTCTTTCTCTCTCTCTTCTCCTAGATCAAATTCTAATAAGAGCAGCATGAGGAATGGTGGTTGGAAGCAAGCAATTCAATAAGCGAATTTGTCTCGAATTCCATTAAGTGCATGCTCAAGGTTTCCTACTAAATATAAGTAGGAAATGTTAATGATATTTTTTTGGGGGACAAGGAGGAAATCAAAGAAAGTTAAATTAGAGAATAATGTAAATGTTGAGGGGAAAAAAGTACATAGAAAAGATGGAGAAGTGAGGTTGGACAATTATTATACCGTGGGCAGGGCTACAAATATGGATGGAGAAGAGCAAAGGCTACGTATATGTATAGCCATCCTATCATCATTATAGCAACGTAACATTGCACCACAAGAATAAAACCTTTAGAGGACATTGTCTAGAGAGATATAAACAATGGCTAAGGCATGAAGTTAAGTGCTAATGCTAATCTGGCCATTGCCTGAGCCAATGGTGATGTGGATGGGTTGCATTTTCCAAGGCTAGTCCATTCAGTCGCACGAACCTTTTAATTGCTAGAGTGTGCATGGTACATTTTGTTGAAGGGTGCAAAATTGGTAGATAAGGTTCAATAGCGCCAAGTAACAATAGTGGCAAGATGAAAATTGAAAGCATGGGAAGAGCAAAAGTATTTTCTAAAAATAATTAATAAATATAAAAAATGATGAAGAAATCAGTCCGTGAAACATTCTTCTGTCATCTATCATCTTCCACAACCATATGTATGTATGTTTTAGATGGAGATGTATAAATAGAAAGCAAATGTAATCATTTACTCATTTTCTTCTCGGACATAACTATTTGCAAGTCAAATCTTAAGAAAATAACTTTCCTCGTAAGTGTTTCACTCTTGCTTACTCTCATTAAATGCCAACAAAATAATTAAGAGATGGTAAAAGAAAAAGCTGCTATATTAATTAATTTGCGACTTAACATGATTACATTTCTACTTACCATTTAATTTCTATTGACCCATATTATATATATATATATATATATATATATTATTTAAATGATTCTTAATTTAAAAAAATTATGTTATAAAGACTATTTTTGCCACATGTTTAAGGGCATGTAATCATATTTTTGCCACAAATTCAAAGCATTGTTGGATTAACTTATATATTTCAAATCAAGCTAAATGATTATAATTTAAAATATGAAATGAAAAATTTCATAGTGACTAAGGTATTTAATTGTATTCTTTTAGCCAGTACAGAATCTTATCAACTTTGCTTTAAAAAAATTGATGAACATAAAGAAGATAGTTGGCTATAGATTAATAAGGATGGTGAACCGTCATCTTAGAAAAATATATATACATCCGAAGATGAACATTTTTAGTCCTTTATAATATCTTTTTCAACTTGTATTGAATATTTTTGAGAATTTTTAAAATAAATACATTGTGTTCTTCTAAATACAAGTATCCGTGCATAGTATGGGTCAAATTCTAGTTCTTTCTATAAATAAGACTCAATAGATATCCTTTAGTATCAAATTAACAGTTTAGAGATTGCAAGATCAACAAGGATGTTGGAGATCTTGACTATCAAAATTTGAAGATTAGTACCCAGCAATTTAATTTGAAATATGTAAGTAACCAAATTATTTTAGAGTGCTTTTTAAAATAATATAAGATTTAGATTTCAAAATTTTATAAGTAACCTAATTATAGTTAAATTACTTTCTAAAATTATATAAGATTTTGATTTTAAAATTTTATAAGTAACCTAATCATAGTTAGAGTTTATTTATTAAAATTATTCATGGTGGTTAAAATATTTTAGAATTTTATATTTTATTTATTTATTACATGGATAACTAGGCTACATAAGTTTATTAAAATATTAATATATTTTGGAAAATTATAAGTTTGGATTTATTATATCTACTAAATGACACAAAATTTAATTCTAAATTTTTATTATGCCTAGTGTATTATCTTAAAAATATCATCAATATACTATGACATGAAAGGATGATTACATATTTTTGTTAAATACTTTGCATATCTTGTTCATGCAAAAATTTGGATCAAGTAAGTATGTCATCTTATTTTGTAACCAATATGTGTTTAAAGTTTTGGTGAAATTTGCTAAAATTATATTGAGAATTATGCCTGATATTTATTAGTTAAAAATATATGAGCAAATTTAGAAATTATATGTATCTGAAATAAGTTATTTTGAATATGTATATGTTATTAACTTTCAGTCAAACTATGTTGTGTATTATATGGACCCAACCTATTAGAACTTATATGAAGGCTTGTGATATCAAGACTTTTTTATAAAAAATATATGTGATTTTCGTTTTATGACCCATGCTATAGAGTTATATACAATTTCCATTTTATGACCTTGCCATAAGGTTTGTATATAGTCATAAATTATTGGCTAAAGATTTTTATCACATCAATTGAAACTTAAACAAAGTGTTATTTGCTAAAAGAAAATAAGAAATATTTTTCTTCAAAACTTGTAAGATATTGTTTTCTTCAAATTATTGGATTATGAGCATGTGCAAAAATATTATTTTAAGCATTATTATGATATACATTTATTTTAAATTTCATTATTATGCTTACTTAATCCCTCTAAGTATAATTAGAGTTTACTTACTAAGTATTAACTCACAAAAATTTTTAAATCTTGCTATTTCAGGTACCGAGTTATAAGAGCGAATTGAGTAGAAGTTGGCCCATAAATTCTAGTAAGAAATATGTTATTAGTTAAAGAATTGATGTATATTTTGATTTAAAATAATGATTCAATTATTATATTAAAATTTTATTTGGACTTTCTGTTATTAAGTCATAGATGTGATATTTGAATTTGCTCAGAGAAAATGTTTGGCACTTCGAGTAAACATAAATAGGTCTCTCCATATCAACAAGCAATCACCACATGATCTTGTTTGATGGCCTATGTTTGGTCTTATACGTCTACTTCCAATGGAGAATTGTGACACTCGACGCTCCGTTGTTCCTTCATAGCATTTATAGTCCTTCAAGCAATGACTTTCTAGCAACTCCATCCAAGAGCTAAGAGCCATGCGTGCGTGACATCATATCTTGACTTGGTGGCAGGAACTGATAAAGTTTTAGGTGTTTTGCCTCCGCTAAGCTTGCTACATCTGCTCGAGATTCCAAAACCAACCCTCAAATGGAAGACGTCAACACTCCCGATTTCACCTCCTATCCGACAAACTGGAAGAGCAAATGGACAACAGTGCCTGTTTTTGGGAGGGATGTGCCCATGTCTCTCTGTCTCTATTGCCCTAAGAATACCAAATTAAAACAACAAATCAATGCGGCTTTCGATAGATGGACGGGAAACGACATGCTCCAATGGCCCAACCTTGATCCCAAAACGTAGCTTCCTTTCATCATCCCACGCTGGAGATAGGTACATCATACCAAAACCCCAACATGTCCATGAATGGCACCAACCACCTCATGCCATATAGCATGGAGCTTTATTTTAGTGCCATGATCAGTCTTACCCTATACAAAGCTAGAGGAAAGAGGTGGTTGTATCTTGGTCCATAGAATTAATGACAATTAATATGGATAGGTGGTCCCATGAAGCCATACTTTTGCCCTTGCCCGGGCCATGTCATGTGGATTGCAGTCATCCAAATCCTGGTTATTTCAAACTGTGAATGGGCACTTTGAGCTAAACAAAAGATCAGAGCAATTAGCCTATAAGATTCTTTTTAGATATAATTCGAACAAAATTCGGTATCATCTTAAGCTTATCTATTAATCTAATTATTCTATTAACGGATCAAAACTATATGATCCTAAAAATTTGAGTAAAAATTAATTGTTAGCCAATAAATTTGAGTATTATAAATTTTAATCATTACAATAGAGATAAAGTGCCTCACGCAAGTCAAAATGGTGAATATTTGGCTGGTTTGGGACCACTGTTTTAGTAGCAGGTACTTCGTAATGTGACTGTATGAGAAGCCTTGATGTACTGCAGTCTTTGCAAGTGCTTAAAATAAGGAGGTCTTGCACCAAAGCCACAGGTACCATGATGGACTCAAACCATGGAAGAAGTGACCCATGCCACCAACTCCTGTTTCACTTGTTGACGCTTGCTTTGCATTCATTCCCTCTAATCTCTCGCACATTGTGACGCATAGCCCTCTCCTCCGTGCAAGCTTCTCCATGCCATTCCACAAGGTCCTATAAATTTTACCAGAGAGCTGAAATTAGCCATCCTCCCTCCTGTGTCTCCAACCAAGCTCTTCCTCCTCTCTCATCATCGTTTAGAGCAATGATCTGGTCCGCTGCCTTGGTTATAGCCCTCATCTCCTCTCTTCAATGGCTGTCCTTGGGGCAACTCCTAGTAGGCTTTTACTCCAATTCATGCCCAAATGCTGAGTCCATCGTCAGCTCAACTGTCAGGGACGCTTCCCTCTCTGACCCCACTGTACCTGCTGCTCTTCTCAGGCTCCATTACCATGACTGCATCGTTCAAGTCTCTCTCTCTCTCTCTCTCTCTCTCTCTCTCTATTCATTAGTTTATACATTACATGGGCTTGTGAATGGTTGCATGAAGGGTTGTGACGCATCAATACTGATCCAGAAGCCAGATGGTGAAGGGCCGGAGAAGAACGCACGGAACCATGCCGGGCTGCGAAGCCTCGATGTGATAGACCGAGCGAAAACCCAGTTGGAAGGCGAGTGCCAGGGCGTCGTCTCCTGTGCGGACGTAATAGCGCTCGCAGCTCGCGACTCCGTTGCTCTGGTGGATAATTCTTCACCCGTCTACCACCCGATCTATAGAGTTATTTCCTTGCTTCATACTTTTACCTTGATGCAAGTGATCTGATGCAGAGCCAAGGACCATTCTACGAAGTCCCCACAGGCCGAAGGGATGGCCGAGTTTCCAACATCTCCGACGCAGCAGACATGCCTGAAGTCCACGATCCGGTTGCAGTGCTCAAAGCCAAATTCGCGGACAAGGGCCTCTCAGAAAAAGATCTTGTTGTCCTCAGTGGTAACCAGCTCTCTGTTTCACTAACATTGGAACACATTCTTGGGCCTACCATCTCTCTCTCTCTCTCTCTCTCTCTCTCTCTCTCTCTCTCTCAACGACTCGTTTTAGTTTCAGGGGCGCATACGATCGGGACAGCGGCGTGCTTCTTCCTCGAGGACCGGCTCTATAATTTTTTCCCGGGTGGCGGATCGGACCCACGATAAATCCTCAGTTCCTCCCTGAGCTCAAGTCCCGGTGTCCCAACGGCGGAGATATCAACGTTCGATTACCACTCGACCGGGGGAGCGAAAGAGTTTTCGACGTGCAGATACTGAGCAACATTCGGTCGGGGTTCGGGGCGATAGAGTCTGACGCCAATCTCTACACCGATGCCTCGACGATGGCGATCATCGACTCCTACTTGGACGCCATGAACTTGTTCTTTGGACCATCATTTGAGTCCGACTTCACGGAGTCGATAGTGAAAATGGGAAACATTGGCGTGCTGACGGGGTCTGAAGGCGAGATCAGGAGAGTGTGCTCGTCTTTTAATTGATGTTTATAAAATGGTTGTATTGCATTGCACTGGTGTGCTTCTACTTATGATGAGTGGGGGGAATGAATGGTATTTTATAGAACTCTTTTTGGGGTGACAGAGGAACTCTGTTTGTGGCCTTGTGCAGTGGTTGGAAGCTTTGAATCTGGAGATCAACAACGCTATTAGGAGACCATCGAATTGGAAGGCACTAAGCTCTATTAATTTTTGTGTTTGGGTTTCTTTATCCTCGTTTTCATTTCTGCTTCTATTTTGATATGTTTTAGTTGCATCATTTCATAGTTCAACCTTCGAAACTTCGTGGAAAATCGACTAATTTTCTTATGGGGAACCTGCTGCATTCCAAAGAAACCATAAGGTTTATTGCAGAAAACTGCATGAGATTTAGGGACTCAAATTTATGCTCCATATAACTATCAATTCATTTTTAATTGGATCGTAGATTGTTGATGCCATCAAAATTACCACCTTTCCTCTCAAGTCTAGATTCAAATCTAAAAAAATCACACAGAGTTGCTTCTTGATTACATGAGTTTAAATTTAGACCAGTAAGATGCATCATCTTCCCATTTATTTGAGCAGTTGTTTGATTAAATTTGCTTTGGCTAGAAATTTAGATAGAAAGGGTCGATATCATGCTGACAAATGATCATAAGATAAGTTCAATTCTTCCATGGAACCTTCTCAACTACGTTGTGTAGCTGGACGAGGTGGAGAGATGGTGAAAGTTGCGTCCAAACATCGACTACTCCACAAATAAAGCATCACATGACCTTATCTCTAAGATACTACAACATTTTGAACACCATAACATTTCATTCTTTTCCTTTCGGCTAATTTTTTATCTCCAACAAAATTTGAAACTAATGCATACATGCATATATAATATGTGATAACCCCAAATAGATCTGATTGTTTAGACGAAATTCTATCATTATCAAGAGCATCAATAGTCTGTACAAATAAAATTTTAGTTTAGTCAAATAATGTCCTAATATAACTCATAAAAAACTTACTAAAGAAGCATAATAAAAAGGAAAAAGGGAAATTCATAACGGGGTCATTATGCCCAGAAGTTCAGTGCATCATCATTTAATTAGAGGCTTTTTGCCAATGTTACATTAGCCATGGACTAGAAGGGAAAACTTAATTCTTTAACAGCCGAAGGTTAATCTGAATATATTATTGATTCCTCATTCAAATGAGTCAAGGAATCGATTTTAGAAGTTCATTTAGTGACACTAGTTGTAAGGCTGATCAAAATAAATTTGTTGGAAGATTCAGTAGACTATCTATCATGACCACTGTTGGAAGTTAACAACAAACGGTAAACATATAAAGTCGTATCATTAACCACCAGACATTATTTCTTTGATGATTCTAACTTCATTGCTGATTGGAAATAATGTGGCTTCAGCACTGTCTAAATAAGAAACCAAGTTCAATGAGAAAAACACAAGCAAATTTCATCAGAGTTTCAAAAGAGAGCTTTATATCAGGGAACAAATCTGTGTACACAAGCAATGAATTGTTGTGGAAGATGTGTCAAAGAGCAAATAAATGGGTAATTAACAGACACAGAAGCATCCAGACATGAAAAAAAGAGGCATACTTAACTGGAAAACATATAATTTTACAACATTTAGGAAGCAATCTGTATCATTACATTCACATCATACACTGGTACAAAAAATGATCGAATCTCAGTACTTTCATAGATGGCTCAAAAAGAATTCAGTTCTGGTCTTTGATAGGTTGTGGAACTGTGAGAGTGATGAGTAGCACTGCTTTCGCCCACAAAATTAATGAGTGCTGCTTGAATGACTACATATGAAATTATAACTCTGATCTCCACAAGTGATAAGCATGGAGCGCCTGACCCACTTGGTCTGTCACTCCATTGTTCATCAGAAACAATATATCTTCATTTGGAAGAAGCAACAAATTGATTGATCTCGCTAAGTAATTAGCATGGAGTGTCTGAACCACTCGGTGCGTCGCTCCATTGTTCATCAGAAAACAATATATATTTGCTTGGAAGGAATGATAATGGGTTCAGACAAGGTGGTGACATGTATCTTCACTCTCACCTAACTGGTTCTCAGCCAAAGCTTCTGTTTAGTAACTTTAGGCAACAAAACTGCGTGCACCCAACTGAGTCTGAGCCAAACCCCTTTAAGTCCATCTGCACAAATATACAATTGAGACATGCCCTTGCGCCTGCATGGATACATCAAAGGCACATTGATGTGTTTAAGTCTTCTAGAGCCTTTCCCAATTTAACAATAGGAATGAACTTTGCAAAAGTTTCTATCTGGAACTAAAAGAGATCAGCATAAAATTCAGCAAGTAAAAGATAGCTCAGTTACAAATAAATTCACAAAAGCAATGGGGAAGATGATTGTACTTTAATTGATAAGTATATGAAATCATCAAGAAATATATCCTGAGACTAGGATGCCTCTTAAATTTAATGTCAAAAGGAATACATTAAATCAAATTTAGTTTCAGAAGCCCGAACCTTCTTCAATTTGAACCTGTATTCAATTATTGAAATTCTCCAAAGGTAATCACGGAATGATCTTGACATTTTAAAAAGCCAATGATCCAACCTATAAAAATCTTGCTGGAAAACAAAGCCAAGCGCAACCTCCTTATCCAGTATCTAATTTAATCAGCACTACTAGCAGCTTAATTCTTGTATGTATCTTTTAATAGTCATATCATTTATGGGGAAAAGATAAAAAAGCTTTTTAAGGAAAAAAAGTGGCACTTAAAAATTGGAAAAGGCAACAAAATATAAAAGACAATTTGATAAATGGATAAACTATACAGTACTGTGTGAGCGAGAACCTAGTGAAGAGTGGGTGTTAGTGATGAAACTAGCAAGTCAGCAGATGCAATCAGCTTGGCTCATGTGCTTCTTGTAATGAAGTCCAAACATTAGGTTCATTGCAAGAATGCATGCATGCCAACTTAACCAAGACCCTCATACCAAAATTCACACTGCTGCTTCATATAGGCAACATTAATTAATGCCAGTGACAATGAATATACTATCTTTTTGAGCTGGCATCTTTTGTGTCATATTGAGGTCATTGATCCAGGACTTTTTTCAACTTTTTTTTTTTGGAAGGGGAGGAGGAGGGTGCAGTGAAGGGGGGCTCATACTATGTCCTTTATGTAATTTTTGAGAATATAAAATAAGTGAAAGTGTGAAACTTAGGTATGTTGTTAGACAGCTGTGAGAAGAGTGAAATCTAGAGTTACAATCAGTTGGTAAATACTTGCTCTCTGGTGATATTAAAAGGCTGCTGGATTTCCCCCAGTCAAACAGCATTGTGTTGTAGAGAGACATAGTTGTCTTTATATAGGACCCTATAGAGAACGTAATCATAAATTGACATTACATATGTTTTGTATTTTACTCTTTTGTAATGAACACTGCATTTCAAATCTACTATTCTTTTGATGATTTTACATACCTATATTTTTTTCCTACACCTTCTATGCGCTGGCTGAATCAGATCCACGTGACATTTCTATAAGAAAAGACTTTAGTTTGATCTGAACCATTGTTAGCCTTGCTCCTAAGGGCCTGTTTGGCAATGCTGTTGTTTTCATTTCACTACAAATAAGTGAAATATAACATGGAGATTGATGTTAGAGATGGCATTTGTATAGAACTTTTGCCATTCCTTGCTTTTATTTTTTACTTTTCTTGAAAGCAATAAATCTCTGCTAGCAAAAGCTCTAAAAGTTTTACAAATAATTTAAAAAAACAAATGGGTTTTCATCATACATATTTATTTGGTTTAGTTCAACTTTCCTCTTAGATTCTTGAAAACAAAAACAGAAAACAAAAACAATACCAAATAGGTTTATAAGGTTTCCACATGCCATGCCGCTCAAACTGAAAATACTATATCACAACAGCTAGTAAAGGTAGCTCAGGAGATGAGATCCATCAAAAGAGCTGTGTGTGAGATCATCCAGAAATATTTGGTTGAATCATAGAGAAGAGGGAGAGCCACATTGTGGGAGTCGTGCTAGGAAAGGATATGTGGTCGACATGGACTCATACCAATGCCTAGAGTAGTTAAGGGCATAGCTGCAAGTTGATGGTATAAATTCTACCCAAGAGCTACTGGCAAAAGACCTTCAATACATCAATCAAACCAGTTTATCTTTATCTTTATATTTTATTCTACTCCAACTTAATTTATCTTAGAAGTAGATGTAAATTAGCTTCTATCAATCTGGGCCCTTGAAAGTCCTTGAAAGTCAAGATAGCAAAGCACTAGCTTATCCACCTACCTTACTTTTCAGTTTGTACTAGTGACATGCCTGTGTAATAGACTAACCCAATCATAAGCTGATCTACAATCACTTCAAGCTCTAGCCAGCATAGGATCAATCTCAGTTTGTCAAATCCTTTTGTCTTTGAGGGAGAAGAGAATGGTAAAAGAGGCAACATATGGTCTATGCAACAAATGTCTAGGATCCAACCATTAGTTGATTATTAAACATTGCATTTGTCAAAAACAAGCTCTTTGATTTTCAGTAAGGCTCTAGATCAAATGAATATATTGATTTCATTGCTATATATTAATACCCAATAAGTTTTCCAATCACCTTTTTTTTCAATTAAAATTTACAAGAAGCTAACATCCAGTGACCAAAACTTCACATATTAGTACTGATTTTGCATATGTGAAAGGTCGCCACCAGCATTTCAAGAGCTAGCCTAAAACAGGGAATACCTATCGACCTAGTAAGTAATCAAGTACAGAGACCGACTTCAAAGCCTGGTTCCTACATGAATCAGTTTCACCTGATACTGCTTGATAACAAGAAGTCATCAGTTACCCAATAGCACATGCCGATTTCACCAAGCACTGCCTGATCCTAGGTGAAAAAGAAAAGGCCTGCCACCCTTTTTGTATTCCTTTTTTCTTATGTGTTTTGAATGGGAGAGAGGATGATGCAGGAAAATAAGTTCTATTTCTACATATTCAACCAACCTTGCTACAAATAGGCACAGGAAAAGCTTCTAGCATAGCCGTTCCCCCACCCAACCACTACAACCACTTTTTTTGGCCACCAAAAATGGCTGAAAACAAATATATCAATGCCTTTTTTTTTTGGCCGGGGGGGGGGGGGGGTGGCATGACTTCTAAATATGTTATAGGTCTAGAATTTTTTAAAATTATTTTCTTTTTTTTCTTGAAATATATTGATTTTTGAAATAAAAAATGTTAGAAATAAAAATAATTCTGGAAAAAATGGTAGCTCGTTAATGCTGAAAATGCCAACATGCCACCCTAAAAACCCATTAGAATTTGGAAGAATAACCTGAAAAACCTATGAAATAGTAAAAGAAACCAATACAACAAAAAAGGGACAGAAAAAGCTGAAAAAAAGAACTTTTGGCATGCTGTACAGTCCGGCATATTATCTATCCGTATATTGCCAAGCTGGTATTTGACTGATACAAGGTCTAATACGATACTTCAAATACAAGTCTCTGCTATCAAGAGTAGCAAATATCAAAATCCTCATCAGTTAGTATGATATTTAATCAGTACGTGTGATAAATCAAGATTGAGAGAATGAACAATAAAGATCTCACATAGTTGGCAAGCTAGCAATTTTACTTTCAGGAGAACAGTCATGCCCCATAGTTTTATCCTATGTAGCATCATTTTAATTCTTTTTTTAAAATATTTAGTGAACAAACAATAAAGATCCTACATAACCAGCAATGCAACAAACAAGGCAGACAAGCAATTCTCAACTGACAAGAAAAGTTAATCATACCCAAGTTCTATTTCCTATGTAGCCTCATTTCAATTCTTATCCGGGACATTTAGGTATTATTGCAGGAATATCATGCAGGTCATGGAAAGGGGGTGCTGTAGTGAGTAAAAGAGGAGATCAAGGAGAGGTTGGGGGTTCTGTGATGATGAGGAAGAGAGAGCGGCCCAAACATAACAGGAGGGAGGGGGGTGGGGGGGACCATCAGGGGTCTTTTGTTTTTTATGCAGGATGTGGGCTGGAGGGCCTAGCTTTGGGCCAGGTCCAATACACTTAATGAAATCATGTTCCCAATCCCATGAATCCAGCAGGATTACCCAAAAAGGCCCTTAGATGATTTCATCTATCATATAAAAAAACTTACACCAGAGAAAACGGTAAAATACATACCCAGGTTTAATCAAATGGAATCCTTAAAGAAAGTGGTCAGCCATCAACAGCTGTGGTTCTTCTGTGTCTTCTTCAATCTGCATAGAGACTTCATCTTTGATCTCCTGGATCCTTTTGTCCCAAATGCCATCTATTAACTTCCATGTTTCGTCACTGACGATCTGTGTCTGTAGAAATTAAGAATCACAGGAATTAGCTGCAACCACAGGAATTAATTCTAAATTATAAAAGACCCCCTTAAATGCAAGTTCATGTACCTCTAAAGGTCTGGGTGCACCAAATGTAGAAAAACCCACATTTCCGGGTGCAAAGGTAACCCTCCCAGGAAGAGAGATACCATGAATTCCCCATCTTCCAGCATAAATAAGTGCCCCATATTCATCAACTGGATGCACAGGTGGCTGCAACAATAATCACACCAAATACATAATAAAGGAAACACTAAGTTGGCATGCCTAAACTTCAACCACATCAAACATCATTATTATTGTTGTGAACAAAATCAACTGCAGGACAGCTAAAAAACATATCAAAAATTGAAAATCAAGTAGGAAATGAAACCACATAAAAGTAAAAAGCTCCAAAGTTCTAGAACACCAGAGCACAGTAAAGCAAAACCATCTAGAACCAGCTGTTACTTTAAGGTCTGTTTGAACGCCAGAAGATCTTATTGGTCCAATTAGGTCTTCTAGCAAGGCTCCTCTTCTGAAAATATGGTTGAAGGATATCACGGCAGCCAGAAGGGCAACTAATGACTAATCCATGGTTTAAGATAAATCATCTTTGAAACAGGATTCATAATACTTGAAAAAGAGGGATTAGCTGCCCATCCAGCTGCCTGACCTCCTTCAACCACCCCAAGCACCAGCATATTTTTAGAAATTGTCTCACCAGAGGATCTTATTGGCAGCATCTAAACAGGCCTTTTAAGTAGTGAATAAAATGCAAGATACATATACGTGTATACATGCATGTATACAAAATTACATGAAAAAGCATACATAAAATTGCAAAGAATTAGAAAATAGCAATAATACCCACTACACTTATAGGATACAAAAACTGCGGTCTTTTGTTAGTTTCTGCCTCGATTAATATATATATATATATATATCAGAAATGGAGACACAAAAACAAGCCTTATCCTATGTATTTACAACAGTTTTGTGGATCATGCTCTCTCATTGGTTCCTATCCAACACAGCAAGTCATCCAACTGGAAGGGTGTCTTCCATTCCTTC
This sequence comes from Metroxylon sagu, assembly GCA_017589505.3. Classification (NCBI taxonomy): domain Eukaryota; kingdom Viridiplantae; phylum Streptophyta; class Magnoliopsida; order Arecales; family Arecaceae; genus Metroxylon; species Metroxylon sagu. The sequence continues at coordinate 3,165,740 of JACVBY030000660.1, forward strand.
AATCCTTGCTACTCTGAACCAATTAATTTGATCAAGACTGATATATCAATTGATTGCAACAGGGAGTAAAGCACACGACAACAAGTAATTCAATTTGTATATTTATCAAAGAAAATTATGTGTAATTATAGATCAGTTCATTCATAAAGGTTATAACTATGCAATGTCTACCAAACAAGACAAAATATATTAGAGGCACAAATAACTAATTACGCAATAGAAGTTGAAAACCAGGCCACAATGTTTCAATGGGAGGAATTTTTCTGCCATTCCCAATAAAATGTGAGAGAGAGAGAGAGAGAGAGAGAGAATGATATACATACTTGAGGAATTCGTGGGGCTTTGCGGTATATATTCCAAATTTCCTCTGCCTTAATCTGTCCTTTCTCAAGCAAAACATCTAAAACATCATGAAATGTATCATTCTTCAGCACCATGCACTATTGCATATACCAGTACGTGAAACACATTTTAGCCTTCTAAAGAACAACTACAACTATAAAAGTAAATGGATCACTGATATGGACTGAAATACCTGTAATTGTCTCAACTGCTGAACGATATTCTCTCAGCACAGATGAACATTTTTCCACAGCAAAACGCATGTATTCATCCCTCAGAGCTTCCAACTTTGCTGCAAGCTACAGAGACGCATAAATTTAGATGACTTAGACAACTTATCCAAGCCAATTTTTCAGGCAAACAAAAGGCTAGCCATTTGCAGAACCCATGGCCACATGAATCAACTATATTGCAATTGAACTTATCTACCTACATGGGGCACAAGATCACTCTGATTTCTGTAGTATGCTTTGCCAAATGCTGTCATCCCTGTCTGGAGAATCAAAAATTCTGTACGAGTGGATGCTTCTGATGTAGCCTTCGCAGAAATCCAACACAAGTTCTCCACACCAAAAATTTCCTCCTCAATAACTCTTGCTATTTATTTAAATATTTCACAGCCCAGAATGCACATTATTAGCAAAGTTTGGTCAACAAATCAGATTACAAGTGCATGCATGTTTTTGTGTGTGTGTGTGGATGCAAAAACAGTAAACAAGTTTTAAAAAAATAAGAAAACCATAATTTAAGGCAAACTAGAATAGCATATTCATGAACATGTGCTGGTGAATAAATTGTCATGGTCGTAGGTGAGAATGAGATTATGGAATAGGGATCCAACATAAGGAGACCGTAAATCACAAGTAGAATCATTTGAGTAAAGGTTAGCAGAGAGCTTAACAAGCAGAGTACAGAGCAAAAACGACATTTGGTAAATGGCATTTCGTAAGTGACAATTAGTAGATTAGGAGTATTCTCATAAATTGCTCCCAAGTGTACAAACCACATTCATCTCTCTACAACACAGAGATAATTTAAGTAAAATGATGGTAGGATTCACATGGGTATATGAGGTCCCTCAAAGAAGGTAAGAGATAAAAACAAAGCACTTCAGCATTCCTGCCATACATATTCTATGTTGCCTGCTAATCTATTGCATTCAGCATTTTTCAGGATTTTCCTAGGTTCTCTCTTTTAGTCAAGTCTTGAGTTTTTGCATTGTCTGCAGTAGAGAACTTCAACTTATGATAGTGAAAATAAAATGACAGGATACGAGGGTTCTGCTTTCCCACTGATAGGGAAGCAAAGGTAATGATGGTCAAACAAACTCGTTATTCTTTCCTACACCCTCCTGCACAAGAATCATCCTAATTCATGTAATAAAGGTACAATCACAAGCAATACTTCCAATGTTGTTTAACATATAAGTAGCCAAGATTGAGCACAGATTTCCCAATCAACTGCAATCCTATTACTCTTAAACAGCAATACTACCTTTCATCCATAATTATGCACTCTAATGCTCATTTCCTTCAAAGTTCATGTTCCAGTGGAATTGCATCTTGCACCTGTTCTCTCAAGGGTTGACATAGCAAGACTGCTACAGGAAGTTGGCTTGCTTTAACCAGGTAGAGCTTAAGTTTTGGACCCAACTAAAGATGGCCCAATATTGGGCTTAAGAAACCAGATTTACCTTGGCATTATATTAGGTTTTTAAGACTTTCATATTAGAGAGATTAGCTTCTCCCAATGTCAATATTAGTCAGATTTTCCGAGGAAGCCTGGTTGATGCATGTTCATGTATATATGTTAAACAAAACAAAGTGGAAAGCATATTTAAGATGACAACGGACGGAAGCATAACATTTTACATCCACATCGCAATTGCATAAATATCTATGAAAGATTGTAATAACAAAGTAGAATGATAAATACTTACGTGCACATGCTCGGACTATGGAATTTACATAATCAGATTTTCTTAGAAAGGCTCTTCCTGAAGCTTCAGCATAACGCATATTTGGCTTACTATGAATGGTGTGGATATCAGTCTGCAAAACGTAGACATATCTCAAGGCATTATCACAGAAATAGCAACACCAAGATTTGCCACCAATATGAAATGAAGAAAACAATTTCAGTTCTTTGACCAACCTCAGTAAATGGATGGTGAGAATCTGTATAGTAACATGCAAGAACAGCAACAGCTGCTTCTCTGTATGCCAACCGAAGCTTTAATTCCTCAGGGATTTCAGTACTGTCTTCCTGACCTGTTTCAAAGGTACCTTTTTGCTGGAAACATGTAGAATGTGTAAGAAAATAGCAGAGAACGAGAAAGACTAATGGAAGCCACATTATGAAAATTTGTTTTATTCCAACACTAAAATCAAATGAATAAATGATCTACCCTTTTCAAAGCCTCCAATAGTTCTTCTCTTCCAATGTAATCTTGGTCCTTTCTTGCAGTCAAAATACCAGCCTCATTCCTGAGCATCAATTTGAACTTTTCAAGTGTCTCTACCTGGAAAGTTTTGATAAAATAGAAAAGGTCTGGTAAATAATTACAGTATATTTTGCAGCTCTGCTCCAGTAAAATCTACTGCAAGCTCTGCAATCTCCTGCAGAAGGTCCTCTTTTTCCTTTTCTGATCTGAAAAACTTATTCCTAGCATGCACCTAGTATGCACATAAGCCACAAATTAGATTACCCACCAAGAATACCTCAAACTTAAATAAAACAAAATTTTGGGAAATGAATGAGTTACCTGCAATATGGCCAACCTTCCATCTTTAGATGGCAAACCAACCCTAATAATTTTGTCAAAGCGCCCCTTTCTCAAGAGAGCTGGATCCAATATATCCAAGCGATTGGTCGCACCTATAACTAACACCTGACCAGTTGATTACAGCAGTTTATATTAATAGCATCCACCATCTGGAAATAAGAACAAATTATAAACTCTAGCACACCTGTGATGTTGATTCCTTAAATCCGTCCATCTCAGTTAAAATCTGAAGCAAGCCCTGCTCTCTTTCAGCACCACCCTAATTTAAGCATAGTCACATTTGAGTCATTGGACAAGACAAGAAGCTGTGCAGCAGTAACTTTTTGAAAAAAAAGGGAAAGGAAAGTTAAGAGTCCTTCCAACAATAAATAGACTGCACCTGCCTCTATTTTGAGAGAGTAGTAGGATTTGTTCCACAAATGTATTAGATGCAACGACATACTAAAAAACAAAACATGGATGGGAATCTTTTTATGAGTAAACAGTAAGATTATAGAGAAATGTTAGATGCACATGAGTGTCCCCCAAAGCAATCTGCTCAAAGCCTCATGCTGTTACATGTACAACATTTATGCAAAAGCAGCATGTTAGATGAAAAATGGAAATAAATTAATGTCTAACCAGCAACTTCTACATTGGATGTGGGACCCATTGCAGAGTTGGCCTGCAAGTACATCCCTCCATGCCCACTCGCATGCACAAGTAGCACCCATGACGAGATAGGTAATTTCATAATATGGCATGATTCTTCCTTCCAAATGTTGAGGTTGGGATTCCTTGCAACCCACTCTTAATACACATCTTCAATGATATAATGCTGAAGGAGCAACCAATCCCTCCCCTGAGCTACCTAGCAATGCCAAGAACCTTAATTTACTGGCCAACATACGGATTCCCAATTTACTAGTCATACTTTCACTCACCATATCTCCCATCCCAATTCCAACTAGGATGAAGCATCAAATTTTGAACAAATGTGACGGACATCTCAAATGAAAACCATGTATGGTGACATGATAATTTGAACATGATGAAAATCAGGCATTCCTGAAAGAAAGAGATCTTTCCTCCCTAGGAGAACAAATTGTTTTATTCATATCACAAGCATCCTATGTCTAATTTGCTCTTTTCATTATTTGATCCACATTGCAGGTGTTCAACTTCTAACAATGTCTGTGTTGATCTTGAAACCACCCATTATGCCTATCAAGAGATTTGCTAATCTGATCTTTCCTTTCAAATAACTCATTGGATGTCTTATTGAAAGGATGATAACAGCTACTTTCCCACGACCATATATTTTGTGCTCTCATATAGGTGAAGGACCTTTCTGCATAAACCATTGAGAACAGCAATCAATTAAAGAATAATGATGTTACACATCAAACAGATGCCACCATTAATGGCTTTTCTATGGATTGATGTTTGTTGAATCTGTTGCCTAAAATATTTATTTTAGCTTTCACCATGGACATTGATGATGTCCACAATCCCTCACAAATATGAATTCCTCTTCGTTATATAAAATTTAAAGGAGATGAGAAACCCTTCTCAAAGTACCTTCCACAAAAATAAACATTGAACTTTTTTTCCAAGACAATCTTCATTTGTGTCAGCGATAATTCAAATCTTTCACGATGCTTGACTGGCAAAGTGACATGATCAACCAATTCTAGAGTATGTGATAATTCAGGCACAACTACATGTAATGATAACAGTTTAGTCCTTGTTATGTAACCAAACAGAAGTAACTCCATTGGCCTAAAAAAACACCAGAACATAAAATGATTTAAGAAACAACAACATGAAGTGTCATTAAAACAGTCATAAGAATCAATAAAAGCTTTCATGTAGAATAAAGAAAATCATAACATTTGCAGCCTTTGTGTAATGAAATAAAAGTCTCTAAAACATTGACATGCATACACATGCAGATGCACACACAAAGAACAAGATGTGCCATGGCAATATATGCACATCTTCACCCTCCATAAACATCAAACCTACAAGAAGAGAACACCAGGTATCAACTTACCCCACCAATATCAGGCCCACCACGTTTACTACCTATTGCATCAATCTCATCAATGAAGATTATTGATGGTGCAAATGATCTTGCATTAGCAAATAGATCCTTAACACGTGCGGCAGCAACACCTACAAACATCTGCATTATTTCTGTCAAAAAGTGGATCTAAAACTTAAAACTGACAAGACACATGGAAAACAATATAGTGGCCCGTAATCGCAATATTTATTGCATAACAACATGCAAATATATTACTGCAATATATATAACAACACAGGAAAATGAAAGAAGATCCTCCTAGGTTGAACTGCAATATATTACTGCATTAACAAACAATTTTTAAGATGCTGAGAATGATGATGTACACTGGATTACAACAAAAAAAAGGATTGTTTTGGGTGGGAAAGAAAAATACAAGAAAAGCATTCATTTCATTGTACTCTCCAACATAAGTGATTCTTCATTATCTGGTGCATTTGCTTACAGTGCAATTATTTTTCAGAGATAAGGGCATACATGGTTGCATTAATGGTCAAGGGAGATTCACATAACATGATTTTATGTCCAATACAAAAATCACATAAGTGCTATGCACAAAGAAAGATTGAAATCTCATGTGTTTTGGCCCCAAACAAGCCAATATATACCACTAACCATAAGCCTGAACAATAGGGGCCAATAAACACCAGTATTGGGTGAACCAAACCCTTATCATGCCATCTCAAGGCATACCGACCCTGTACCATTTCTGCACTGCCCGGTAAACATTCCTTTTAATCTTCTTTAGCTCATTTGTTCTGAGGTGTATTAAGGCATACCATCCCCATATCAAGAAACATACAATATGAGGTGGCCATCAATGCAATTCTCAAGTTTTGAAACCGTATGCACAAAATAGATGGACTTAAAGGCTTACATACTAGAGAGGAGAAGCCTGGGGCCACTCATTTTAAGATCAATAATTGCTGACGGAGACACATGTCATAATGGACTTCCTTTGACTTTTCTTTTTCTTGTGAAGAAAACTAAAGGGTGTGTTCGTCTCTGCTATATGCAAACTGCCAACAAGAATTCTAAGGGGTGTGTTTATCTCTGCCAAACTTCCAACACACCTTATGTACATGAAGGCCATATATAAAAAGAGTCTAAAAGAGATTACAACGCAACCACAAGGACTGTGCCCCCCCCCACAAAAAAAAAAAAAAAAAAACCCACATTCCTCTTTTAATTCCAAATGAAGCCACCCTTCTAAACTGACACCACCTCCAGGAAGAATAAAGCATCATTGTACCATATCTAAGACCAGCTAGTGGCTGGAACAGAGCAAGCATGGTACTCCATCATGTCAACACCTGGCACACAAGGAAAACTTGTTCTATTCTTTTGGCATGCAGACTAATTTTAGTTTCCCTCTAATGAGAAGTATTTGAATGTTAAAAAAACTTCACTCCTCTATAAGCAATTTAGGTCAAATTAAATGCACATTCTCGCTGGTGAACACAACCCAAAATATGGACTACACCATATAATAAATTCTAACCCATAAAAGAACATCATGTAGAGCCTGGTAGTCAAAAAGAATAGCATGTGAAACTAGTTGTCGAAACATGGCTTCTTTACAACATTCATTATTTTAACTAAAACAAATAATCATTTTTAGATGAATCATGTTTACAAACTTATGAAAAGATAATATGGCAAAAATTATTTTCAATTGAATGGGTTTATGTTGTGATACTTTAAAAAAGAAACTCATTTATCATCTAAAATGACTCATTCTTCATTTGAAAGATAATAAATGAATTTAATAAATTTCCAATATTCTCAATATGTGTTAATGATCGATTCATAAATTTAAATGCTAGAACTAAACATTGTGGATCAAGTGTGACCTCTTGAAATCTTGGATTAATCTTTAATTTTTATGCTATGTTTTTTGCTTACAATTTCATGTATCCAACCCTTTTTAGATGGCAAACTAACTCTGGAGAGGCTTAGGGGAGTAAGATGCAAACTAATCCCACTGTATGAAAAAAACAAGTGGTGTCAACCCTTGCCATGGTGTACTGGTGTGATAAACTATGATATGAGATGATATGGACCCAATGCGACTCATACAGGGAGATACAGGATAATGCACTATTCTGCTGGTGATCTTGTGGCATCATACATATCAAACAGGATCATACAATTTGAATCAACAGTTTTGGTCCATAAAACTAGTTGCAAAAGGCAGTGCAGGAAAAGGTGCCAACAAATTCAGTTGGGGTAGGGAGGGAAGAAAAGGGAAGAGAAGAGAGAGCTGAGATAGATGGGGAAGAATTCTGCATTATGTGTTCTTGCATTTGATTCTGTTTTCTTCCAACACTTTCCAAGCATCCTGGGCAACAATAGAGCCAAATGGAGGTCACCAGAAAAAACAAACTAATATGTGTACGCGCGCATGTGTTTATATATACATGAAGAGAACTTCACATGTTAAGCAAACATAGGATATATTTTATCTGCTTGTATGAATTATCATTTTCTTAAGAATCACATGGACCTAATGCACAAGTATATCCCTCAAGTATACACAAAAATATGACATATGTTTATTTTCTATAATTTTAATTAAAGTACAGCTACTTCTCTAAATTTGATCCCATCAACAATTGTGAAACAATGGGCAGTTTAATTAGCAGTCACTTTATCAACATGTAGAGCAATGGTATCTGTGAGCCTGTGACAAAGTTATCTAAATGGTATAAGATGCATCCAATTTAAAAGGAGGACTACTGAAGATTATCATTATCAATGAACAGTTCTCAATTGAGCAGAATGCAAATACTGGAATTAATGCTAGTCTGCTAGGACACTGAGCATCACCAGGTGCAATATTAGGTTGCACTCTATCTTTTACATATTCACTTAGTGCAATAATAGGCTGGGAAGGGAACAGTCCAAACCTCAACAAAATCAGTGCCATTTGCAGCAAAGAAAGGAAGACCTGCTTCACCAGCAATGGCTTTGGCCAGCAGAGTCTTTCCAGTTCCAGGTGGTCCATGAAGAAGCACACCTTTTGGGCAGTAGATGCCCTTATCTTGGAACTCCTCATCATTTTTAAGGATACGCACAATTTCTTGCAATTCTCTCTTTATGTATTCCTGGCCAGCAAAATCATCAAATGTGACACCTGTAGTTTCTTCCGCAGATATGAATTTTGCCCTGTGGAGAAGCTACCATAAGAGAATGGAAAATCCATTTGAGACTTAACGCACTCGACATGTTATTTCATTCATCAATCTCAGAAAATATACACTTTCATCCAATTAACAGTCATAGCTATCCATAGTAAAGAAGAAATGTTGCTGAACTGACAAGTGAACTCAACAAAAGCATGGCATTTACACAGGTTTTACTGATAAAATTGAAGTGCACAAGCATAACATAATAAAATGTGTAAATTGACTTCTAAGTCACTGCATACAACATGTGATTAGGATCAAAGCACTTTGCACATAGTGCTAAGTGAACTGTTAAAGAAGTTGCACGGCATCACAGGTCTAAGTGCCTGCAAGCATCAAAATCAAGAACTTTCTTCTGAACTGGCAGAGGATGATTAACTTGTGCTACTTTCAAGAAATGATCATTCTCCATTCACAACACTAGTTATAAATTTATGATTCTTAGTCTTGTCACATTTATTCTCAGATGTACATGGGTATACATATCATCAATCTTTAAACACATAGACACAGACATTTGTATCTAAAGAAAATTTCACAGGCAGCAGCTTCCTAATTTCTGCAGGAGTTCAAATGCAAGAAATAAGTAGAAAAATATCTCACACTTACCGGCTTTTGCCTAAAGATCCAAGAGCCCGGCGTTTGAGGGGCTGCCTTACTTTTGGTGTAGGTTTGCCCAAATCACAAGGAATTAACTTGGAGTAAATTGGTCTTGTCACACTATCAACCCAGAGGTATATTCCAATTGAGAGGGCCAACCGCATGGACCACACAACAGCAGTTGCAATGGTGGAGTAGACCTCAGCAGGTACAGAATCCACATTAATAACATCAACATTTACCAGTTGCTGATGCAACTTATTCCAAATATCATTCCAACCATCAATTGGCATTCGATCAACAATATGGCGGCGAAATACAATTTCTTTATTTGAATTTCCACTTCCTTCCCCTTTGCTTCCATCTTTATAATATGGTAAAATTACTGCAGAATAATTTAAATAGAATGTTCTATTGAATGATCAAAAACTGATATAAGTAGGACAAACAAGGGAGAGGAAAGAGCATTTTGTAGATGACTCGGTATGTATGTTCATACAGCACAATTCAAGGAGCAATAGTAAAACTACTATCTTATAAACTTAAGCGCAAAAAAAAAAAAAAAAATCAGGGCAGAAAACTAAACAAAATACATACATAGCATGCAAGAGATTAAATGGTGGTATGTGGAAAAGATCCTAATTTAGGGGTACAGCAACAACCTAATTTGATTTTTTTTTTTTACTCTACAAATTATGCATGGACAACACCACGTGCAATAATGACAAGAAGAGTCTCCATGCTTACAAGCTTGCGTGTTCAAGGCATAGTGCTAAACTGTTAGTCTTGTAAATACAGCACTTGTAAAAAAGTGGTTCAAACATTTCAGTGCAACTAGGATAGGCAGGAAAAAAGAGGAGATGCTACAATCATCAATTACACAGATCTTGGTCACTCACCACTCATCATGGATGGCAAACCTCAACAGGTGGTCTGGTATCAAGAAATTACAAGAAAAAGACTAATATAACAGCAAAGAAACTTCATATTAACCATTACAAAAGAGGTCAGCACATAATAATCACAATTATGAGTAGGCGTGGCAATTTGGACCTGCCTACAAGGTACCTAACCCTAATAGAGTGGATTTTACCCAACCATTTAAAATTGAAGATGGGTATGGGTATTAAAAATTAAACCTGTATCAGGTTTGAGGCGGAGAGGAAGTAATGACATACTCGCCCCAAACCTGACCCGATATATTTAATAAAGGTCTGAAATGTCACCTAAAGTCCTCACCATCTCTTCTTCACCCAAACCTTAGCCGCCTCATCCCAACCCCCTCTCCTCTATACTGTCAGCCTCACCATCCTTGACAAAAACGATCTCTTGTTCCTTTACAGCTCTCCTTTGTTCTCCTTTTTTTCGTCATAAGAGCTCCAGATCATCTTTATTTTCTTTATCTAATATTATGTGACGCATTGAGATTTAATGTTACATTTTTTTTTTTTTGTTAGTTTGATTTGTATAATGAGAAAAGAGATGATGGGATAGGGTATGATGGGTAGGACTTGGGAATTTAAGTATTACTCATGGGGTAGGTTCAGGGCACCCAACCCGCCCTGAGGCAAATACAAGTCAGAGGTGGGCATGGGATTCCTCATCACGTGGCAGATATGGGTAATAACATACCCATCCCGTTGCCATCACTAATTTCAATAAAAGGACCATGCACTTGGATGGTGGCTCTCCTAAAGGTAGGGAAATTGGTGGTACGCTAAACCTGATTGATGACAGCCTATCAGAATTGTTCATTGTTTTAGCATTGCTCTTGCAACAAATAAGCAAACTCTAAGACAAACAAAAGGAATGATTTGATTGGCTAGTCATGGTACTTGATCTGTCTGCATACTCCATGGACCATCAAGCATTTTTTATTTGCATCTCTCAGGCATTTTTAGCATCAAATACATGATTTCATCAGTAAAGAAGAACAATAAGCTGTTCTCGGTCCATGTAAGAAAAATATACAATGCTAGTAATGAATTAGATATTTCACTTGAGGATTCGTCGGCAAACCATTCAGAAGCTGTATAAATAGCTTTGGTCTTTTAATTCAGATGTCAAGAAACAAGTTCCAAGACATATGAAGTATAAAGTTCCAAGACATATGAAGTATAGTAGAAGGGCCATAGAGCAAGTATCCTGAAGGAATTCCCTTTAGAAACTCTGACCACAGAGTAATGTTACTTTTATCAACTCCTACAGCGATAATGGATACATCTAACAAACATCTCAGAACTCCTTTTTTTGAAATATGATAAACGGAAAGGTTCTTCAAATGTTAATCCTCTCAAATAGGCACAAATCAGTTGTCGAGGTTCTCATACTCAAAAAACTAAAACACTCTGAGTAGATAATCATGGCAAACCTAGAAACTTGGGCTGACTTGAAATAATTGAATCTAAAATGGCAAGACTTTTTGAGTCGATCACATCTTGATAAAAGAAATAAGAATAAGCAGCACCACATTGCATCCCATTTTACAATATCATATGAAAAGCTATCAAGTTCATCAAACACAACTGTATCAGTATATTACATACAAAAACTGATAATTGCAATTGCCTTCTGTTCACTTTCAAATGTTCTGCCATTTGGTCCCCTCACCAGGTAACTAAACTATAATATGCTACAACATACAAGACCAAAACAAAATGACCAGCCTCTCTTTACTGTATTTAAGCTTTTTTTAAAATGCATTGAAAAAAGAGAGATTTTTGTCAACTTTAACATCTAATGCAAGGCTTGGAGTCCAGAGGATGAATCACATACCAGAGATTGTTTGGCCAAAATTAGAGTATTCCATGAATTGGACATTGTTTGAGTTAAGAAGACTCCAAAATTCACTAAAATCAATCTTATGAGAGTTCTCAGGGTCCCATTCTGTTCCCTTCAATTTTCCTTGCAAGGTCAGCAATGACCTGCTCCAACAGGAAGCCATGATAAGCTGCCTTTCCAACTGCAGGTTCGCTTTGTTCTCAAACTTTTCCAATTTATCAATACGTTGGCGCTCAGCCTCCTTCAGTTTCTGAAAACCCAATTGTTAAATTTCACCGATGTGAGGAATAAACACATGATCTCTATAAGTACAAGATATAAAATGAATCAGATAAATTGACAAATATAAGAACAGTGTCTTGGGCTAAAATTTTTATGTTCTTAAGTTTTAATTATTTTTATTTGTTCCTTAAAGATATGAGAGAGTAGTTCATTAAGTTCATCTGATGGCTATGTCTTGGTATCATATGTATGTTTTCAAAACATGAAGTAACCGATAAGCTATCTATAACCCAAGACTTCAATTTTCTGCACAGGGCTTCCTTGAGTAGCAAAAATAGAAATGTGAGATTGCCTCCGGAGGGCTCATCCATTAGATGAAAATCATCCATTAACATCAACTCATGTTTCCAAGATCATCAAACAACAATTAATGTCATTCAAGCTTGTCACATCACATGACAGTCTAGTTTGAACTCTTCATGACATAAACCATAATTTTCTAGCCTTTCCCAACTATCTGGGGTTGGCTGAGACCTTCATGATGATTCATCTTAAAGAGAAAATTTTGAGACCACATCTAGGATTGCATCCAACTGCTCAACCATCAGGAAATCTAATTCTGGCAAAATTATGAAACCAAATCTAACAGGTCTCAGATATTAAGAAACTGGTTATATGACAATTAGATCATACAAGTGCTAAAAAGCCTACTTAATTGCAACAGAAGGTGGGAACTAGGAGTCTAGAAACGTAAAATATTAGGAGTCTAGAAACGTAAAATATGTGGAGTGGAATAAAAAGACCACAAAATTTCTTTTATCCATGGATATTGCACATTTCTATATTCTGTCTCCTAATTTTCAAATTTTATAATTTTCTTCAGAACTGACTTTGAAGTACCAATTTATCCCTCTTTGATTTTTTTTTTTTCCTTCTCTTTGTTTCATTTTTCCCTTTGAAGAACCAAACCCAGCCTTGCACTTCTAGAAATTCTATTTTTTTTCATACATCTCCTTCTGCCCAGTCTACCATACCACAACTTCAGAACATGTTTCAATTAACTGTAAACCCTAGATTCTTCATTTTCCCTTCATAATAGTAAAATCCTAAGAGGATTCAGCTCTCATGCTACTCAAATATCCAGCATCTTATAGAAAGCACAAAAAAACCCTTCTTTTTTGAACATAATATTACCAAAACTACAAACTCTGAAGCAAGGTTTTACTGAAAGAAACTCATCAAAATCATTAATGTGGTATCCCCACTGCGGATCCTTTGTGTTATGTATGTGTGTTGAAGCATAAAAATATGACTTTTCCACAACAGTGAGACCAGAACCAGTACCTTATGGCCCAAAACTTAAATTACTATATTAAGTTTAAAACCATCTACCATTAACTGTGAAATTTCATATACTAACAGTGTGTCAATCCCTACGTCCAGTAGCATCACAAAATCTTTGTCCTTTTTCACTGAGTCAAAATATCAAACACCCATATTAGTGTGCAAAATACCAGCCACAGCTTAACAACGGTTCAAGACTATAAGTTCAAATATCAACCATGAATTTTGCCAATTAAAAAGAAAAGAAATAAAATGCTCTCAGATGTGCACGTGTTTTTGGGAGTCTTCTTGATGTAAAGTGTATCCTAGACTGAGTTGATTACCCTTTAAAAATAAAAAATAAAAAAAAAGTAAACTTGAAATCAGAAAAAGGTGGGAGCACTATGAAGAACCTCAAAAAAAAAATCACCAAGAACGAATCTTTCATCAACACCAACACCTAAAAACAGGAAAAACGGAGCCGCACCTCAAAGAGCCGATAAGACTCCATCTCTTCCGCTGTCTTTTCTCCTTCTAAAGCTGCCGCTTCGCCATTGGCGACTACGTGGGAGTCTGATTCCGAGCTCCGGACCCTAAAACGGCTGTCCTTGAGACGATGCCTCGGTCTGGCGGAGACAAAGAGGCGCTTCTTGAACTGATGGCGTTCGAGATTGGCTCTGTAGAATGCAGGAAACGGAAGGAAAAGGGGAGAGGGTTTGGCGAAGCGCAAGAAAACCGGCGGGCTGTGAGCCGGCGAGGCCATCGCCTTCTCTCTTCGAGCACTCCTCCGTTCCCGTTTCTCTCTTCGAGCACTCCTCCGTTCCCGTTCTCGCTCCCTAAGGGCGAGAGTAAAGCCAAAGCGGACGGCCCGTCTGTATCAGTTTACACTTTATCCACAGGGAGCGTTCCCCTCGAGTGACGAGGGGTCGGATCCATACCGGAGTCGGCACCCATTTGCCGACTTTAATGGAAAAATTATCCACCCGCCCGATGGAACATTGAATCATATTTATGAGCCAAATCCGACATCAATCCAGACTGAAGGTTTGTTGGATCAACGGTGCAATCATCCAACCAGTGATGATCAACTGCATGAATAATTAAAATATAATTATAGAAAGAGAGGAAGGATTAGTTAAAGAAGAAAAAATAGGGATTTAAAAGAAGATGAAAGAATATCTAAAAAATAATTTTGATTTTTAAATTATACTGGCTAAAAAGTTATTTTCAAGGACGTGAAAAGATTAGTGTAATTTTATATGTTCACATTAGATCACTAGAACAATAAAAATTTGATTGATTTCTCTAGTTTTAATCGAATTAATTATACAATTGAACTGATTAAAGGGGATTTTGATTCTTTGATCGGACTCAAATCGGCTAGTTTAATTTAGGCCTGATAATTATATGTGAAATTACTTATAAAAATTATACAAACTTAAAAAGTAATAACAGCTTTATTTTTTATGGTGAGAAGATATTATTTAAGGATTCTTCATTCATCATTATATTATTTATAAGCGCTCAACTATTTTTTGGGCTGTTGATTTTAGTTATTCTGAAAATTGTTGTATTACAATTTCCGAGGGTCTGGTATTTTCTACACCTGAATTCTGCTAATTTGAGTTTGCATATGTCTTGCAAACGATTATTCTCATGTTATTCTTTATACATCATTATTGGTGACTATGGTTCCTTGATCTAATTACATTTTTTTCTTATGATTTAGGCAATACAATTAGTCATCCTTAGAGTGGTACACTTGTGTTGATTCTCTTTTAATATCTAACAACAATAAGAACTAAATTATCGGAATGGTCATATAAGAGGTATAAGTCTTAACGAGCTAAAGTATCAAGTCTTAGCTAACAAAGTTACCTAATTTGAGGATACATGCCAAACTGTTCATGGTATAATTAGCTAAAAATAATATTTAAACCTTGGCTTCTCCTTCCCTTCAACTCAGATTAACAATTTTTTTAAGGCTCTAATCCCATTGAGTTGCAAGCAATGGGAAGGTTGCATTTATTTTGGGACTCAAATTTATGAAAGAGACAAAAAAAAATAAAGCACTTATAAAAAAGTATGAGCATGTATATATTCTAACTCAAATACACCATCCCTTTTATAAAATATAAGTGTGTTTATCAAGTTATTGAAGTGAGATAAAATTTGCTTTATATATATATATATATTTAAGATAATCACCACTAACCATTATAACTATAAATAACAAATAACTTTAATAACAAAATGATGGTTAAAAGATCAATGTACAATAATATAATTATATTATATGAGCAAATAATATAATTAGTCCATATCATCTAGATTGAAAAAAAAAAGTTACCATAATCTTGATATTACATCATTTATCATAAGATATATTTTATAGTAATTCAAGTGTAAAGCTAAATTCGATCAAATAGTCATTACCATAAGGTACAATTAATGAGACTTGCCATTCAAATTTATGGCAAATTTAGTAAAACATATCTTAAAAACAAAAAAAAAAAAAGAGAATGAGTTCCATAAAAGTTATTCATTTGTTTTTCATAAACTTGCTTTGCTAACAATGATATCATAAAACATAAAAAGATAAAACATGTTTAACTAAGTATAATATTTTATAAAATATTTATTTAAGAAAACTCAAAGTCAACTAAACAGCCTCATTTAGTTAGTACAATAAAACTTAAGAAATTGATCATAAAAAACACTTTATTTTAGCCTTTTTTTTATAAAAATTTAACACATAAATTTTATCTCATAACTGTCCCAAAAAAAAAAAATCCACCACATATTTTGTTCAAACATATCCAAAGAAGGAAGTTTAATTATCTAGAATGCAGTATAACTTAATATTTTTCCCCCTTAGGTCTTTAAATTTCTAAAAAGAGGAAACAAAGATAAATTTATATTTTCTTCTTCTTAGACTTTCTTGCAAATATTAATATCAACAATATTTCAAGAGAGAAACGTTGCCTTTTTTGGAGACCAAATCTATAGCTAAACTACATAAATTTGACTCGATTATTTTCTTGCATGCCAATCAAATGAAAAACTCTCCTCTTCTATTTCCCATAGCTATTTTTTTCTCTCTTTCAT
This sequence comes from Metroxylon sagu, assembly GCA_017589505.3. Lineage (NCBI taxonomy): Eukaryota > Viridiplantae > Streptophyta > Magnoliopsida > Arecales > Arecaceae > Metroxylon > Metroxylon sagu. Next base: position 3,182,157 of record JACVBY030000660.1, read on the forward strand.
TTTTATAATAATTATTTACAAACAAGTAGGCAAACTAAAGAATAGTTATTTATGAGAGACATGGACTGGGGAAAAGAAAATAAGAGGAGCCTCTGTAATACCTCAAAAATTATCCTACATCAGATAGAAAAGAAAAGTTTAAAGTTCTTATAACTCAAATTCACCTACCACCAATTAACTTCAACTCGAGAGTTTTTAGGATGATTTTAGCTCAGTAGGTGAGCTTGAGGTGCTGTGACTTGTAGTGTTACAAATGATATCAGATAAGCTTGGTGAGATAGAAGGAAAGGGCTATCCATTTGAGAAAAATTTATGCTGCAAAACATCTATCAAACGGCTATCCATTTTTATCCCTTTATAGAAAATTTTTTGAAGGGCTATCCCTTCTATCCATTTGTAGAAAATTTTTTATTGTAAAACATCCTTCAACTGAATTTTGAGAAGCCAAAGGTGTATAGCCCGCCCAACTTCGGCATACGACCCATTTGTAGAAAATTTTTTGTGGCAAAACATCCTACAATCCAAATTTTGAGCAAAACAAAATCAAGAACGTACAGCCCATTTGTAGAAAATTTTCTGCGGCAAAACATTCTTTAACCCTCTAGGTTCTAAAACTAAAGGCCCAACTTTTATCAAAGAAATTTTAAGCAAAACAAAATCAGAAGCGTACAAACGGAAGCCATCAAACACCAACTTTGGAGACTTTGCCCCAACTAGGCCCAATTCTTATCAAAGAAATTTTGAGTAAAACAAAACTAGAGGCATACAAATGGTGGCTATCAAAAACCAACTTCAGATATTCTACCGCATACATCCATGTGGCAGCAAGATATTGCCAAATGCCAATATAAATTTGCTCTTAGACTAGGTTCACAAATGAGGCTACCAGAAACCAACTTCGGAGACTCCACCGCATACATCTCCGTGCTAGTAAGATATTGCCACAACAAGATATCGCCGAATGCTAATATAAATTTGCTTTCAAACTAAGTTCAAACGCTAGGTTTTCTTGAAGTCTTCAAATCACTGTCGAAGGAAGAGAAGGTAAAAATCTCCTTCATTTAATATCGCACAAATAGGAGCTCCCAAAAACCAACTTTAGAGACTCCCCTGCATACATCCATGTGGGAGCAAGATATTGCCGAATGCCAATATAAATTTGCTCTTCGATCAGTTTCAAACATTAGGTTTTCTTGAAGGCTTCAAATCACCACCGAAGAAGAAGGTAAAAATCTCCTTCATTTGGTATTATATAAATGAGGGCTATCAAAATCAACTTCAAACTCTGCCGCATACATCCATATGGTAGCAAGATATTACCGAATGCCAATATAAATTTATTCTCTAATCAAGTTCAAACGTGAGGTTTTTTTAAAGGCTTCAAATCACTGCCAAAGAAGAAAGAGGTAAAAATCTCTTTTATTTGGTATTGTACAAACAGGGGCTACCAGAATCAACTTCGAAGACTACGCCGCATACATCCATGTGGCAGCAATATATTGCCAAATGCCAATATAAATTTTCTCTCAAATCAGGTTCAAACGCTAGGTTTTCTTGAAGGCTTCAAATCACCGCCGAAGAAGGAGGTAAAAATCTCCTTCATTTAGTATTGTTCAAACAGGGGCTACCAGAGCCAACTTTAGAGGCTCCACCACATACATCCATGTGGCAGTAAGATATTGTTGAATGCCAATATAAATTTGCTCTCAAATCAGGTTCAAATGCTAGGTTTTCTTAAAAGCTTCAAATCACCACCGAAGGAGGAGATGAAAATCTCCTTCATTTGGTATTATACAAATGGAGGCTATCAGAAACCAACTTTAGAGACTCCGCTGCATACATCTACATAGTACCAAGATATTGCTGAATGCTAATATAAATTTGCTCTTCGATCAAGTTCAAACGTTAAGTTTTCTTGAAAGCTTCAAATTACCACCAAAGGAGAAAGAGGTAAGAATCGCTTTTATTTGATATTATATAAACAGGGGTTATCAGGACCAACTTTGAAGACTTTGCTGCATACAATTATGTGGCAGCAAGATATTGTCAAATGCTAATATAAATATGCTCTCAGACTAGGTTCAAACGCTAGGGCTTCTTGAAAGCTTTAAATCACCGCCGAAAGAGGAGGTAAAAATCTCCTTCATTTACTATTGTACAAACGGGGGCTATCAGAACCAACTTTGAAGACTCCGCTGCATATATCCATGTGGCAACAAGATATTATCAAATGGCAATATAAATTTGCTCTTAAAGTAGGTTCAAATACTAGGTTTTCTTGAAGGCTTTAAATCACCACCAAAGAAGAAGAAGGTAAAAATCTCCTTCATTTGGTATTATATAAATGAGGGCTACCAAAACCAACTCCAAACTCTGCCATATACATCCATGTGGCAGCAAGATATTGCCAAACGTCAGTATAAATTTGCTCTTCGACCAAGTTCAAACGTTAGGTTTTCTTGAAGGCTACAAATCACCACCGAAGAAGAAAGAGGTAAAAATCTCCTTTATTTGGTATTGTACAAACTGGGGCTATCAGAACCAACTTTGAAGACTTCACCGTATATATCCACGTGGCTGCAAGATATTGCCACATGCCAATATAAATTTTCTCTCAAACCAGATTCAAACGCTAGGTTTTCTTGAAGGCTTCAAATCACCACCAAAGGAGACGGTAAAAATCTCCTACATTTAGTATTGTACAAATAGGGGCCATTAGAGCCAACTTTGAAGGCTCCACCGCATACATCCATGTGGCAGCAACATATTGCCAAATGCTAATATAAATTTACTCCTAAATTAGGTTCAAATGCTAGGTTTTCTTGAAGGCTTCAAATCACCGCTGAAGGAGGAAGAGGTAAAAATTTCCTTTATTTGGTATTATACAAACGAGGGCTATCAGAAATCAACTTTAGAGATTCTGCCGTATACATCCACATGGCAGCAAGATATTGCCGAATGCTAATATAAATTTGCTCTTCGACTAAGTTTAAATGCTAAGTTTTCTTGAAGGCTTCAAATCACGGCCAAAGGAGGAAGAGATAAAAATCTCTTTCGTTTGGTATTGTACAAACATGGGCTACCAGAACCAACTTTGAAAACTCCATCGCATACAACTACGTGGCAACAAGATATTGCCAAATGCCAATATAAATTTGCTTTCAAATAAGGTTCAAATGCTAGACTTCAAATCACCGCCAAAAGAAGAGGAGGTAAAAATCTCCTTCATTTAACATTGTACAAACAGAGGCTACCAGAACCAATTTCGGAGACTCCACTGCATACATTCATGTGGCAGCAAGATATTGTTGAATGTCAATATAAATTTGCTCTCAAAGCAGGTTCAAATACTAAGTTTTCTTGAAGGCTTCAAATCACCACCAAAGGAGGAGGTAAAAATCTCCTTCATTTGGTATTGTATAAATAGGGGCTATTAGTAACCAACTTCGGAGACTCCGCCATATACATCCACATGGCAGCAAGATATTACCAAATGACAATGTAAATTTGCTCTTAGCATAAATTCGAACACTAGGTTTTCTTAAAGGCTTCAAATCATCGTTGAAGGAGGTAAAAATCTCCTTCATTTGATATTGTACAAACTGAGGCTATTAGAACAAATTTCGAAGACTCCGCCGTATACATTCACGTGGCAGCAAGATATTGCCGAATGCCAATATAAATTTGCTCTCATATTAGGTTTAAACGCTAAGTTTTTTCGAAGGCTTCAAATCATCACCGAGGAGAAGGTAAAAATCTCCTTCATTTAGTATTATACAAATAGGGGCTACCAAAATCAGCTTTGGAGACTTCGCCGCATACATCTACGTGGTAGTAAGATATTGCCGAATGTCAATATAAATGCAATAAGATATTGCCGAATTGCCGAATGTCAATATAAATTTGCTCTCAGATAAGGTTCAAGTGCTAAGTTTTCTTGAAGGCTTTAAATCACCATCGAAGGAAGAGGTAAAAATCTCCTTCGTTTAGTATTGTACATATTGGGGCTATCAGAAACCAACTTCAAAGATTCCGCTACATACATCCATGTAGCAGCAAAATATTACCGAACTAGAACTAACTTCGAAGACTTTGCCTCCACATGTGCTGAATGCCAATATAAATTTGCTCTCAGATTAGGTTCAGACGCTAGATTTTTTTGAAGGCTTCAAATCATCGTCATCGAAGGAGACTGTTATCTCCTTCATTTGATATTCTGTTATTCTTGTTCTGATTTATTTATGAATTAAATCTTTGTTGTGATATTTAAAATAGTTTTATATTGAATAAAAAAATATTTATAATTTAATTTAATTTATTATAAATTAATTTATACTTAGTGTTTTTAAAATCATATGGATCCTAAGGCGTTGCATTTTTACACAACAAAAGTCGACCAATAATTTATGGGGCTCTTTCTTGGAAACCAAGTCTTGCTCAAAACTTTAACGAAGTCGACCAATAATAATATTTATGGGGCTCTTTCTTGGTAGCCAAGTCTCACACTCAAAGCCAAGTCTCACTCAAAACTTCAACGTCCCCGGCTTCTCCCGCGGCAACTCAACCCGTTAGAGTCCCCAAGCTACTCAAATATTCAAGCCAAACCCGACCGCTCCGCTCCTCGAGTTACTTCCTCCCTTGCTCCCCCTCCAAATCCAACCAAAACGCTCTCGCCCTTCTCTCTCTGCCCTTGCCTTCCCGGCCTCTCGATCGCTATGGAAAACTGCGTCCAAGAAGCCTCGGAGAAGCTCTCTGATCTCTCCACGAATTTCTCCGCCGCCGAAGCCACCAGCAAGAAGTATGGCCCCCAATCCCTCTTTTCCTCTTCTTTCTAATGAATTTCCTCAATCTGGAGTCTTTCTTCTCACTTTCCGCCTCTTCTTTCTCTCGATACTAGCGCTTTGAAGAAGGAAATGAGAAGGAAGCAGAAGGAGGAGGAGAGGCGGATCAAGGAAGAAGAGAAGAAAAACAAGGTCCATGATCCTTATTATCTGTAATCCTAACCGAAAACAAGGTTCTTGCCCTTGTTACGGCGATAAAGATGGTGCCTTTTTCTTTGTTCTCGGCCTATTTTCTTGAAAATCTTTGTTACTTGGGAACCTGAATTCTTTCACAGGCTGCTGCGATGGCAAACTTGCAGTCGAAGAAGCCTTCAGCTGCTGCTGATGACGATATGGACCCAACGGTTTGTTTGGCTTTGCTATTTATCTGTCTTGGAAAATTGTAGCTATTTTAAAGCTGGTATATTTTGGGATGGGCGATTGCAGCAATACTATGAGAATAGGCTGAAGGCGCTTGCCTCCCTCAAGGCCTCTGGAGTGAACCCATATCCTCATAAATATGAAGTTGGTATATCTATTGTGGAATATGTTGAGAAATTTCGAAGCTTGCAAGATGGGGAGCGGCTTGCAGATGCTGAAAGCTTAGCTGGTATGGTTGTTTCATGAATTGTTCACCGAACATGAAAAATAGTTTTTATATGTAGTTTTTAATCTTTACAAGCGTTAGTAAGTGTTTTCTTCTTCTTTTAAAGGGAGAATTATGAACAAGAGAACTTCCTCCTCGAAGCTCTTTTTTTATGACCTACATAGTGGAGGTGCTAAAGTTCAGGTCATGGCAGATGCTAGGTATTGAATTATTTGATCAATGTATCTTTCATGACATATTTTTATTATATTATATTTGTGCCTTATGAATTCAAGTATCGGAATTCATGGTTTGAATGTGTTCCTCTATATATTGGCATATTTTTCTGCAATTAACTTTTTGTGCGAACTAGATTCACTGCTGCTTGCTGAATTCATCTGCATTTAAGGTTTAATGTTTAAATACTACTTCCACGCCATTGCATTAATAGATTCAACATGTATGGCCTTCTCTGAAATAATGCCGTCATCTAGTTTGCCACCTTTTTGACTCATTGAAAAAAGTTATTTCCTTTGTAGAATTTACTTTTGTTATTCACCATCATGTCAGCTTTTACAGACTGGACTTAATACTATGGTCCAACAAATAGGTGCAAGGACAAGTTCAAGCAAAATGGAGAAGTGTGTTGCAAAGCATTCAGACGCACTTCTTTCCTATAAAATTAAAAATTAAAATGGTGATTTGTTTTCCTTCCTCTCTCTCTCTCTCTCTCTCTCTCTCTCTCTCTCTCTATATATATATATATATATATATATATATGGTTGGTGATTTGATCCTCTTAACCATCTTAACCATAAGAAGGATTAATTCACCATTTGGTGTGGCTATTGTCGATCCTTATTCCTCATTCATTTCTGTGAAGGGTTACATCCAAGATTTAAGTGAAAGTCAGTTGGATTTTGAGCTTGTGACTCCATAGATGCTTAACTGAGAATACTTTAAATTTTGGAAGAGTCTTTATATCGTATTTTTTTTTTTCCTTTTTTTGTCATGGTGTTGTTACCAGCAATAGTTAAATCAAAATCTGTGCATGGACTGACCAATGACAAGGTATGGAGCAGGTAGGCAAATCCAGTGACACATAAGTCAGCAACAAGAAAATCCTAGCTCTTGAGAAAGGTCACACAGCAACTGTAACCTTCAAAATTGCAGTTAGATCAAATTCTCTGAATCATCATTCCCTAAGTTTATTCTAGTAGTGATCCTCTCTCTCTCTCTTTATATATATATATATATATATATATATATATATTACCAACTTGATACTTCTTGCTGATTCCTACCATGTGAACCAACATACAATGAAAACAAGCCTCATCTTCTTGCTTCCTTTTTTTAAATGCCTTCTGTTCCAACCCTTTGTAGGAACTAAGGTGGTAACATCAGGACTTGTCTGAGGGACATGGAAGCAATGCCAAAACTCCCCACTTTTTTCTTTTTTGATCTGACAATCAATTAAGTGTAATTTCACCTAAATGGAATGACATTTATATGGCTACCTGTTATATTTTGTCCTAGACTGTATCTTTAGGCTTTAATATTGTTTTCTACATTCCTGCTATTGTAATGGAATTGGAAGTTTGACATAGAAAATCACATAAACTGTATCACTAATATTCTGCAGTCCCTTTATTCATTGATTAAGTTCTAGTTTTCTTCTTTTTGAAATTTCTTCTGGTCACTTTTTTAGTTTGACATGTGAATGGACATTTTATATGTATGTATGTATGTATGTATATGTAATAAGTTATACATAATGACATTTAAGACTTAAAACATGATATTTATAAAATCCATGTAGAAAAATATAAAAACCCTGATGAAAAGATAATAACCCTTTTTTCTTTCTGGAAATTTGTTAATGTTTAATTATCTTGTAATGCAGGGATTCAGACTTGGATGAAGATGAATTTTCTAGGTATCACTCCACCATGAAGCGTGGTGATATTGTTGGTATATGTGGATATCCAGGTCTGTGAGGTAGCAACTGGTGTTCTTGTAATTATACAATGAATTCCTTAACAAACAACAATATGTAGATCATATTATGCCCGTTAGGGCATTCTATTTTATGATTTGACTCATAACGTTTGTCACATGAAAGTAAGGCATACATCTTTATATGTGCCAATAGAAAAGGAAAAATCATTCTTTGTGATCTAGGGAATTGGAGTTTTTGAAGTGCAAAATACCATTATCTAGTCCTCGGACCGATGAAAAATTCACATATTTTATATTTATCCCTGAACCTTATTTTTTTCCAAGGAAATAGTCACTTATTCTCTTGTATAAATAATCAATAAAGGCCTATGCATGCATGCATGCATATATGGATTATACTCTTCTCGAGAGGAGAGAGTATCTACTTCTCTTGACTCGAGAATCATTAATGGGGCATCCAAAAGAAAAAACAGTAGAAGGATTTTGTTGAATTGCAAATTGAAGATCTTACTCAGCTGTAAAACTGTTAAGCTGCAGGGTTGCGAATATGTTTCTTGGACATGTAACATGGGTGTTAAGTGTCCACATGTCCAAAATCAATAACCTTTGCTAGTTGTTATGATAGACTTACAACAAAAGTCAACATGTAATGCTGATGACATCATGGTCTGTTAATTTCAAGTGAAGGAGAGTCATTAAGCATCCAAGTGTCACACATGTCAAGAAATTCAATATTTCAAGTGTTTGCTAGTTAGGGTTTCAGGAGGAGTTCTAAAGGTGGGTTGGAGTGTAGTAATAAGTAGATGTAAAAAAGGGAGCTGACTTCATCAGGGCAATTGCAGTTATCTGGGGACAGAAATAGCGAGAAAAATGGGGTCCAAGGACTAATAAAGGAGAGCTCCAATTATCTAATTGCAAAGACACTAACAAATCTTTTTGTATATGAGCTGCCTTATCCTTTTTAGACTCCTATAGTGTCACACATGGCACATGGCTAAAGAAGGACAGATTCTAAATAAGCAAAAGAAAAGACAAATTATTCCAAAATAAACACAAATTATCCATTGGAGCTCCCAAAGAGTCACCAAAATTTAACTTCAACTCCTACAGTGGCCACAGTTAAAGACTTATTCTAGCTGCTCAAAAGAAGCAAGCTCTGTCAGCATGTGATGTCATGTTTTCTTATCATGTTGCAGGCAAGAGTAAAAGAGGAGAGCTTAGCATTTTCCCAAAGAAGTTTACTGTCCTCTCCCCATGTCTTCATATGATGCCTAGGCAGAAATCTGCCCCTCCTGCTGATAATGCTTCTGTGAAGGTAAAAAAAATTGATACCAAAATGCTTATGCTGTCATACTTTTAGAACTTATGTTGCAATAGAAGTTCTTTTGACATTAATAAGATCTGCAACTTGTTTACAGAAAAACGAAGGGGAGACATCTGACATGCGGGTTGCAAGAATAAAACATACTCCTGAAACATATGTTTTAAAAGATCAGGTTTTGAACTTCACTGAATCTGTTTGCGAAGCTTTTCTAGCATATCTAAGCCTATGAACTAGTTTCAGTATATTATCTGTCAAATTATTCTTCAAAAAATCCTAGACTATTGGAGAATCAAATGTATATTTTGTCCTTTTTCTCATTTTATAAGTGCACGAAATGTATGTTAGCTGTTTTGACATTATGCACCTCTACATATGACTGGAAATGTGGTTTAAGGTCTTGAAAATCATATCATACTTGCCCCTTACTCATTTCATTGCATTCCTTCTTAAACTGATCTTGCACTTGGAGTGCTGTCTTTTTTTCTGGTTATTGCTGAAGATATATATATATTGGTTTTGACATTTATCTTTACTACATTGACTGGTATGTGTGTGTGTGTGTGTGTGTATTGGTTTTGACATTTATCTTTACTACATTGACTGGTTGATAATATAATCTATCCCTTCAATTTTTCCCTTTAAAATGGATAAAGTGGATTTTCTTTATTTTGCTTATCAGTGCAAGATAATACCATGCATTAAAAAATTTCAATTGCATATCCATTACTCAGTAGACTGACTGATGAATATTTATATAAATTTTGTTGAAATGCTCTATGTAATAATAGGAAACTCGCTACCGACAAAGATATCTGGATCTGATGTTAAACAGTGATGTTAGGCATATATTTATGACCCGAGCTAAGATTATTTCCTACATCAGAAGTTTCCTTGATGGCCTTGGTTTCTTGGAGGTTTGACTCTGCTCTTTCTTATTTGATTGGATGTTTCTTCGAAGTCCCTTTTTTCATTGTTCTCCTGAATTTTTTTTATAAAAAATTTGTGCTTAATATCAAAATTTATCTCCATCGCTAGGTTGAAACACCAATGATGAATATGATTGCTGGTGGAGCAGCTGCAAAGCCCTTTGTTACACATCACAATGAACTGAACATGAAGTTGTACATGCGAGTTTCTCCTGAGCTCTATCTAAAAGAGTTGGTTGTGGGTGGGCTGGATCGTGTTTATGAGATTGGAAAGCAATTCAGGAATGAGGGGATTGATTTAACTCATAATCCTGAATTTACTATGTGTGAATTTTATATGGCTTTTGCGGATTACAATGACTTGATGGAACTTACGGAACAAATGTTATCAGGTGAGCAGGAGCAGGACAGAGTCCTTAATGTGGATTTTATTGGTTAATATTGTGTAATCTATAACTACCAATATACTGTGTCAAAACCTTTTCCACATATGCCATCTCCAGGAAGTTCAAAAGATCTTAGATCTTGATAGGAAAAGAACACTGGTGAAGACAGGTTTAAAAAAGTATATGTCTGATAGATGGGACACCATGAGTTATTAATTTACATTGTAAAAATTTGTACAGGAATGGTGAAGGAGCTAACAGGTGGCTATAAAATAAGATCTCATGCAAATGGGGTGGACAAGGATCCAGTAGAAATCGATTTTACTCCACCATTCAGGTACAACCATGTTTTATTTTGTTGTCAGTTTTATGAGGCAAGTAGAGCCTGTCTTTACCTTTATATAGAGTTTTCAACTGAAAGTAAATTGCCACTTCTTTGTTATCTGCAGAAGAATAGACATGATTGAAGGGTTGGAAACAATTGCCAATCTCAGTATACCAAAAGATCTTTCTAGCGATGGGGCAAACAAGTATTTGTTAAATGTGTGTGCAAAGTATGATGTGAAATGCCCCCCACCTCAGACAACAGCACGGCTATTGGACAAGGCATGTATTTTGACCTTGTTTATGTCTCCTGCATTTTGGTTTTTTAACCAGAATATCTGCGTTGGGAAGAATGTAGATTGTGGTTGTATAAGTTTATGCTAGAACACAAGGCAATTTCCTTTGAGAGAAAAAAAATGCTTCATGCCAGGCCACTTCACATTTGTATATCATGGTAATGTACTTGTCTTTTGATGATTTAAATTTTAAAATAATTTCAGGAAAAATTTATGAGCTACTTCATTTCCCCACAGTCAGGCACTTCCTATTTGGTTGCACACTACAAATCATGCACACTTATCAAGTCCATGCAATCAGTTAAAGTTAATCCCTGTAAGTTCGGTATGGTATGGCTAAAAGTTTATATCAATGCTTTTAGAAGAGTGATTTTCCCTCCAAAGATCGGCATCCTACTTTCTCACCTATCCTCACCTTAAATCTCTTGTTGTAGATTCCCATTCATGAGTTTAAGTCTTTCAGAATCCAGCATAGGCTTTAATCATCCTTTGAGTATCAGCTGATGGTGATTCCCCTTTAACATTCCTTTGAGTGTTAGGCTCCATTGTATTTTTCCTCCATCATCGGTAAATATCATAGATAACCTTGACTCTGTTTTCTCCCTTTGTCTGTTTATTTTTCCTGGAGCCACTTAATTGCAAGGGTTCTATTCCTGGAGCCTAAATCAATGACTTTTTTAAGATTTTCAACTTATATAGCTTGCTCTGTGGTAGGATTATGTCACTAGTGTAATAAAACAGTGGATTTTAATCCAATTAGATTTCATGAATATATTTTTTATCTATGGATAGATTAGATTATTGGATGACAGAAGTTGCCAGACAATGAATGCAAATATTAGATTATATTGTTAACAATCGGCATTGTAGTCCAAACCTTGGTTTAAATTTGTTTGTGTTTTATGGTGTTGTCATGGTGTTTGATGCACAAAATTGTTACTTGAGAAGATACAGTTAACATGCAATTGGAAGGTTATCTTTTTTATTCTGTATTTTGCAAAATCTTGTGAAGGAGTTTTTTTTATTTTCTAAAATCTTCTGAAATTTAAGGTTGCAATAATTAAGTGGTGAATTGAGTTTTGCTCTTCTCTATAGAGTGTCTTGCTTAGGTTGATAGCTTCTTGAATCACCAACTAGTTGATGGAAATATGACATTATGGAGCATGAAATGTATTCGTTATTTATTTATTTGCAAATTGTATATCTCCATGCAAGCAAAGCCATCATAACTAATAAATGACTAAATTGATCCTTATAATCATTATGACATTTGCAAAATTATCAGATGGCTTCATATATTATTAGCTGCAAGTCTAAGGGACCTCTTCATTTTGTGTATGAGTGACAGCTAGTTGGGCATTTTCTGGAGGAGACATGTGTAAACCCAACTTTTATTATTAATCATCCAGAGATCATGAGTCCATTGGCGAAGTGGCATAGATCACGGCCAGGACTGACTGAGCGGTTTGAATTATTTGTTAATAAGCGTGAGGTCTGTCATTTTATATCTATTCCTGGAAGCCAGAATCTTCCTTTCTAGTTCATGCCTAACATCACCAATGTGCTCCATACAGTTATGCAATGCATACACAGAATTGAATGATCCTGTTGTACAAAGGGAACGTTTTGCAGAACAGCTGAAGGTACAATTACAAAATTGAAAACCACCTAGATCATAATTTTTCTCTTGTTAGGTATCAGATCTTTCTCATGCTAAACAAATACTCTATTTCTCTTAATATAACTCTGTGCCACTGGTTTCAGGATCGACTGTCGGGTGATGAAGAGGCAATGTCACTGGATGAAACTTTTTGCACTGCTCTTGAGTATGGGTTGCCACCAACTGGTGGTTGGGGGATGGGAATTGATCGCATTGCAATGTTGCTAACTAATTCACAAAACATAAAGGTTGGTCTCATTGCATATCTACTATTTTGCATATTTTCCAGCAATTACCACTTTCATGAACGCTGTAAGCTCAGTATGTTGTTTAACAAGTTCTCCTCCCTGAAATTTGCTAGTGCAGGAAGTTCTTCTCTTCCCTGCCATGAAGCCCCAAGACGAGCCTTCTACTAAAGGTATTAAGTAAGCCTTTGATCAAGCTAATACGTTTCCTTTTAAGTCTCAGAAGAAAACAAGACTTTATATTTCTGTTCTACAACAGACGTTTTCAGATTTTCCTTTCAAAGGTACACATGAACTAATAATCTTACATTCAAGTCGAGCATGAAGTAGAATCATAATAGTAGTTTCTCACCTGTTGCAAATGTGCCCCATAGTAGCACTTTTTTAGTATAGGCAGGTCGAACCATCTTCAATCTTGCTGATTCTTCCAAAGAATGAAAATGGCTAATAAAATGCTTCATTATTTCACTTGGTATTAGTTGAGAATGTTCATCTATTTGGTGTTTATCATCCCTAGGATGTGAATTACTATTTGTTGCTTGAGATAAAAATATAAAATGGAAATTAATATGGATTGATATCTAGACGTGATTTCATAACAATATTAGTACTTATCAAAAAATACTTTGTTACAAACAAATCCGAAGAGAATAACTCAAAGCTGTTAGAATTTATAAAATTCCCTTTGGTGAAAACTATCACCTAAAATAACAAGATCATTCATGTTGGATCACCAAGATAAAATTAAATATATAAGCGGAAGTGTACCTGAGTCCATATCGATTGATTATCCTCTAGAGTCGAGCGGTTGGCCTTTCAGATCAACACGTCCACTTTAGAGAGAGTCTTTTAGTTTTTCTTAATGTTTTCTCTCTAATGATGGGATGTCAAAAAGAATGTCTCTGTTCGTGCGATCTGGGGACCATGACCACTATATATAAAGATAACCTAATTTTATTTCTATTTTAGCCTATCATAAAAATAAAAATAATTTCTTGAGTTTCTACACATTAAAGGCCCATACCCTATCAGATACATTAAAGCTCAAATTACTGAATACTTAATCAATCACTTTTAATTGAGCTTAAATTTATTTGACAGCCCGCAATACATAATTATTCACATATAAGCTCAACGTTGGATTAATGATCCAACAATCTCTCACTTGGGCTATATGTATAACCTTATAATTATGCTTTGCCAGATATAACTGAATGAGCTCAAATTTGCTGTCATTATTGAAATGTATCTGCAACCAACCCGGTCCATCAATCACACCAACATAGGATCAAAGTGGTCTTCATTACATCTATCGTAACTCAACCCATCAATGGTCACATATGCTGATACAATTGAATGACATGGATCATGGTGTGGATGTGTAGCATGAAAATTTCATGCAATATGATCTTAACATGCCTATTTCCAATTGGACCTCTCTTAAACCTTGGTGGGATCAGATTATACTAAAATCAGAGTGTAAACAAACCAAAAAAACTTTATTTCTGCAAAAATAACCTCAAAATATCGATAAACTGAAATAACTGAAAAATGTCTATGCAAGCATCTACAATTACAAACTCTCACTAAAATTGAATATCTTCAAGTGACATGACACCCATACGAGCAGTATGCTCATGAAACGTTTTGAATGGCAATCCTTTAGTAAGCGGATCCGCAATCATGGAGTTTGTTCCGATGTGCTCTATAGACAATTGTCCACTCTGAACTCTTTCTTTAACAATTAGGAACTTGATGTCGATATGCTTTGACTTCGTTGAGCTCCTATTGTTGTTGGAATATAGAACTGCTGACTTATTGTCACAAAATAATTTAAGTGGTCTTTTAACATCATCCACTATGCGCAGCTCTGTGACAAAATTTTGCAGCCATATTCCGTAATTGGATACCTCATAACATGCTATAAATTCTGCTGCCATGGTGGAAGATGCTATAAGTGACTGTTTAGCACTATTCCAGGAGACTGCACCTCCAACCAACAGATAGATATAGCCCGATGTAGATTTCATACTATCTTGGCATCCAGTAAAATCGGAGTCAGTATACCCAATGATCTCAAGCTTATCTGACTTTCGATACGTGAGCATGTAACCTTTTGTTCTCTGTAAGTACCGCAAGACCCGTTTAGCTGCTTTTGAATGGTCTATTCCTGGATTGCCTAGATATCTGCCCAATATTCTAGTAACGTACGCAATATCCGGACGCGTACAAACCTGAGCATACATCAGACTCCCTACTGCTAAGGTATAGAGAATCTTTTACATTTTTTTCTTTTCAAAATCATTCTTAGGGCATTAAATGAGACTAAACTTGTCTCCCTTAGCCATAAGGGTATCACCTGATTTGCAATCCTGCATGCCATATCTTTTGAGAACCTTTTCAATATAGCTCTTTTGTGATAATCCGAGAATACCTCGAGAGCGATCCCGATGTATTTGTATGCTTAATACAAAAGAGGCGTCACCAAGATCTTTCATCTCAAAATTCTTAGATAGAAATTTCTTGGTTTCGTCCAATAAGCCTATATCGTTGCTAGCAAGCAAGATATCATCGACATATAAAACCAGAAAAATATGTTTGCTCCCATAGAACTTATGGTATATACTATCATCGACCAAATTCATCTCAAAACCGAATGAGATAATCACTTGATGAAACTTGAAATACCATTATCGAGATGCTTGTTTGAATCCATAGATGAATTTCTTAAGTTTGCAAACCATATTCTTTGGGTCTTCCGACATAAAGTTTTCTGGCTGCACCATATAGATCGTCTCATTAATGTTACTATTGAGAAACGCCGTCTTCACATCCATCTAATGTAACTCAAGATTGAAATGCGCCACCAATGCCATTATAATCCTGAAAGAGTCTTTCGAAGAAACTGGAGAGAAAGTCTCTTTATAGTCAATGCCTTCTCTCTGAGTAAAGCCCTTTGCGACAAGACGAGCCTTGTACCTTTCCACATCACCTTTCGAATCTCTCTTGGTCTTAAATATCCATTTGCAACCAATGGGTTTCGCACTTTTAGGTAATGAGACAAGATCCCAGACGTCATTATCCTTCATGGACTTAATCTCCTCATTCATAGCATCAATCCACTTGTGAGAGTTAGAACTTTCCATAGCTTGACGGAAGTTGATTGAATCATCTTCCATTATTCCAATGTCTACCTCATGCTCTTGGAGAAATACAATGTAGTCATCTGGTACTGCATTTCTCCTCTCTCTAGTGGATCTCCCTTAATGGCATAGGTTCTTGAGATGTTGGAGCTTGTTCTTCTGAAACAATTTTTTGAATAGAATGTTCTCCGACAGTGTCTTGATCTATTATGTCTTGAACAAGGTCAGGAATGAGATCCTGATCAATGCCATATTCCTTCTCAAAGACAAAGTCCCTAACTGTATCTCCCTTTGCAAGCTCAACATTCTTAAAAAACCGTGCATTTCCTTACTCAAAAATCGACTTACTTATGGGATCATAAAACTTGTACCCTCTGAATCTTTTAGAGTATCCAATAAAATAACAGCTCACCATCCTTGAGTCCAGTTTCTTTTCATTAGGCCTATAAGGCCTTGCCTCAGCTGGACATCCCCAAACATGCAAGTGCTTTAGACTAGGCTTCTTGTCCGTCCAGAGTTCATAAAGGGTTTTGGCAGTTGCTTTAATTGAAACTCTGTTAAGGATATATGCTGCAGTCTTAAGTGCTTTTCCTCAGAGTGATTCTGATAAGTTAGAAAGACTAATCATAGTTCTTACCATATCCTTAAGCATTTTGTTTCGTCTTTCAGCAACACCATTCATAGTAGGCGAACCCGGCATGGTGTACTTTGGGACGATACTGCATTCCTTTAGGAACTTAGCAAATGGTCCTAGACGTTGTTCACCTGAACCATCATATCTGCTATAATACTTTCCATCACGGTCAGATCTGATGCTTTTGATCCTTTTACTGAGTTGGTTTTCAACTTCAGCCTGATAATTTTTTAGCACGTCCAGCGACCGTGACTTTTCATGAATGAGATATATGTAGCCATATCTGGAAAAATCGTCTATGAACGTTATAAAGTATTGTTGACCATTCCAAGCGATTGTAGGAAATGAGCCACAAATATCCGTATGTATAAGTTCTAAAACGTCTAGAGTCCTGTTGGCTTTAAATCTCCTTTTATTAGTTTGTTTTTCCTTTATACAATTAACACAAACATCAAAGTCTGTGAAATCTAAGGAATCGAGAATTTTATCTGACATGTCTCTCTATTCTCCATCTGGAAATATGACCTAATATCTTGTGCCATAATACAGCCGAATTCTCACTGGTTAATTTTCTCTTAATACCTCGTGCATTTAAATGCAGGAATTCATTAAATGAAACAATTATATCAATTGAATAAAGATTATCGTAACCTGACAAAGAACCAGAACCAACGAAATTTGAATCATGAAACAAACTAAATTTTTCATTTCAAAATAAACAAAAATAACCAGATTTGTGCAAAATAGAAATAGAAATCAAATTCCGTCTAAAAGACGGTACAATAAAAGTTTCATTAAGATCCAAATAAAATCTAGTCTTTAACAATAATCTAAATTTTCCTATTGCCTCAACTTGAACTATTTTGCCATCGCCCATATAGATATATCTTTCAGCATCATTTGGCTTTCGACAATTCAGGCAACCTTGCATAGACACACTGATATGAGTTGTTGCATCAGAATATATCCACCATGCATGTCTAGGTACCGAAGTTAAATTCACCTCAGAACAAATCAAATTAAGAAGCATACCCTTCTTAGCACGCCATGCGTGATAGTTAGTGCACTGTTTCTTCTTATGTCCTTCAATTCCACAGAAGAATAACTAGTGCCTTACGAATAATTCGGTTTCTTTTGTTGTTTCTTTTGAGGTGCTGTATCTGCAGCCTTATCCTTCTTTCTTTTCTTTCCTTTGTCCTTAGAGGTTGAGGCCAGGTGAGCACTCTCTATCTTATCTTGCTTAAGCCTTTCCTCTTCTTGAACACAGTGTGAGATGAGCTCATTCAGAGACCAAGTCTCTTTCTGACAATTATAGCTCACTTTAAATTGGTTAAACTGTGCCGGAAGGGATATTAAAACCAGATGCACTAGCAAGTCTTTAGAGAGTTCAAGCTTAAGTGCTTTCAGCTTGTAAGCAAGATGAGACATCTTCAAGATGTACTCCCTGATATTGCCTTTCCCCTTATACCTCCTTAAAATTAGACTTGTCAAGAGCGTACCAATTTCAGCCTTTTCGTTCTTGACAAATCTCTTTTCAATATCTTCAAGGAAAGACTTAGCAGTAGTTATTTTTTCAGACATTGTGCCCCTGAATGCTTCTGGAATAGTCTTTTTCATGATCATCATACACATGCGATTTAATTTCTCCCACCTTTCTATGTCCCTCTTATCATCCGAGGTACTCTTATCCGTAAGAGGTAAAGGAAATTTAGTCCTTAACGTAAGGTCGAGATCCATGACTCCAAGAACTATCAAGAGATTTTCTTTCCAGGACTTGAAGTTTGAGCCATTCAGCATATGAATTGAATTGATGTTGACAGTAATGTTAGCAGGACTATAAGCTGGATAGAGAACAACAAAACAAACTCATATTAGTCTTAAAGCAAAAATAAATTCAAATAAAGGTAAATCCCATTCCAAAATATCAGACATTCATTAATATTTTATCTTTGGACAAAATAGTAACTTATGAGTGATATTGGTAGTAATCAAACACAGATGATAAAAACATATCGAATAATGAATCTATCTCTAGGCTGATTTATTATTCACATGTAAAACTGAATAACCATCACGCATTTATTACTATAAGTGCACATGCAATTATGTTAAATATTGATCTTCCTTTGGACCGATGGATATTTACATAAACTACATGCACATAACCTTTTATATTTTGAAATAAGATTAATTTCTACAAGAGAGGTCACTTTGGTGACATGTTGTTTTAATTAATCCATCTCAAAATATATATAAACATACCAATATTTGAATTTAAAGTCGCACCAAAAATTATTCTTAAAATCGTTGACGCACCGATCAACCTGTGACTGGATCAAGACTAATCGGATGAGCCAACCCTGGTCCTACACCAGCCCCTGACCCGGTCCCTTAAAAAAAAAAACTTCCTTTTTTTTTTTTGGGAAAAGACCAAAAAAAAAGAGAAAGAAACTGTGATGAATCACTTACCAAAAAAAAAAAAAACTATCACGAGTCACTTACCAAAAAAAAATAAAAGAAAGAAAGGAAAGAAACTATTACGGGTTACTTGCCCAAAAAAAAAAAACTGTAGGCTCGTGTTTGGAAACCCTAGGGGTTTCGCCTCCTAGGGTCTGGGTAGCCGTTTGACATGACTGTTTGGCTGCAATGTTCCTTCATCGGTGCAGGTAGAGACCCGCGCCAGTCTCCATTATGGCCGGCGGTGAAGAAATCGTCTGCCCCTTCTATTTTTTTATTTTTTTTAATGACCTAATGTGCGGCCACAGATGTCATGGCCTGATGGCCGTGGCTCCTTCACTAGCATGGCTAGATCGCCATGCCTTAAAAAAACTTGATGCCGGTGATGGCGAAAACCGCCGGCAAGAGTCTGAAACCCGAATGGAAAGAAGAAGGAATATTTTGAATTCCTTCTTTCCTTTTATTCTAAAAAAAATAATTTATTCTGTAATTCAATCTCGATGATTCAACATGAAGGAGCTCTGATACCATTTGTTAGAATTTATGGAATTCCCTTTGGTGAAAACTATCACCCAAAATAATGGGATCATTCATGTTGGATCACCAAGATAAAATTAAATATATAAGCGGAAGCGTATTTGAGTCTATATCGATTGATTACCCTCTAAAGTCGAGCGGTTGGCCTTCTAGATCAACGCGTCCACTTTAGAGAGAGTCCTTTAGTTTCTCTCAATGTTTTCTGTCTGATGATGGGATGTCAAAAAGAATGTCTCTGTTCGTGCGATCTTAATTTTATTTCTATTTTAGCCCATCATAAAAATAAAAATAATTTCTTGAGTCTCTACACATTAAAGGCCCACACCCTATCAGATACATTAAAGTCCAAATTACTGAATACTTAATCAATCACTTTTAATTGAGCTTAAATTTATTTGACAGCTCGCAATACATAATTATTCACATATAAGCTCAACGTTGGATTAATGATCCAACAAAAGTTGCATTTAGAAAAGTTCATCAAAGCTCTGAGCTCCTTAAAGTCTTATTTAACAGGGTGACTTCAATTTGCAGATACTTCTTAGAGAGGAAAGAATTGCAGGATCCCTGCTGCTGATTGGATGCGATGTTTGGTTACTGTCTGAAGTTTTTGCATTCAGATTGTTAATAATTTTGAAGGAATATGTGGTGCCTTTGCCCATTTAATTGTTATTAAGATATAGTTTATATAATATAGTTTTGATGGCTGCAAATACATCCGAGAAAGCACTTTCTGATCTTACATAAATTTGGCTATGATTAACTTGATAGCATGTATGCATTCACTTGAAGTGTCTTGACTTGGATATTAACATGAATCCACATTGGTGTTTGCAGCTTAATTACATTTTCAAGGCAATATGCAGAATTTTTGGCCAATTATACATCCTAGCTGTAAGGGAAGGAAGAAGATTCTTGGTGGCAGCTGTCTTCTTCTTCTTCTTTTCCTTCTCTGGTTTATGGTTTGATGATTGTGGAAGATGGTCTTCATTTTTTTGTTTTATCTTTTCTTCTATGCTTCTTTTAAAATGACTGTGACACTTTAACAGCTCAGATGCTGAATTATATAGTATATATGTTATTTGATATTTAATGAATTTATCTTATTTGATATTTTCCTGAGATGCAGCTTGCCATTTTTAAATTACTAGTCCAATGCATGTGGATCGTGATCACAGTTGACCCATGCTTGTTGTGTTTAAATATCCTGACATTGAACAGCTTGAGTAAAAGCATGTATATGGACCAAGGGAAAGCAGAGCACCATTCTCTCTTTAAATCTTCTAAGTTTTGATGATCCTACATGAAGGTTGCACAATCTGGATCCAATTTGATTGGATTTCTGGGTGGATCAGTTGATTACTTTATTGGTCCCTCAGCTTCCAAATACCAGTGCAACTCAGGTATCATGCAGTCTCCGAAATTTCATGTTTTGTAAGGTTGGTCTTTGATTCATGCAATTATTTTCCTCTTAAAGGTCTGTTTAGTTGCAGGAAATCTTTGGAAACCCGTGGACAGATTAAAAAAAAAAAAAAAATCCAGAATTCCTTTAAAATTCGAAACCAACGCTGTATCATTTTACTATCCACCATCTAAGCATTTGGAAAATTAATGGCTTATTCAGAATGTATTTTTGTGTTTTTGTCACTGCAAGTTAGTAACATACCACATGGAGATTAAGGTTGGAGAAAGCATTTGCATAGAACTTATGCTATTCCATGCTATTATTTTCATCTCTTTGAAAGCACCATTTTTTTGCCTTCAAAGGATCTAAAGATTTTATAAACGATTTCAGGGGATTAAAAAAAAAATAGAGCATGTTGTTCAGTCCAGGTCATTTCTTTTGGATTTCAGGGGAAAAAAAAGAAAACAAAGCAATACCAAGCAGACCCTTACTTTTCCTGATAAAATTATCCCTATTTTCCAGCTAACAATATCCTAATGTTTCCTATGCTAAGCTTTGTTTAATCATCATGTTCAGTTTTTCTTAATAATTAATGATAATTGTGGGACACCATCACAACATTATGTGACACTAGTGGTCATGAGGTACATCCAATAAAAAAGGGGGAAAAAAAGGAAGAATAATGAGTAAAATAATTAGTACCTACAAATAGTGGGAAATAAATCATAGAATTCTGGATTACTGCACCCTTAGAAAGGGGACCAGGCACTCATCATTGGAGCAATACAGAATACTTAGACCCTCCTCTCCACCCATTTGTAGGTATCCCATCCTCAGAAGAGATAAGAAGTATACTACCCAGAAGTCCAATTTGGCTATTAATTCATAAAACTAATAAAAAAAGAAAATCTTAAATCAGGCAGAGTTTATTATTCTTCTTCAAACACCCACTTGCCATCAGCAAGCTCACTGCATCCCTTTTCCTCTCTTCTTCCCTAAACACTAACCCCTGATCTGGCTTTCTCCTCCCCTTTCTCTGCTGCACTGCCTCCTCTTTATGTCCTCCTCTCTGTACTTTCTTTAGCGCTTGCTCCTCATAGCCAACCTGCATGCTCACACCCCCACCACCTCCTCCTGCCTCATGGCCATGCAACAGCTGTCTCAAACATAAGCATCCAAAAGAATTCGATACAAGAATTTTCTTAAATTGAGATATGGGAACACATTAGTATCATATACATATGTATAATATAAATTGATGAATGGATATAATAAATAATAAACTAGATCTATGTTCGTTGAGTTCATACAATTTGCTAAATAATTGCTAATTATTATGTTAGTATTAAGAACTTTCAAATAGGAATCCTCAACATTGACCCATAATTGAAATGTCCAGGTAACACTGATGCTCATTTCTTTTTAGTAGAATCAGTGCTCATCTCATATCCCTGTAAGGAAAGGATCTGGCACTAAATGTCCAGCAAAAATGAAGCGTACTGTTAAGCTCATGAAAATTTAAACATACAAATAATCATAAAGAAGTTCCAAAATGGACCTTCAGAAATAAACTATGCTGGAAAAAAAGAAGGCCTAAGAGTAATGAAAAAAGCAGCAGTACAACTTTGCCATTTTTCCCTTCCAAAAAATTCACATAATAGTCCTCCTTCTGAGCTTTTAGAATGGAAATAGAAGGGAGACAGATGCAACTTGACTACTGATCTTTACACCAACCCAAGAGTTAACCGGAAATCAGCAAATACTTACAGATAAGTGAGAAAAGTTTAATTGATTAGAAAACAAACTTAAAAGCAGGGATAAATCAAGCCCACTGTATGGCTATCAGTGTTCGATGTCACGTTTGGTGACTGCATGTTATAGAACATGGAACTATCTGAAATGGTGCATGGTCACATAAAGCAATCACAAGCAATCATGGAGACATTAAGACTCATAGTAATGGCATAGGATAAAATTGCCAATACTAAGGTGATGCTGGTATTTTCAATGGATGCCACTGATGGCACTGCCAACAGCAATGGCAAATTTGTAGTGAAAAAGACTCATCCTTTTCATTTGGCAAATTGTGTTCAAGTATCAACGCAAGAAGTTCATCTAATAGCCAATAGCCTTTCTGACTCGGTCTTGCAAATGTCTTTGCTAAGGAGAGGATAAGGAAAGTTTATCATCATCACCATCATCATTCAAGCCTTTTTTGCCATCAAATATATGGTCATTTACAGAAGCCTACTGAGAAGGCATAAAAAATTGGTGCTAAATTCTTTACCAATGTAAAATTTAGGCATGATGAATGAGAAAAAGGAGATCTTCCTTATTAGTTATGGTTTAAAATCATGCAACCAAGAAATAGTCCTCCAAATTCCTGTAGGTGTGGAAAGAGTCTAGACAAAAGGAGAAAATGACAATTTTGATATGGGGAGCTGTCACTCTACAGGGCAGATGAGTCAAAGAGCCCAATAAAATGCATTCATAAAGATCCCTATGAGTCCCTGATTGGTTTGGGTTTCACTGTCTCGTATTGTTCTGACTCTTTCTTAGTAAAACTTAAACCATACATATCAATCATATTAATTAACCATCTCGGTAGCCTAAATTGAATGTCCTATAAGATCAGGTTGATTTATCTACAAATTTTAGTATGATCTCTTATTAAATGCAATGAGGTATCTCAAAACAATCAACTATAAA
Organism: Metroxylon sagu; assembly: GCA_017589505.3. Classification (NCBI taxonomy): domain Eukaryota; kingdom Viridiplantae; phylum Streptophyta; class Magnoliopsida; order Arecales; family Arecaceae; genus Metroxylon; species Metroxylon sagu. The sequence continues at coordinate 3,205,571 of JACVBY030000660.1, forward strand.
AAAAAAACTAGGACAAGTAACTCTGGTGATTAGATAAAGTGAAAGAAATGGAAGTTGGTCAAGCAGGAATCTTCTTTTCATTGATTGGTTCAGGAAGAGAGAGAGAGAGAGAATTTTAAAACCAAAATTTTATCTGACAAGCCTAAATATTTTTTCCTCCAAGAGATAATAACTTATGTATTTCTGGCCACCTTTTCTACAACTTTTACACAATTTTCTCAGTCCAACCAAGCATGACATAATTCTAAACCTTCTTATATATGTTTTCCTCTATCAATCAACTTTCCTTTTCTTTCATTTACTCAGCAACCAAACAAAGCCTCCAGGTAAGACCTTTGCTTTTTTTTTTTTTTTTCTTCTTTTGCCTCTTAAGTCCTGATGATTATTCCTTGCCTCAGGCAAATAAATATAGACCAAGTATAGAATACCTATGCATATATGAATGCTCTCCAGCGAGGCAGATGCATTCAAGGAATGGTTTCTCATACAAAGATTCTTCACTCCTAAGCTGAGCTCAGCCTTCACTTCCTGGAAGAGAACCATACCTTTTCCTTGGATCCACTTGCCTGTAGATTAATTGGATTGAAAAAAAACAAAAAAAATCCCTTCTTATCTCACTATGAATTATGATCATGCATGAGTAGTCCTCTCATATATTATACAGCAAACAGAAATACACGAATTTATATATGAATTTCAGTAGTAAGTATTGATAAATTTCTACCTTCCTTCAGCTCTCCTCTTTCTATCCAACAAAAAGTTCCACCAATCCTCTCCTTCCAACAGGTGGAAGTGGAAAAGAAATTTTTTTTTTTTTTTTTGGTTACTTTGAAGAAAACAGAATATTAATCAGCCATGACATTGCCAGGTGATCATAAACTAGGACTGACTACCAGTCATCACATCACAGAGGGGTCGTTTTGTATGACTCACCCACCGCAACTACTCTGCTGAAGTCTTCTCATCCACCAAAATGAACCCCCAACCAGAAAGGTCTGCAAAAAGCCTTGCTGAGAAGCAATCCAAAGTTCTGGAAAGGTGGTGGGGACAATGAAGAACGAATTTGGTTGATGATTTAAACCACCGACGCCAATAAATGTATCAACCTTGATATATCTAGCATGCACCTTTAATTCATGCAAATGGAATGCCACATCTAGCAAGACAACCAATTTAATACTGCATAATTGTCAAGAAATTTAAGTTTAATGGTACCTAGTTTTCTATGGACACCATGACTATGACCCACCAAAAAGAAAGTAGGTACCATGGTCATGATATCCACAAATTTCATTTCCCAGTTGGATCATTGAGTTAGATTCTTTGTGCTATGGATACTCATTTGGCATGTCTTCCACTGTACCAAAATGATCAGAAGAGTCGTCACCAATAATCAAAAAATTCACAAATTGATCAGCAATAAATTTATTGTATATAAAGAAAATTCCAAGAGTGGAGCATATGCGAAGCCATACACCACAAAATAACTTCCCCATGCGATGGGAAGTGCGATAGAGTCATAGAGTTCAGTCATAGAGTTCTTCCCACCGTGAACATAAAAACTCTCTCTGAACACTGTGGCTGTTGATACCAGAGGCGTTTGATCCTTTTCCACCATTCAGTTGAGCTTCTTGCTCTAATTTTGCAATCCTACCCAATGACCGTGTCAATAACTGGGTTTGGTAGTCCAGATATTGGTGGGAAGCTACAAAAGTTGCTGCCAGCTTCCAACCATATGCCAACAATTGGCATGAAACATGACTGCCCCACATTGTGCTTCCTTGCAAGCAAATATGCCTCCAGCCACAAGGAATGTTCTCTTATGTTCAACTATAACAATAAAACAAAACATTCCTGCCTACTCTTACGGTATACCAGTGCTGCATCCTTACCTTTAAGGTGGTGTTTAGTTGCCATGCCTTTCTATGAAAAAAAGTATTTTTTAAAGAAGAGCAGGAGCCCTTTGATAGAAGAGAAGGATCTTATACATTGACAATGCATCATTGCTCTGCCCTTTGTAAAAGGATTCATTTTTCTGCGGCTATACGGAAAGCCTCGTCTCACGGTATGGATGAAAAGAGCTTTTCCGTGGAAAAGTGTTTTTTTAAGAAATCTATTTGCTGTTTGCCAAATGAGGTCTCAAAAAGTATTTAATATAAAGTGATGCATTTATGATCACAAATGATTTAGATAAAGATGGAATCATCATATTTGACTGCATCTTGACAATCTTATATGATGATGATTTTAAATCATCATTATCTTTAAGTACATATTTGATTTGTAAGTATGAAATAGAATGTAAATTGAATTTCATTTTCAAGTAAATGGGTATACTATTTCGATTCCCATACTGACATTTAGTTTGTGCAAAAATTGAAATGAAAATAGTATTCTAATTTATATTATTTGTGTTTGGTTTGGATAAAAAACGAAAACAAGAATCAATATACTTTCAGTACAAATAGAGAAGATGGCATACGATGCAAGCTGTTCAGAATGTGTCCACCAACTCGTCAGTTGTGGTAGCATTCTTTTTGTTTGCAAGGTGGAGAAGAGAGGTTAAAGTTGTGCTTGTGGGTGCAGTTAGAGATAAAGCACAAGGAGTTGGTGGTAGCCTTAACAATGTGCAATAGTAGAGGAAGAGAATAAAAACTTGTTTGGATGGAAGGCAAAGGAAGAATATTATACTACTACTAAATAGAGGAGGGAGGGAGAAGAGTATGAGGCATAGAACCTCGTAATGATCGAAGGGTGCAACGTTGAGGATATTAAGGGTAGCGATCATGCAGAAGATTCCATTGAGTTCAGGGTGGAGTAGGGTGATGCATTTTACATAATTGAGAACGAACTTGAATAATGAAGACCGAAGCTTCTTCTTCATAAGATATTTTAGTTGGAAGACCTTCCTTCGCCTTCTGATTGTCCAGCATCAGTGTTTCGTCATACATTGCATCCATTGCCTCTTTTTGAATAGTGGTGGTACTCATGGTAATAGTAGTGGAAGTGATAGAGTTGGTTTGTGTCCATGGAGAGATAAATGAGAGAGAGAGGGACAAAAAAAGGCAACACCTTGCATGTTTTCATCGAGGGTAGACTTTAGAGATCAGGAGTCCATGTGAGAATGAGAATGTGATACCCTAAATTTAGTCCCACATTAGATGAAAAAGACATGTGTTATGCGCTTATAACTCAAGTCCACTTGCTACCCATTAACTTCCACTTGAATTTTTGTGCCACATGGTTTCGGCCCACTAATGAAGTTAGTTGGACTAGTAGGTGGGCTTGGGGCGTTACAAATGGTATCAGAACCAACCCGAGTGTGCGAAAGTTGGTAGGCATGAGGAAAGGGCTATTTATGGGACGATGATGGAGTCCCGTAGCATTACAAATGGTATTAGAGCCAATCCGAGTGTGCGGAACCCGAGTGTGCGAAAGTTGGTGGGCATGAGGAAAGGGCTATTTATGGGACGGTGATGGAGTTCCGTAGCATTACAAATGGTATTAGAGCCAATCCGAGTGTGCGGAAGTTGGTGGGCATGAGGAAAGGGCTACCGAACCCGAGTGTGCGAAAGTTGGTGGGCATGAGGAAAGGGCTATTTATGGGACGGTGATGGAGTTCCGTAGCATTACAAATGGTATTAGAGCCAATCCGAGTGTGCGGAAGTTGGTGGGCATGAGGAAAGGGCTACCGTCCTACCATGGCGTGGAGTCACCCTTGCAGCACCAATGACTCGACTCGAGATAGATTCTAGGGGTAGATTCTGGCTAGCTACCCGGTGTGCGAAAGTTGGTGGGCATGGGGAAAAGGCTATTTATGAGACGGTGATGGAGTCCCGCAGCATTACAAATGGTATTAAAGCCAATCCGAGTGTGTGGAAGTTAGTGGGCATGAGGAAAGGGCTACCGTCCTGCCATGGCGTGGAGTCACCCTTGCAGCACCAATGACCCGACTCGAGATAGATTCTAGAGGTAGATTCTGGCTAGCTTTTGCAGCACTAATGACTCGACTCGAGAGTGCGGAAGTTGGTGGGCATGAGGAAAGGGCTACCGTCCTGCCATGGCGTGGAGTCACCCTTGCAGCACCAATGACTCGACTCGAGATAGATTCTAGGGGTAGATTCTAGCTAGCTACCCGGTGTGCGAAAGTTGGTGGGCATGGGGAAAAGGCTATTTATGAGACGGTGATGGAGTCCCGCAGCATTACAAATGGTATTAGAGCCAATCCGAGTGTGTGGAAGTTAGTGGGCATGAGGAAAGGGCTACCGTCCCGCCATGGCGAGGAGTCATCCTTGCAGCACCAATGACTCGACTCGAGATAGATTCTAGAGGTAGATTCTGGCTAGCTTATGGCGTGCGACGAGGACGTCGCATTATAAGGTGGGGAGCCATTGCAGCACCAATGATCCTGGCGTGGAGTTACCCTTGCAGCACCAATGACCCGACTCGAGATAGATTTTAGGGGTAGATTCTGGCTAGCTTGTGGCGTGCGACGAGGACCTTGCATTATAAGGTGGGGAGCCATTGCAGCACCAATGATCCGAGCGTGGAGTTATCCTTGCAGCACCAATGACCCGACTCGAGATAAATTTTAGGTGTAGATTCTAGCTAGCTTGTGGCGTGCGACGAGGACGTCGCATTATAAGGTGAGGAGCCATTGCAGCACCAATGACCCGACTCGGGGTAGATTTTAGGGGTAGGGTAGATTTTAGGGGTAGGGTAGATTCTAGGGGTAGATTCTGACTAGCTTGTGGCGTGCAACGATGACGTTGCATTCGCATTATAAGGTGGGGAGATTGTGATACCCCAAATTTAGTCTCACATTTGATGGGAAAGAGGACGTCGTATTATAAGATGGGGAGATTGTGATACCCCAAGTTTAGTCTCACATTGGATGGGAAAGACATGTGTTATGTGTTTATAACTCAAGTCCACTTGCTACATATTAACTTCCACTCGAGTTTTTGGGCCATGTAATTTTGGCCCACTAATGAAGTTAATTGAACTAGTATATGGGCTTGGGAAGGAATCATCATTCAAGATAGAATGCTAACGGGAATGAAGATTTTGCAAACTAAACATATGGAATAAAGGGTCTTCATTTTCATTTCTCTATCCCCAACCAAATATGCCCTAAAATTATTGTCCCATCTAGTAATCTTATACCCCTCCCCTCTTTAAGATTAGCTATTTATCATTATCCAAGATAATGATCTTAACTCGAGAGATGAGAACCAAAATATCCTCAATTCATAAAAAAAAAAGCTTAATATTAATTTTATATTAATATAATATAATTTAATATTATAAATTTATATTATAATATTATAATATAATATTTTTATATTTATTATATAATGTTATAATTATAATATTATAATTAATATAATGTGATATTATGGTAATATAATATAGTACTAATATATTATAATTTATAATCATATATTAATATTATAATTTAGGTTATAATATACTTTTGATTCTTGAACTTTTACTTTAAATTTATTTTGATTCTTAAATTTTTAATTATTATATTTTAGTTTTTTATATTTTAAAAATATTAAATTTTTGATATTTTCGTAACGAAATAGTATTGTAGCACCTTATTAATCAGCTTTCACAATAGAATGCTACATAAATTCTCAATTATAAATATTATAATTTAATTTAATATTATAATAATAAATACCATCAACACCCACCGGATTCTGATCCGATCACCGCAACATGATGAATCTTGCCAGCGGCGCGGCCCACGTTCCACATTGATCTTATTTTGAACGGCCAGGATGGAACCGAAGCCAGTTCAAATTTAACCAGTTGCGTTTGGGGTAAAAAAACGTCCGACAGGTTGGATCCGCTACGTGGAGTATAAACCGACTCCCACCCGCATCAATACATCCCACCTGGACTTCCAAAACTCGTGCTGGCAACTCCAGATTCCCTTCGGTACACGACCGAAACTCCACGTGGGCTGAGCTGACGCGAAGTCGAAGGGTTCCCTTACTCTGCTTCCGAGGTAAACCGCAACCCTTAACGCCACCCCGGCCCGCACCCCCCCCTTCCCTCCGCTCTTTCCTTCTCTCGCCGACGACGCCGGTGGCGAAGGGAAAAAATAAATTAATAAAACAAAGCTAGAAATCGGCCAAAAATATTAACTAGCCCTTCGCCAACCTCCATCGAAGAGAAGAATTCTCTCCGCCTCTATCTAATCGCCGCCGCCTTGAAATCCAAAAGTCTTCCTCTCTCTCTCTCTCTCTCTTCTCTCTCTCTCTCGATTTCTTTGTTCCCCCTCGTATTCTTTCCTCTTAATTCGAATCCATTGAAACCCTTTTGTCCGATCCGATTAACCCGAATTGGAACCCTAATTAGGGTTTCTTCTCCGCTTATAGAATTCGCGAGGGTTCTTGAAAAGGATTTTGTTGATTAAGGTTCAGAATCTTGGATGGATTTGTTTCTCAGTTTTGTTTGAATTGGAGGTGTTTTAGGGTTTGGATGGGGTGAGGAGAGCTCCGGGCGATGGGGGATTGATCATGGTGCGGCTGCTGGGATTGAACCGCTTCGGTCTCGACGACTCCCCGCGCGAGATCACCCGGACGGGCCCCGTCGTCGCCGGTGGCGAGGGAAGCGGGGAGAACGGGTGGTTGATCCGGTTCTTCGATTCGGCCTTCTTCTGCGAGTGGATCGCGGTGAGCTACCTCTACAAGCATGACCACCCAGGGGTGCGCGACTACCTCTGCAACCGGATGTACACGCTGCCACTCGCCGGCATTGAGAGCTATCTCTTCCAGATCTGCTACATGCTCGTCCACAAGCCGAGCCCCTCGCTCGACAAGTTCGTCATCGATACGTGCTCGAAATCCCTCCGGATCTCTCTCAAGGTGCATTGGTTTTTAATGGCCGAGCTCGAAGACTCCGACGACAACGAGGGCATCAGCCGGCTCCAGGAGAAGTGCCAGATCGCTGCCACCCTGATGGGCGACTGGCCGCCGCTGGTACGTGTGACCCCGCCCTCCGCCAGCGCCCCCTCCAGCCCTAAGGGCAACCCGGTGCTCAACCGGATATTCTCGTCCAAGCAGAGGCTTCTGTCCTTGGCCTCGTCCCCAGCACTGGGATCCAGCCCCCCGATTGAGGAGAAAAGCAAGAGCAATAGCAGTGGAGATGGGAACAACAGGTCTTTGACCTCTTCCGAGGAGCATAGGCTGTTGAAGAGGCTGATCCCGGGGCCGAAAGTACGAGATGCGTTGTTCTTCAGGAAGTCCATGGAGAAGGAGGCGGAGGAGTCGGATAAGGATGGGTTTTTTCGAAGGCTTCTGAGGGAAAGCAAGGATAAGGAGGAGGAGGATTCGGACAAGGATGGGTTTTTTCGGAGACTGCTCAGAGATAGCAAGGATAAGGAGGTGCTCAGTGTCAGCAAGGATGAAGATGTGGAGCTGACTGCAAGTTCGGAAAGCTTTATTAAGAGATTGTTTCGTGACAAAGATGAGAAATTGGGGGAGGATGATGAGAAGAACAATTTTTTCCGTAGGATTTTCAAGGAGAAGAATGAGGAGAAGAAAGATTGTGGGCATGATAGAAATGAGGAAGATGATAAGGCAAGGAAGAGTGTTGAGGAAGATGGTTTTTTCCGCAGGCTTTTCAAAGACAAGATTGAAGACAAAAAAGACACTGGGCAAGATAAGAATGGGGAGAAAGATAAGGGCAATGAGAGTATTGAGGAGGATGAGAAGGAAAGTTTTTTTCGCAGGCTTTTCAAAGATAAGAATGAAGAGAAAAAAGATGGTGGGAATGATAGGAATGAGGAGGAAGGCAAATCTGGCAGGAGTATTGAGGATGACAATTTCTTCCGTAGGCTTTTTAAGGACAAGAATGAGGAAAAGAAGGCTGTTGGGCATGATAAGAATGAAGAGGATAAGTGTAATGGGACCATTGAAGAAAGTGAAAAGGATGGCTTCTTCCGTAGGTTGTTTAAGGACAAGCCTGGGGAGAAGAAAATTGAAGGGCATGATAAGAATGAGGAAGACAGTAAGGAAAATGGGAGTTTTGAGGAAGAGGAGACTTCAGAGTTTTTGTCATTCCGTAGGTTGTTTAGAGTGCACCCTGAAGATGTTAAGACAGGGGATATCAATGAGAATGGACTTTCCAATGGTATGCTGGAGAGCAGCCCAGGGACAGAGAACTTCTTCCGGCGGCTTTTTCGGGATAGAGACCGGTCTGTAGAAGATTCTGAACTGTTTGGTTCAAAGATACACAAAGAGGTAACTATGAGTCTTGCTTTCATTGGCATTAATCTCTGCATCATACCACTTTTCATGTACTTCTTTCTGGGGAACATTCAGTGCTTTGCCAAGCATTCTGGATGCTTGGTTGTTAATTTGACAACTCTACCATAAGGTTGCTGCATCATCCAGTTTGTTCTCAATTTTTATTTAGTCAAGGATTTTTAAGCAACCATTTTTGTTGCATTCTAACCTCAACCACCTTGACAAAGCAAGATGAATCTTTTAACTGTCCACTAATGACAAGCCTATCAATTTGTTATATTGATCACCATTTCCTTACAAGTGAACAAAACCTCATGGAAACTGAAACTTATTTATTTATGCCAGAAATCTGGATTAATACACCTATACTTTAAGACAGTAGTAAACGATGTGCTGGCACTTTGGTTGTTGACTAGCAAGGCTCTGGAGAATGTAAGGAAGGTGGAGTATAGTGCTGATATTGTGTCTGACTCTTGTGGGTAAACTCCTACTTGATTAGTCAGAAATTCTCTCTCTCTCTCTCTCTCTCTCTCTCTCTCTCTTTGTGTTTGTATATATGTATATGTATCTCTGAAAGAGCTATCATTTGCGTGTCACCAGTTTGCAAAATATTTGATCAGGTTAATTGAAGCTGATGATTTTAGGTCGTTGGTTTCTTGCTTTCCCTGCATTCCTTGTTGCAATGATTTAGACTGTAAGGCTGCCATCTTGTATGGCTAAGAAAGCCGTATCTACCCTTCCTGTTAACAAAGAATATATTAGCATGCCAGGGCGCATGAAGATAAGCAAAACAGAGAAGTGAACAAATAACTGTTCTAATTTCCATATTATTTTGTTTTCGGAAAAAGTACTAGCTGTACGAGACAGCTCTCATGAAAGTCCTTACTACTGTATTAATCTGCCTTCATTTTAATCTCATGTCTTCTCAATTGACAACCTTATTATCCCCTATTAATCTTCTATTTAAATGCATTGCAAAATGAGATATTTGTGTCATTCAAAAATTCAAAATATTGTTGATAGTAAATGGATTAATCTTCCCTTAACTGTGTCTGTACATAAAAGAGAACTTGATTCTTTACTAGCATTGCAAAGCTAGTACTATTGTGATTGTTCAATTAGACCATAAGATCCACTAACTAAGTAGCTAGTTTCCTGTTGTTCTCTGAGAGTTCTGGAGTTCTTAATTTAGTCATTGTTTACAAACTTTAGAAATTGTTGCTGTTGTGTACTTAACATATCTTATCAATGATACTCTTTTCAAGAGACGTGGTTCACTGTAATTCAAATTTGTATGCTAAATTGTCTAACTATTATCATAAAACTGCAAGATGATGATCCTCAGAGTGCCTAGGAGGTGGATGGCTTGAGTAATCAACAAGACATCCCTTTTCTGTTGAGAGAATCCATGTTATGTTTCACTTTTGAATGCTGCACGTATCTTATAAGCTGAAACTCCACATATTTGTACCTTACATGACATGGTTGTGGATAAGCCTATTGATCATTTGCTTCTTTGTTCTTCTTATCAATCATTGTATGTTTGTGAGATTATGCATTTACTCTTGGTTCTAACCTAGGATGCTTTGACATAATTGGTAACTTTTTATGTGTCTCTTTAATTCTAAAATCTAGACATGCCATTTAGTGAGAGATTAAGATAGATGGAAATAGAAGACATTTCATAATTTTTTTGTGCAAATTAGTGTATATTTTGCGAGCATGTTTTATTTATTGTACCATTGTAGACGGTGAGTCTGCTTGTGAAATTGGCATGTTGTATTTGGTGCCTTTGTAAGGTTCACTTTCTTTAACTATTTATTTGGGTCATTGATTCTCATTCACCTAATCAGATGACAGTGGTTTTTCTTGTGTTATTTCTTCTAAAATTTTCCTCCTGCCAACTAAAAGGAGATATTTTATGGAAATAGCTTTCTATTTTGATCCAACTAATTTTGTTGTCTGGAGAAGCTTGAAGGGTGAATGTGCGGCATTTCCTTTGGAACTTATCATTGCAAAATAGTAGTGACCTCATGAAAGATTATGTAGGGAGCAATTCTTTTGTGAAAATTAGAAAGTCAAATTATCTCAAGAACAAATATATAAAATATAATGCTCACACAGCAACTCTTATTTTTTGAATGGAGTTCTGTTCTAATCTTTATCACCTGGAAGGCTTTTATCAACATTTCACTTCTTTGAAAACTTTGATAAGATATTCGTGCAATCTATATATCATGGAAAGGATATATTCTATATCCATCAGATATGACCAAAGTTTTAAATGCTGTAGGATGGAGTTGTTCTGGTTTTTCTATTGAACGTGATGTCCATGTGTCCCGATACTCAGCATGGTTGATGTGCCATTTCATCTTGGTCTATTTTGTTGACTTGTCCTCGTTCATTCCAAGACTTGTCCCATCTAGACACTTGTGATGGTGCCTTGTCTTGACAGTCAAGATGGTTAGACATCTTATAGTTCCACCAGTATTTAAAATCTTGGCCACAACCTTATTAGCATTCTACAGGATCAGATGTTTCTTACATTGAACATCTAACTGGACTACAATGTATTCGGAAATGCTTGACTTTTTGATTATTAATGACCTATATTTTGCATAATTTCTTAATTTTATGTATGTGTCATCATGTGCTGACTAAAATTGTTCAACTACACATGCAATCAAAGACAAACCAGGAGATTGCATTCTTTAGAGAATCCCAAGTCCATGCCAATCCAGTCATTGCACACTGGAGATAATCCATTAACCCTACAATATGGTATTCAGTTATTTTGATGTAGATTATTTAGAAGGTCTAGCTTTCATCTCCCCTTCCCGCTCGATTTTATGGAAATAAATGAGTTATATTTGATGGCTTTCAGGTACTTATACCACCCTTTATTGCAATTTAAGATATTAGTTCTTCACCGCTTTTTACTGTGGTGCTTTATGAGTTTCTTGATCAGACCGTTAACCATAAAAGAGCCTTGATGTGATAGCTTATTATGTTACATGAGGTATAGGAAATCACAATCTAGATGGCAAACATGCTGCCAAGTTCAATTTGAGTGTTAGAATGATTTTTGAACTGTAGAAGCCTTTTGTGTTTATTATTCTCTTCCCCAACTCTTGTCTAAAGTTTTATTGCAGAAGATGCCTTCTATCATGCAATTGTCACCTGTTAAATAACCTCAAGAATAATGCCTGTTTTGCATTTGTGTTCCTTACATGTCTTGCTTGTCACCACATTTGGTCATATTGTAAAACAGATAATGCTGAAAGAAGTTGAAACAGATTAGGCTGATGTTCTGTTTTGCTTTTGGACGTGTGTTCTAATCGATATGTATGCATGCTTACTGTCACTTTGTGCTTAGCAGAAGCGTCCTGGCTCACCAAGACAGCGGAATGAAAAACATGGAAAGCCGCCTCTACCAAATAATGTGATAGCAGAAATTCGCAAAGGGTCCTACCATGCTTCATTGGAGTTTGTTCAAACACTATGTGATACATCGTATGGCCTGGTGGACATATTTCCTATTGAAGATCGCAAAATTGCTCTTCGAGAGGTTGCTTGGACTTATCCAGTGATATCTAGTTGTGCACTTAATATTTTTTTCTTTGTCTCTAAAATCTCTCAATTTGCTTTCTTTTGGTTCTTGTGCTGCTAGTCTCTTATGGAGATCAACTCACATCTTGCTGCTGCTCAAAAAAATGGAGGTATTTTTATGTGATCTTACTGCTCCTTTTAACATTATTTGGTCAACTATCCCCCCAAGACTATTATATCAGTGTGATCTTTTTTATTATATGAAGTATTTTAAGGATCACAGCACATCAACTTCACTTAGGTGATCAGTTGGGCAGCATGTTGGTGTCTAGATGCCAATGCAACTCTCTTAGACTATTATACATTTCCGATATAGAAGGATATGTGCACTCATGCTCTTTATGCGCGTGTGCTCACACATGGACACACACTTATACATACATACACACACATATTAGTTTCTACGTATGCATATGTAAATTCATGTGTGCATGTGTGAATATGCATATGCAATATTTGTGATCATGTAGATCATAATGTATATGCACTCAAACATATGCATATACATGTGAGGCTAATTCCTTGGTAAAGATTTTAGTGATTCAAAATCAAGAATAAGCTATCCAAATTGGAGATCTTTACGATTGATCATGAGTTATAACAACCTTCCATATTTACACCTTGATCCATTGGTGAGAGACCATTCTACACACAACTGGGCAAATAGATTGAAAATTCATACAATTCCACACATCTTAAAATATGAAGAGATTAGAACTCAGTAGTTTTTGATGCTTAGATTATAGCAAAATATCATTGCATTAAAACCATCTAACACTTGTTCCTTAGGTTAGTGACCTCTGAAACATGTGATTTTTGGTGTAGATTTGCAATTTGAATGGTGTAAATTTCCAATATGAATGGCTAACCATCGATTTTGGAGTTGTTATATCTTTTTACCAAACATCAAACATTCAGCATGGAGTCCAACTGGATCCATCGATCCATCAATCCATCCATCTACGATCTATAACATCTGATCTACAAACAACGAAGTCATTTATCTGTACGTCAAGTGGATGCACAATGGGAATATAAATGGTTAATATGTTAAAATGCATGAAAAGGCATGCAAATTTTGAGTTCTGTCTATTGATTATGTTCTGCATGTCCTAAAGCTTATAAAACTAAAAGTCAACATTTATGATCTATTACATCTAAAATTCCTACAAACAAGGAAGTCATTTACCTGTATATCAAGTGGTTGCATGATGGGAATATAAAAGATTAATCATTAATGTTAAAATGTATGATAAGGCATGTAAATTTTGAATTCAGTCTATTGATTATATTCTACATGTCTTAAAGCTTATGCAATCAAAAGCCAACAAGTTTGAGTGCTTCTAAACCATACATTGTATGAAAACATTATATTGAACCATTAAAATTGTCAATTTTTGATCTGCTTGATGCATATGTGAATGACTTCAAAAAAATACTATTTTTGATTGACAGGTATTGCAGATGTAGATTATTATCAATGGTTTGGATTGTCATTTTAATCACCCACGGTTCATTTTACACTATCAAGAGCTCAATAAGCTTGATTTTAGACTACTCTACTCCCACAGACATATTTATGTGGGTATGTTTTTATTGCATATATATGCATGCGTGCATGAATGCATGCATTTGTGTATACATATGTATGCGTGTGTGAATGCACACATGTACATATTTCATTTTTTATAAATTACCCAAGGATGCTCAATAAGGGAGTAAGGCACATTTGTTTGGACCCCAAGGAAAAACTGATTGCATTTTTTTTTAAGAACAATTTAAATTTTATAGATGTAGCTGCACAAAGTTATTTGTTCAAATGACTTGGGCAACCAAGGAAAATCAGCCATCTCTGTCCTTTGAACTTGTACTACAGTCGGTTAGAATATTAATTTATTAAAATAGTACAAAAAATTAATTATATAAGTATGAGCTCATTAAACTGCTTATAGGATCGGAGATTGGATCTCTCAAATCCCAACTTTAGATCTTGTCAATCGCTTTTACATTCCTGTGAGTGCATTCTTTTGAATTTCTTAGAATTGAACTCTTGATTGTTTCCAGTTCTCTTAGTAATTGCTTTCAATTCTCCTGGCAATTGCAAAAGAAATGTCTTTAATTTCAAGAAAATGCTTCATGAAGGCTGAATTCGTTGCTCATGTTGAGGCATAGTAGTATTCTTTATTTGATTAATTGCTAAAAAGCTATAAATTTCCATCCCATTGTTGAAATTTTGAGTAAAACCAATTATATGTAGATATCAAAATTTTCTCATCTTGTCTACTTTATTCTCACATGTTTTCAATCAATTGGCAACTGAAGTGGCTTCTTCATCTACTGAGATCTTTTTGAAATTTGGGATATATTTACCTATTTACTTTTTTATTTAGATATTGCTACAATTAATTCTTGGTGAATAAGTGATGGGACATGGAGAAATCCAAATATTTACTTGAATGAGTAATTGCATAGATGGGTAGTGCTATTTTTTTAGTCAAGATCCCTTCTTTTGACCAAAAAGTAAGAGAAATGAGCCCAAATTGACACTAACTACTTAAAGAAGATGAAAGGAATGATGAAACAACGCCAAAATGGCATTAACAAGCCAAGAAATGAATACATATGACATCCATAGTCAGTTTTGGTCAGTATAAGGCAGAACTGGCTGACTGCTGAAACTTGATTATAACCTATCCATTCTGGCTGAAACCTGAAACCTAAAGTTGGCTACATCTAGAAATTTACAGCTTCTTCCTGGCCTAAACTCATTAATTTTGGTTGATATGAGTAAATCATCCTTAAATCTACAATATGTTACAAAATCATGCCAAGATCCTAATTTTGGCATGATCTCCCCACATTTTTCATTTTCAAGAGATTTAAGGTGAGGAAAAAAACAAAGAGAGGGAAAAGGAGAATAGGAGGAGGCATATCTGATTTTGGGCTGATATCTTTCCATTTTTGGCTCAGATCTTTTGAAAAAATCAAGATAATATCAAGTTTTTTGAGAGAGAGAGAGAGAGAGAGAGAGAGAGAGAGAGAGAGAGCTCACAGGAGGCTCTCAGCCACCCTCTTTCTTTTTAATTAAGCTCACAAGAGCCCAAATGTCACCCAGCCCACCTCCCAACCCATCCCACACCTGAACCGGATTGAACTGGGCAGTTCGGCATGCTTCAGACCGGTTCGGGTGTAGAACCAAACTGAAACTAGTTTTTGGACTGATTTCCAGGTGATTCGGTTTTGTTCTGCCTTCCTTATTTGCAGATCGAAAATATGTGATTCAAATTGCTGTTATAGGATGTTTCTATTTCTTATTTGGAGAGAGAACATATTTTAATATCATAATTCTTTTTGTTTTTTCTGATTTTCAAATCTTCAAAATAGATAAATACTGGATATTATCACTAGCTAGCTTCCATTTCCAACTTTAGGTAATTGTAACCTCAGGTTCTTGTCTATTCAGTTCTTGTTTATACTTTTCAATATGAATAAAATATTATTGATCCTTCCAATTTTAAATAATTTATGTACTGTCACAGGTGTTTGCTTTCCAATGGGAAAGGGAATGTACAGGGTTGTTCATATACCTGAGGATGAAGCTGTTCTTCTGAATTCTAGGGAGAAGGCGCCTTACCTGATATGTGTTGAGGTTTTAAAAGGTGAAGCACCAAGGTATATGAGATGTTATAGAAAACACATTCCATTGACTTTTTCCATTCTAAGAAAAAACAGAAAGAATAGTTGAAATAGCGTGTTGTTATAACGGAAATCAAATTGCCTTTTTTTTAAAATGTAATTTATGGTATTCTTGAACATGGTTTATGTTAAATTTTTCAAGCCATAGAAGTTGTTTCTGCAACAATTTTACATCTAATGACTGATCATGAAAAAATGCCTTTGCATACTTAGTCGCATTCAACAATTTTATGAACGTCATGTATTTCTTTTTCAGTCATACAAAAGTGACATCTGATGCTCAGAAGCTCTCTAAAGGAGGGATTCCTCTAGCAAATGGAGATGCACAATTGCCAAAGCCTCCTCCATGGGCATATCCTGTATGGAGCCGGTATGACACGCATCGAAATGTTACAGATGGGATGCTGATGTCTACCTCACAGGCCATTGACCAGGCAATGGCTCAGTTATGGGAGGCCAAAGTAAAATTTGTTCATGTCAGTTTCTCTATTGAGAAGCAATTTGGAGACTGCTCAAATATTGATCACAACTTGGAACGGATAAGTGTTAATCTGACAACAGTCCCTGGGGTCAGCATGGAAGATGTAGAGGATCAAGAGCCAGCACATCGAAAAGACCATCGTCGTGTTCCAAGCACAATTGCCATAGAGGAAGTAAAGGTGGGCCTGTAAATGAAAGATATAATTATATATATTAGCAGTTTTGGTAGTATAGCAATTGGACCAGATATTTTCCCCTTGTGTGTACTTTATCAAGGTTCTCATAACAAAACTGTTTAATAGTTTTTGCACTGCTACCTTTCATAGCCTCCTTGGTGCTTCATGAATATGTGATTTCATATTTTAACTAAACTTTTAGAAAACTATCATTTTTCACATAATGTGAAGTCAGGAACGGAAATTGACATTGTACTGTGCTGTTATGAAATAGGCATTAGATCAGAAATGGTTGCATTATCAAATATTGTTCAAGTGTAGGATCATCTTGTTGTCATCTTGCTTTGTAATGGATGCTACTGGTTAAGGATCCTTAATATTATCTAGTGGTTAGTGTTGCTTGTTTGCTGCTTTCTTCATTACCATCAATTGAATATTGATACTTCCTTAACAATCTGTAAAACTTTTCTTCCCCTCTCCTATGGATGTTTACTTATTTTATAAACTTCTACCAGGCAATTTTTCATTGTTGTATTGGTAGTTGCTACATTGTTGTTGCTTTGTAGATGCCACAAAAAATATTTTGTTTTTCCATATCGACTGTGGGTCTGTTTTTAGTTATGCATTTTAATATGAAGCCAAGCTATCAGGCATAATTGTATGGAACCTGAGTTCTTGCTGATTAATCTGAGTTCCTACTCCTTTAGGCTGCTGCAGCGAAAGGACAGGCTCCGCCTGGACTACCTTTGAAAGGAGCTGGACAGGATTCTGAGGATGCAAAACCAAAGGTAAGGATTTTGGATCTACTATTCAATCTTTTCAGAAGCACCTGGTGAATGCAGTTCATAAGGAGGCATAAATCTCTAACAGGTGATGAATGGTGGCATTCCTAAACCCACTGATGCTTTGTCTGGTGAACTTTGGGAGGTAAAGAAAGAAAGGATACGAAGGTCATCAGTGTATGGGAAATCACCTGGTTGGGACTTGTTTTCTGTAAGTGATTTTCTTGCTTAAACTTTCTGATTGGACTGGGAACATTAATTATTTTGAGCAAGATTTGCCGTACTGATTTGTACTGTACCATACCATACTAGTAAGATATCGGTGCGGTACCGAATTTTGATTCAGTATGAAGCAAACTGATCGTAATCGAGTTGAACTACCTTATATTGATTGATATCAACTTGTACCATCCGATATCAAGTGGTATTACAGTTAAGAGGAAGAAAAAAAAAGGGCACCATATCTGTGTACGGAGTGCATACTGTATCGCATCAAACCGGTATTGTACCTATATGGGTCTCAATATTGGTTTTACGAATCTTGATTTTGAGTGAACAGGCAAAATGCCAATGAGATCATGAAGGGAAGAAACTAAGAACCCATAATATGGGCATGCTCATAATTTTGCAATGAAATGTTCATTTAAATTTTGGTCACTACATGTGATATAATGTCGTAAAGATTCTTTTGTCATCTTATGTAACTTGAGTTCTGCATCTCTTGGGTTTTGGAGTTATGATGCAAACCATTTAGATGATATTGCAAGCAGGTCGTGATGACTTCAAGCTTCATTCTGGCTTTTGTTCTCTGTCTTGTGTTTTAGGCCTTCCTTTGCATGAGTAAAGTATTTGTGTGGTCTCGAATGGCAAAGTTGAAGGAAGTTGAAGCAAACTTTGATGTTAGTCCCAGAAATCTGTGAAATGTTCAACTCATATAGGGACACCTTAGCTAAAATTACATCATATATTTACTGCAAGAAGACTGAATAATAACTGATATCAACTCTTGCACTCTTCCTTTGAAATCTGATTAACAATCTTCATGAGGCTACATCTTCGATGCTTCGACAATTAATATGCTGCATAATTTCACGCAAGTCACTTGTCTTGAAGATTTTTTTTTTCCTAACCAACTTTTGTTGAGGATTTCTATGGCCATGCCTTTTTTTTTTTCACATTAAGTTCTACCTCCTCATGTCACGATTGAAGTAGATATTAAATTTGGAGGCTTTATTTGCTGCTGAATTTACTAGAGTATGTGATGTTGCACTAAATATCTTGTGTTGAACTTCTAATACCTAATTATGCATATGGTGCAACATTTTAAACTTTTTTAGAAATTATTTTGGTAGTCAATAGTTTGAGCTCAAATTTGTCTGCTGTTATAATTAATTTCTCTGTTTATTTCATTTTCTTAAGCATTTTCTTGTTCATCTGTCTAATCAACAGATGATTGTGAAGAGCGGCGACGATTGCAGACAAGAGCATCTGGCTGTGCAACTTGTTTCACATTTCTATGGTAGTAATCTATACAGTTGTCCTTTTTCTTGATCAGTAGTCATAAAAAGCTGCTGCTAAATGGGTTTAGTTGGGTTTCATACTGTTCAGCATTTATGCATTTTGATGATTATGTTTAGTATCTGTTTTAAAACCCTGAATTTTAGGCCTAAAGTTGTCAGATTATCTTGATTGCTACATGTTGTGCTTTTTTTGAGGCAACAAAATGTAATGTGTTAAGTGACAGGAGAAATGTTTGCTTGTCTTCAATTGCTAATTCTACTGCTCTAAATTGATGCAAAAACGTTTATGCTTAAAACAAATATGCTTAAAACAACTAATTCTGTGAGAAGTGATGATGATTTATGAAGTTTATCTTAGTTGGAAACATATTTTCCAAGGATTAGGGATAAATTGATCCTTCTACTGTCACCTCAACAAATAGACAAGTTCATCACCGCATGCTCTGGCCTGGGCCCAGTTTTAAAAAGATGAACACACTTTATTTGATAGAAAGGAAAATTGTCCATGGATCAGTTGCTGCCTTTTTCAGAAAACAATAGTGATGTAAAAAAAATTAATCAATAGTCTGACCTTTTCACTATGAATTTTCTGTTGATTCATAGAGCTGGAAATCTATATATATATAGATTTCAGTGCAGCCATTGCCACATGGCAGTACTCTGCTGCTGCCATGTGGCCATTAAAATATAGAGAAGAAAAGGCCAACCTTCCCTCCCTTTATTCGGTCCCATTGTTTTTTCACAGCTTCTTATGAGAGTTTTTATGGTGGTGGGGGCGGTGGCCAACAATAGTGATGCAAGGAAGCCTCGTGAAAGGTCGTCACACTCGACACTGTCTCAGGATTCGTGCCCCTTTTCAGCCTTTGGAAATAACGAGAACTCCGTGGCAAAAGAGGAGAGAGCGTGTGCAGGAGAAATATTTTGAGTAATGTGCTCCTCTGGTGTCTTGAAGGTCTTTACATATAATACCTTGAAAATAGTCGCACATCAAATAAAAAAGAAAAGTTTGAAGATAACTCAAGTTTACCTACTACTAATTAATTTGTATTCGAGTTTTTAAGGCTACATGGACCTAGCCTGCTTACAGGTTAATTGGACCGATAGATGGGCTTGGGGCATTATAAATAGTATCATCTGAGTGTGCAGAAATTGGTGGATAGGAGAAAAGGGTTGCCCATGAGAGGGTGGTAGAGGCAAACAGAAATTGGTGGATAGGAGAAAAGGGTTGCTCATGAGAGGGTGGTAGAGTTTTGCCTGGTGTGGAGCTATCCTTATAGCACTAACGACCTGGCTCGGGGTAGATTCTTGTTAGTTGTAGTGTGCGACGAGAACATCGCTTGATAAAAGGGGAAGATGGTAATACCCCAAAAATAGTCCTACATCAGTTAGGAAAGAAAAGGTTGAAGATAACTCAAGTTTACATACTATCAATTAATTTATTCTCGAGTTTTTAAGGCCAGATCCGGCTTGCTTGCAGGTTAATGGGGCCAACAGATGAACTTAGGGCATTACATCACGCCCTCTTGGTGGCGTGGCATGAGATTTCTTTGTTTGAGCTTGTGAGGGTAAGAGGCCATGTGGACGAGCGCCTCTCCCCTCCCAAAGTCCGCTGTTGCCACATGACCATTAAAATATAGAGAAGAAAAGGCCAACCTTTTGAAGAAGCCATTGGGAGGGGAAAAGTGAACACGTGGCACTGGTGTAGCCGGTTACTCTGGCGTGTGTTGGGTTTTTTTAGGAAGAGTGCAAAAAAGATGTGTGGATGCATGGAGAAGTGGGGCCCAAGAGATGGATGATGTTGACAATCTACTCAGCCTGTCACTTGAGTTCATAATTATCAAAAAAAATTATATGTTAATAATAAAGAAATATTTTTTATTTATAATTTTCTAAAACTTTATCCTTATATTGTTATCTTTTTTTAATTTAAAGTACGTGTCCAATGTTTACTGAAATAAGTTAAATATTTTAAAGCACATGTCCAATGTATACCAAAAGAAGAGATAAGAGATAATAATAATGGGTTTGTTTCAAGACACGTGTAACTCGTTGCAAGTGAGAGTAATAGTCATGGCGCTGAATCACCTGATCAACACTTATTATAGATTCATGAATTACTTAAAATATCTTCTGATAATATATTTTATCAGATAAGTAAAAGCGAAAAAATTAAAACTAAGGAGATATGACCTTTGATGAACATGTGTAAGGAATATCAATTTTTATATACAGTGTAATTCGTTTTGATGGGTTTCGATGGCTGTTTTCTCTCTGTATTTACATATGTGTTATGTTTAAATATTTAATTTCTTTTATTTTTTTAAAGGCAGAAGAAGACATGCAAAAGGCTGCTCGTTTTCAAGTCTAAGTGACTTGAGAAACTAATCATTATGATTTGATAATTCATAATAAATATTTTATGTAATATTGTAAAACCTATGGAATTGCTTATGTATTTCGAGCACTTTTTAAATGTTTGATATGACATCACAATTTTTGGCAAGTATGAAACCATATACGTGCCCACACCATTCTATCGAACCCGCATTATTATTTTTCTACAAACAATTTTGCTATGTAGCACATTATTAAAATTAGCCTTACAAAAATATATAAAATAATGCATTATAATACATGGTTTATATTTTTTTTTCTATTCTTGCCAAGTGCCAATACATCAATTTTTCAACCTTTTTGAGTTGCGATAGATGGTTCCACATTTCAATTTTGCCATCGAGAAAAGGATTGTCGCTTTGCCAGTTTTAAAATGACTTTCTACCTTTTCTTTTCTGTAGCTTTTGTTTTTAAGAGCGTCATTAAAGGTGAGTAGGACGACACAAGAAAGAAGACTGTGTTGGTCCCAGCTTGATAAATTATAATATTATCAATATATTATATTTATACAATATTTATATTATATTAATAATAATTATATTATTATTTATTATAATAATATAATATTAATATATTATATATTTTAAATTTAATTAAAATTTTGAATTATAATTAAAAAATTAATATATATTTTGAGAATACCAAACATCCCTTGCAAAATATATGAGCTAGTTGAATTATATGATGCAGTTATCTATAACATCCTCAGAGTTGTTCTATTTTGTGCTGTATCAAGTCCACTTATACCAAACCTTACACATTCATAAGGAAAAGGGATAGTAAGGGTTCACAAGGTTCGCCATTTTGATGCTAGACCCTGCACCCTGCACCCGTACCATGCTGATATAGTGTCAATACACTTAGTACGTGGGTTGGTTCAATGTCGGTCCGAATGGTGTTCAAATCATTTGATTGCTCTGCTTTTATTTGTATATTTCTTTACATAACTTCTTACCATTAAGGCTTCTTACTTATGTATCTTATTGTCAGACATATACCAAGAAGCTGGTCTACCACTTTGGTTACGTCCATATGAGGTTCTTGTTACATCTTCCTATACAGCCCTAATTGAGACTATTCCTGATACGGTGACTCTTTCTTCCCTTTAAAACTTATCAAGTTCATTCCTGTGACATTTGTTGTTTATCATTGCTTTAATATTTTACTCTCTCTTCTTTTATGTAGGCTTCAATTCATTCCATAAAAAGCAGGTTTCCTAATATCTCAAGCTTGCGTGATTATTTTATAGCCAAATATGAAGAAAATTCTCCAAATTTTAAACTTGCTCAGGTAATATACCATATGGTACATTCTGTTGTAGTAGACCTGTTGCTCAGTCATTTTATATGGTATTGCTCATTTTCTAAATCGACATTGTCATTTCATATGTATGTACTAGCTGCTTATTTTTCAATGATATGCAGTGATATATCTTTAATTTCTCATTAATATGCAATGACATCTCTTTATCATTTGTAATCTGCCCTCAATTGAGTACTTGATTTTCTTCTGATGTTGTTAAATGATGGAACATCTATTCAATTGTCAAGTTATTGATCAAGTTTTTTAGAGTGACATTCTTGTTGTGCACATATTTGGTGCTCTTTTGTGAAGTGTGTACCTGTGTGCTGTCAATGCTGTGGCATTTGTAGACAGCAAGTTTGTTTCCGTGCAGGAGGTTGATTTAATGAAGATTGTAGGGTTTCTAGGAGCAAGTTTTAATCGGGTGTTTGTAGAACCATACATGGCAAACCAGGATTTTTGAAGTAATGCTTGTTGAATTATGTTGTTGAACCCAATATGAATCATGCTCCTGCTCCCTCTATTGCTCCCATTTCCTGCACCACTTTTATTGTTGAGCAATATATGAGTTGTTCCTACCACCCACTCTTTCTCTTCATTTGGCTTTTGGCATCTAAACTCTATGAAATTGTTACCATACATTAGTTTGTTTGATCTAGCTAATAATGAGTTGAGTTAGAAGCACATTGGAAGTGTGGAACAATGATGCAACTTGTTTAGTTTTCCCTTGGAGAGTTCATTTCTGTTTTGTGCATAGATTTTGCTTGCAGCTTTGGGAGCTTTCCATGTTACTTTATTTTTAACAAGTTAGGGTATCTTATTTGTGTATAATGCTAGTCAAATATATTTCTTCTTTATTAGAAAGATTGATCGAGTGTTTTATAAAGATTGCAAGGTTATACCGGGTGAGGGTCTAACCACGCAATATAGATTAATGGTTATGAATATATGTATTCAAAAATGAAGAAGAAAGACTACAAGGTATAAGAATCCAAGGATTAGGGGGTGAAATTTGAAAGAAGAAAAACTAATAACTTTTAAAGATAAAGTAATGAAGGAAGAAAAAATGGAGTATAGATGGAGAGATTAATACTATATGGGAAGAGATGGTTAATAGTATTAGAAAAGTAGATATAGAGTTATTAGAAAAGTCAAAAGGAAAAGGACCATATGGTAAGAAAACTTAGTGGTGGGATAAAAAAGTTTAATTAGTAGTTAAAGCTAAAAAAGAGTGCTATAAAAAACTAGCTAAATGCAAGAACGGAGAAGAATATGAAAATTATAAGATAGTTAACAAAAAAGTAAAAAAAAAGGTATAGAAGGTTAGATGTAAGGCATATGCAAAATTATATCATAAGGTAGAAACTAAAGATGGAGAAAAAGACATATATAGAATTGAAAGAGTAAGAGATAAGAAAAACTAGAGATATGTTTCAGGTTAAATGCGTTAAAGATAATCAAAAAGTTTTGGCTAAGGAGTAAGAGATCAAAGAAAGATGAATAAGCTATTTTAATAAATTATTAAATAAAAATTATGTAGATAATTTAGGATGCCCTATTAGCTTTATTGATGATAAAGTTATGGTGTATATACCTGTAGAATTAGAACATCTGAAGTAAATGAAGCTATAAAAAAATAAAAGTAGAAAAAGCTGTGGGACCTGATAAGATTCTTATAGAAGTTTGAAAATATTTAGGTGATGCTGGAGGAAAGTGGATGATAAATTTATTTAATAGGATTAAAAAAATACTCAATGAATGGAGGAAGAGCATTATAGTACTAATTTATAATAATAAAGAAGATATTCAAAACTGCTTTAATTATCGTGATATCAAACTCATAAGTTATAATATAAAACTTTGGAAGAGAGTAATTGAACATAAGTTGAGATATACTACAAAAATATCATATAAGCTATTTTCCTTCTTAGGATGTTAGTGGAGATGTATAGAGTAAAGAAACAAGATCTTCATATGGTTTTTATTGATTTAAAAAAAGCATATGATAGGATCCCTAGAAGAATCTTATGGTGGGTGTTAGAAAAGAAAGAAGTACCTGTTAGGTATATTAATATAATAAAAGATATGTATCATGCGACAGTTACTAGTGTAAGAATTATTGGTGGTAATACTAGCGAATTTTTTATTACAGTAGAGGTTTACATCAGAGATCTGCTTTTAGTCCCTATTATTTTGCTTTAGTTGTAGATGGGCTTACTAGACATATTTAGAATAATATTTTATGGTGCATATTATTTGCAGATGGTATAGTACTAGTACATGAAACTAAGACTGAAGTTAATCATAAGTTAGAATTATGGTGAAATGCATTAGAATTTAAAGGTTTTAGGTTAAGTAGGATAAAGACAGAATGCATGTAATATAATTTTAGTATAATTAAAAATAAAGATGAATATAGAGTACAAATTGGGGAACATAAAGTTACTAAAAATGATCATATAAGGTATTTAGGATCGATTATTCATAAGAAAAGAGAGATTGAGAATGATGTTGTCTATAGGATTCAAGCAGGTTGGATAACATGGAAAAGTATAATTGAAATATTTTGTGATTGTAAAGTATTTACCAAATTGAAGGGATAGTTTTATAGGACAGCCATAAGATCATCTATGCTTTATGGCACGAAATATTGAGCAGTTAGAAAAATATACGTACATAAGATGAATGTAGTGAAAATGAGAATGTTAAGATGAATGTGTGATAATACAAGAAAAGATAAAATAATAAATGAAACCATTTGTAAAAAGATAGAGGTAACTCCAATCGAGGATAAATTAAGGGAAGGACGACTTAGATGGCTTGGACATATGCAACATAGATTTAGAGATGCATCTGTGCGGAAGAGTGACTTGATATATGTAAAGAGAAAAAGAGATAGAGGTAGATGAAAAATTACATGAGAGAAAGTGATAAAGAAAGGCTTAGAATTTTTGCATTTTACAAAAAATATGACTTAGAACAGAGCTAAATGGAGAAAAAAAATTCATGTAGCTAACCCCAGTTAATTTGGGATTAAGGTTTTGTTGTTGTTGTTGTTGTAGGGCATCTCATTTATCTTTTTGGGAGATAAGGATTATGTCATCTTCTCTTTTGACCACTTTAAATCTACTCAATGAAATTACTGGTGATATGCTCTTACTTGAACCTAGTAATAGAAGGGAAGAAGATCAGAGCCCTGAACCAACAAGGCCAAGAAAAATGTAATCTGCTCCCTAACTCTGCAGTTAGATGCAGAGTGATGCTCAAATTTCTCAATGAGTGTGAGGTTTTCTATACAAGTAATGGGCAACATCTGATCAGTTTGCATTATGATATTCTTATAGTCATTCAGTGATGCTGGAAAAAAATTGAGATTAGAAGCAATTGCAGATCATGAAAAAGAATATGGGAAACATTTTAATAGAAGTGCAGAACTAAATCTCATTCAGAAAACAAGTAAATTGTTTGTAATGAATTGTTCAGAGAATCTGTCATGATTGTGAGGATCTAATATTTGGCTTCATGTCATGATATATTCATGAACCTCCATGAAATTTAAAGAATCATTGAAAAGAATTTCACCAAATAAAATAGTAATATGACGTTGGGTGTTGTGTGAAGACATTGGCTCTTTCCGGGATGGCATAGGGGGAAAGCACAATAACCTTTTTTCTTTTTTTTTTTTTGAAGAATAGGGGGAAAATACAATAACAATCTTATAGATTAACAGAATTCATTATTCTGTACATGAGACTTGGGAAGATAGGTGAACCAAGCTGCCAGGATAATGCATACAGCAGATAGATCAGATGGGGATGCTTAAAATCTGAATTAGAGAATTATTATTAGTTGTTCTTTTAAGGAGTATTAGGCTTCTTCGGGAAGAGAGTTATGAAGTTGTTCTTACATTAACCCTGTTTCTATTTTGTTAGGATGTCAAACCTCATTTTGTCTATGGACCGAAAACTCTAAGTAACTTCTTTTCAGAAACATTAGGCCTCCTAGCATTACTTTTTCTCCGTGTGCAATAAATAAGTACGTTATCTGGCACCTTATAGTCCTTTTTATTTTGAGCGTTGAAACCAAAAATAGGGATAGTCTATCTGGAGTCCTATTCCCTGAGATAGGGATAGTCTATCTTGAATCCTATTGCTTGAGACAGTCTTTTTTTACTTCATAGTTCTAACTGCAGGTTTTGTTCAATTTCTGGAACAACCTAGTGCGATTTTTTGGTTGGAGGTTATGGAAAAAGAGATAAGCGAGAAAATTGGTTCTGAATGACTAAATGCCAATTTTGCTTTCCTTCCTTCCTTGTTATGAATGATTTTTTTCCAAGTATTTTTTGGGGTGAGGGGAGTGGGTTGGCTTAAGCATGATTTCAGGTGTAACAAATATTCTTTGTATCTGGATTGTGAAATTATTTGGGAATACTAAGTTAGGGTGTGTGGGCTAGAAATTTAAAAGATGACATTATGTTGTAATTTTGGTTAATAATGGAGAGCTCTGTTCTGTCATAGAAACATTTTTAGTTAATCTGAAATTATTATATTATGCTAGGTATGTGCCATTCAATGGTGATTTATGCCAAGGTATTAATTGCAGAAATAAGGTTATATGACCATTATAATTGAAATATGTGGCTTTTACTTAAAATGAGTTTTTAAAAAGATTGTATTTATTTATTTAATTTTTTTGGTTGGTTGGGGAAAGGAACAGCATAACCACCAATTTATAACATTGTCTTATCCCCCCCTCATGTCTGTAAATGTCAAAATAATTACTATCTGGAACTTCAACTTGTTTACAGTTATTTCCGCATCTGCTTAGTAGCCTAGCTCCAGCTGCATGCATAGGATTGAAATTTAATTATTTGTTGATTTGACATGGACAATAAGCGTACACAACATGCTATAATACAGGCAAGCACAACTTCAGTAGGGAGTCCGAAATAATGGGCTCATTATCTTCTTGTATATAGCTCAAGATTAGCATGACTTTACCAGGTGAACTTTCACAATTATTTCCATTATCTTCATTATTTCCATCATCTTCATGTGCATCATATGGCCCCATGTTTTTACCGAGTATAATAAACTGTAATATCTAACTATTGTCTTATGATTGTGAATCCCGTGTAGCATGGGTTAGAAGAGCATTACAAAGATTTCTCTTAATTAACTTGAAGGGATATTTCTTTTGTAGTTTGTTGCTGCTACTGTTGGTATCTAGTTGGAGCTTGCAGCAATTGTAGTTTGAGATTGACTCTTTTATATTCTTATCATTTGATTGATTTTCTGTCATTGCTTCCTGAAGCCAAGCATTAGTTTTGATTGTTGTTGATTTGATGAGAATGTTCTGAGATGTTGATGTCTGATGGCCCTAACAGAGAAATTTTGTGGAGAGCATGGCTGGATATTCCATATTATGTTACCTTCTTCAGGTATAGCATTCCTCTTTTTGGGTGCTTGATTTCTGGTTCAGAAGCAGTTCACTCATTTTAAGAATTCACAATTTTTTGGCCCTGCCTTTCTTTGGTTACAAATAACTGCTTTGCCAATGATATAAAAATTGACAATATTTTGACATGCCTGCTTTGTGAACTGAAGCTCATTTCTTTATCAACCTGTTAGTTGTTTTAGTGACATTAGAATTTTAAGTTCTTTTGCTTATTTATGAGGAATATATAGAAATGATCTCATAAGCAGTTATTTCGAAAAAAGGGATGGAAAGAGAATTTCCATTGGTTATCCTGTCTTATTCTTTGCTATTGGTCCACCCAGTCTTATGAGATACATCTGCACTATCTGGTGTATTAGATTCTGTTTAGCATACGAACTTGAACCAACGCTCAGAATTGTTGTAGTTGGCCTGAGCACCAGGTTCTTCTCATTGGTTGACCTGGCTAAGTATGCACAGCTTTAAATAACATAATCAAAAGTGATATGTCCTTAAGGTTCTTGTAGTTGGGACCAAATATTCTTGATGTCCAATTAATGTGCTGAGTCAGGGCACCAATTATATTTTTCTATTCTTGGCTTGCCAAATGACAAGCGGTCGGATGTGATCATGCAGATTGTTTTTCTTTTTGATCATACATCTTATCCTGTTATGATTTCAAAATATTAATAAATTTTCACAATTGGTATGGTTTTCTGTTGAATATCCTTGTGATCGAGGTCAGAAACATTTCAGGGGCTGATGAAGTTTAGTTTCTGGCTATTTCAGCGGTTTTGGTTGTTTAGCTTCAAGTTTTGAAGTTTAAGTCAAAATGTCAAGAAAAATTTAAAAATTGAAGATGTAGAAAAAAGAATGGAAGGATGTCAAGAAAAGTTATTGGACAACATTATGAGTATTTATTATTAGACTGGCTCTTTAATTATGTTGTCTCGACCATTTTAAGCTAAATTTAATTTTGCATACAAATGGAACTCATAAATTATAAAGATATTTTATATTGTGGGCATATATATTATATAGTTCTTGATCTTCATTTGTTTGAAAATACATTGTATCTAGTAATCTGTCAAGCTCTTCTATTCCTATTTATTTCAAGATTTCGTCTTCATTTTTTAGCAGAAATGACAAATGTATTGTAAGTTGTTGTGTAAACTAAGTGCATGTACTTGCAGAACATTATATGTTTTTTTTGTATTAAAATAGATGGTGATGTCTGGTATTTAGTTGTTCACATTGGTCTCTGAAGTACTGCTTAGGGTCTTGTGGAGGTCTTGGCTTGTTAAAAATTATGTTCATCATCTATCCCTTTTTACAATTCAAGAAAAAAGAAAGAAAAACCACCAAAAAATTCACACTATATAGCCTATGTACTTAAGAAGTAAAGAAATGATCCCTATATGATGGTAGAACAATAAAATAAAACTTAAGAGTAAAGCATTCACGTCCAGTTTCTGTTAGTTTCTACTGAAACTGACTGGAATGGAGTTTTGAGGTCAGTTTTGGATCACTTCCAGATGAAACTGGTTGGTTTGAGGCTTCCAGCTGAAACTGCAAACCTTGCATGTGATGCAAACTATGCTGCAGGCATTGCAAGTGAAATCTTGTGATGCCTCAGCTTCAAGAGTTTAGGATTCCTTCCTCCTAGGAGAAGGTTAACTTCATGCGGGGTGTGTGGAGTTCTTCCACTCATTCCATTTGAAAAACATGTTGTTTAATTGTCTATGGGAGCAAATTAAAGGCTTCTGCTTGTCCAATTTAAGTTTTTTCCTCATGGGAGGCGGCTTGCTCAAGCAAACAATGGGAAAGAATGAGATACACATGAGAGAGAGAGAGAGAGTTTGCAGCACATTAAAGAAGAGAAGAAAAGGTTGTAATGGGCCATATATATGTGCAGGAAGTGGTTTTAATGGGTGAAGCGAAGAGCGGTGCCATATTTCACATTAAAACATCAACTGTAAACAGTGAGGGAAAAAAACCACACAATATGATAATAAAGGTATAAAAAACAATGCTATATGATAATAAAGATATCTTAAACCTTCTGTGATCCCCCTTTGATGCCCATTCTGTGCTACCCTCTTTTTTTATTTGTGTTTTTGTTGATGCTGATTTTGTTGGGGAACCTATGGATAAAATTTAGGTACCTGTGTTTTTTTTTTAAAAAAATAATTCCTAGTGGTTTTCTATCTGTGTGAAATATAAGCAAACATCATCTTAGATTGAGTATCAAAACTTGATAGCTTGTAATGTCTCTTTTAAGTATAAAAATATTTCTTGCTTCAATGCCTTCTTCTCGACGTTGGTGTTAACTTCAATAAAAGACCATGATGATAACTGGGGTGCAGATCCCTGGTTATCCATTATTCAGTGGCAGACAAGGGACATCAAGATAAGATTGATTACCTTTTGTCCATTTCTTCTGCTTCATTATTTCTTACCCATTCCGCACAAACCATCTATTTGGTGGCAGATAATGCATGTTCAGTTTGGTTGCCTTTTTATCTATTTCTGTTATTACTGCTGCTGCTGCTGCTACATTATTCCATTCCCTACTCCACATATACCATTTACTTGCATATCATGAGCATTTTCATTACGGTTTTATGCACCACACTTCCGTCCATGGATTGTGATGTGCTTCAAAGGGGTGAACTAGGATCAGGTCATCTAGATTACAAGTTGGGCCTGGATGGCTGAAATCATAGGATGGAGGTCTGACATTGATGATCTAAATCATTGGATGTAATCTATGATCTCTAAATTACTTTTGAACCAAAAATCATGAGATTTGGAAATCCCTGACCTATGCATCAAAGGGTCGCAAACAAGCATTGTGATGTGTTATTTATCTGTTTTAAGCACGATCCATAGGCTAGGGGTTTCCAAATCATATAATCTTTGTTTGGTAAGTAGTTTAGAGGTAGTAGATCACATCCAATGGTTTGGATCAGCAATGTCGAACCCTCATCTTTCGATTTCACAGAACCATATCTGACTTGAAGTCCAGTTGACTGGATCCTAGTCTACGTCATGTTCCAAATATATTCATCATCTATTGTGGTATAATATATTGTTAAGTGGTGCTGGTTGCCTAAACGTGTATATGTTTTGGGTATCTACTTCACTTATCATATCACAACATTATTCCTGTCTATCCTCAATAAACTCCATGTGTTTATGAATAATTTTTTTTCTCTTTCCCCCCTGATTTTGGTCTATTAACTTCATGTGATCCTGCATGGTTAACTGTTGCATAATTGATAGTTCAAGACAATATGTGATTGAAATGAACATCATTAGCTTGTGCTAAATTGGGTGTTGGTGTTCTGCGACTGAGTAGTTTCAACTCCCTATAACTGTATGCACATGGCTATTTCACAATCTTAGATCTGTCTTCCCTGAACTTCATATGTATTTTCTTTAGTTGCATTTCTGGTTAAGATAAGAATTTCATTCTGCTTGATGCTTTGTTAGTTCTTTCATAACTGATGATTTAGAACTTGTTTATAGTTTTAAATGTGTAATAAGAAAGGCATCATTCCTATTATATTACATTCAGGTTTTATGGAAAAAGAATGCACTCACCAATGAAAACGGTACTTTGTGTGATAAGTTGATATTCTCAGGCTCCTGCTATTGCATGAAATTGAGTAATTAAAACATCTTTTGTGGTTGTATAGGTTAAGGATCGGCACAATGGAAACCTTCTAATGGATGAAGAAGGGCACATCATTCATATTGACTTTGGTTTCATGCTATCTAATTCTCCCGGGGGTGTAAATTTTGAGAGTGCACCATTTAAGTTGACTCGAGAGCTTCTTGAGGTCTGATATCAACTTTTTCAGTATTTATTATTAGGATTGTATTTAATAACAGTTGTCTTGTCTAATAGTTGCCTTCTTACTTGACATCTTATGGCATGCTTTGCTGCTAGGTCATGGATTCTGATGCAGAAGGAACTCCCAGTGAATTCTTTGACTACTTCAAGGTATGTGATCAACTTTGACCTTTTTGTTGTGATAAATAATGTAACTTTGAATATATTCAACAATTTGGTTTGCACAGGTGTTATGCATCCAAGGTTTTCTTACATGCCGCAAGCATGCGGAGAGCATCATACTTCTTGTTGAAATGCTGCAGGTAATGGAAAGTTGCCATTGATGCATCACCTTTAACCTTGATTTCAATTTTCAGAGTGGACATCTATTTTACTGCATATAACTGTGATTTATTGGTGCATATATAATGATTGGTTCGCATTCAAGTATATGTTTGTTGAACTCAAGGTTTGGAGTACTGGTATTAGGACCTATATCGGTACCTTACAAGTATGGTATGGTTGTAAGGTACGATGCTGTACCGACATGTGGTATATCTCTATGCGGTAATACAACAAAAACTATGTTTCGCATGTGTCTGTACAATACCTATGCAAAGGACTATGGTCAGTGATAGTGGTATCTTACTAGCATGATCTGATATAGACTGGTATACACCAATATATGAATCCTTGGTTTAACTGATCCAAATTGTTTTTACCTATATAAACACTGTTTTAAATGTTGGATCGGAGACTAATTTTTTGCCATTGTAAGTTACCTTGTTCTTTTTCAATATAATTGTTTGTAATTTAATTTTTCTCAAGAAGTTTTTAAATATTTGTATAACCTCACAGATATGACATTGCTTCATCAGGAACTTTGCAATGATATATGGACTAATTGTATTGATGTTTGGTATGAAATATTGGCACACACTATTAGCTTATCCTCATGAATCAAAGTATGTGGGTTTGCTCTCAGCACAGGAATATATCCGTGTATGCTTAAACAGAACAAAAGAAAAGAAAGAAAAAAAAATCTTAGAATTTTTAATGACCTCTTGATTTTTGGGTTGTTAGGAAAACTCCTATACTATATCAGTCACAGACTAACCTAGTAATATATATATTTATAAATGAAATTTTCCTTTTATCATATCATATCCTGTCCTGTTTTTGCATACCATTGCCTAAGCAGCCAATCTCACCCCAGTTATTGCATTTATAATATCATTTTTGCCCATTTGTCATAAGTAAAATACTCATAAATAAATTAAGTAAAGCTTTCTCTCCTCTTCCTAGACCAACCCAGATACATGAAACTATCTGATCAAGAAACCTACTCAACTCTCTCTTCCTGTCTTTCTTGGACAAATATTTTAGATCTTGTATCTCACCTCCAACTTTCAGTCTTTGGGCCCTTTTGTCTTTGCTCTCCACCTCATGCAGCAACACTCACTGGCAATCCCTTCCTCATGGCAAAACCATATTTTCAAGAAACCCTCTTTCCCACACATTTCTTCAAATTAAGTTGGAAAGACCTGGCGACGATACTTTGCTGTCCTCCTTCACCCTCCTCTCTGAGATAGCATTGGCTGTTCAAAGATTGAGAGCTACTGAAGCTGCCAGAATGTTGCTTCCCTATTTATGGTGGGGCACCATGTGCCTTCTCTGGTGGCTTCCTCAACACTCCCATCTTCCTAGCTCTTTCGATTTCCCAAACAAAGAAAGCCGCATACCATCTGCCCAATTGATCAAGAATGATGATTTACCTTCCCTCTTGGGCCCATAGCAAGGACTCCTCTTTTTCTTTCAGATGTCAAGGCTTTGTTGGAAATGGCAAGCACATCACTGGGATGCCTCCATGGCAAGACAGTGGAAGTTTTGGAAGATAAGTAGGAAGATGTCTGGTGAAATCGAAAGGAACGCCTGTGCAGAAGGGATTGATATGCATAACATTATTTATTGATCGTTGGGTTCATTCGTTGGATGTGATTGGGTGAATTCTTAATGAATCCAGAAAACATAAGGGGTTTGTCTAAAAATGTTCCCAAAAAATTGCATGTTGAGATAAGGGTTATAAAAAGTTGACATTCATCATAAAACAAGTAGAAAATCTGAATTATGATAATGCTACCAGATTTAACAGGCTTTAGATGTTAATTTCCTGATGCCAGATTCGTGGAAAGACTGGTTTGGGTTGGCTGAGCTTCTCTGAGGCCAGTGTTGGTCTTGAAAACATCTTATTCTTAACTGACTCATTCAGTTGTGTCATCACTTGTCCAATGTTGGTATTCTTGCACCATGTAATGTACATTTCCTAACTTATTTGGCTGTAGTATGGTGGGGTGTAGCCTCAATTAAGAAAATATTACAAGATTGTACTAGGAAAAAGAGACATATCAATAGATACCTAGTCCATGAGAAATGATGGTTGTATAAATTTCAATCTTTGCATCATTTCCATCACCTAAAAGGTAGGTAGAAGTTATCACAGTTTCCCTTTGTAGGAGCTTTATTCATGTCTGATCTTGCCCTGCAAGTAATCCAATGGACCTGGGATGAAACACCCAAATGTGACACTTAAATTTACATGCATAGAGTCTGCCCTCGCATGCAAACATGAGGAACAAAACTCACAGCATGAGGCTGTTCTTAAGGGGACCGATTAGATTTGCTGACTTTGTTTGCAAATTGCAATCCTGCTCATACTGGAAATTCTGAAGGACCCAGGGATACCCAGGTGTAAATATGTGTTCATTCTAGTATAAAAAACTGAACAAGAACTCATGTAACATTCAATTTGTGCTACCTAATTTTTGTGTTGTGAAATAAATTGGACCTGTTCTCTGGATGGGGTATATGATACTTTAACTCTTCCACAATCATCAAACCTTTGAAGCTGGTTGTCATAGACCAACCAGTCCAATTTTAGCTATAGCTTATGCTTGGTAGACATGAGCGCTGTGTGGGAACTATTTTAATGACAAGTAGGTGAACAATTACAGCTCATCTCCCATGCGTCATGCACTTGGAATAGAGTGAAAAGTTGAAATTTTCACCATATATAGCCCCTTCTGTAAATGATTTTGCCCCTACATGAAAATCAAGTAGATGGATGGTTGGAGATTTACTCTCATGATCCTGGTGCAGGCCTCCTTAGTTTTCTAGTGACTTAGAAACCTATTTTTTATGCCCATTATTCTTGGCAAGTAAAATATTTTATTGTTGAAAAAAGTGAATGCATACAGTGGAAAACACTTTAAAAATGATGAACATAATCAATGCAGAAAGGTCTTAGGTATATTAATTAGGTTGCCACCAACTTTGTTCATACAGCTGTTGTTTTGAAAATGACTATGGTGATCCTAGCATTTGCCATTCCCTTCAGATATATTGCTAAGATTCCGAAACTGACTTCCCAAGATACATGTTCCCTGAGTTGTTTTTCACAACTAGTCTTCAAGATTAATGTTTTCTTGCCCTTATCAAGTAGCCAGGTTTTTAGCTGTTGATTTGTTGGAGGCTCTCCACCTGTGGGGTTATATTATAATTTATAATTCATTCCTATTGCATTTTTCTCAAGTTCCAGTATGAATTTTTGTTCACCTTCCAAGAGTGTGCAGTTAGAAGCCTTGCCTATAAAACATCATTGATAAACACGTGCCATGGTATTCATTGATTTTCATTGTTTCTAAATTTATGGGGCCCTTCATTGGGTATGTTTGATGTAAACACATGGCACTTGTCAACTAGTAAGTCTCATTTATCCTGTTTGTGTAGGCATGAAAAATATCTTTGTGATAGGGAACAAAGTCTTATCAACACTGATTAATTTTCTGTTAGTAATCTTTTAAAATTTATCTTACTTTAAACTTGCTTTTTAACTGTCATTTATCATTTTAATAACTTCACTAATTATTAGTATTTTCTGGCCCAAGTAATTAGACATCATAAAAAATGTCTGGTCATTGAGAGTGTGTGTGTGACTGAAATGAAGGATATCTCATTGAGAGTGCCAACATTTTCTGTGACCCAAGCAAGCAAGGAGTTGAAACTTAAGAAGTTGCTCTTCTTGCTTAACATAAATGTATGGGAAAATCATCGCTAGCACTTTGCCATTATTGTCTTACATTCTGCATCATTAGGTGGCATAAGAAAACCAAAGGAAGATGAAAACGATTTTCGATGGAAACTCATTTTGTCCAACTTGTCGAATATATTTGGCATTTGAAATTCATCAGACCCCTCTTTCCTTGCCTATGAATCTCAGAAATTCTTTTCTTGGGTTGAGCTTATCTGCATAACCCAAGAAAAGAACATGTAAATGTCATCTATTAACGACATTCTTCAGTCATTGGGAATTCTAGAATATCAAAATTTCTGGATACTTGGAAATGACACCCCATGATGTGTCCTATTATTATGCCTGAACTGTTTTTGTGAATGTAATGTTAGAAAGCTTACTCAACTGGTAATTTCAGGACTCTGGCTTCCCCTGCTTTAAAGGTGGTCCTCGCACCATACAAAACTTGAGGAAACGGTTCCATTTGAGCCTTACAGAAGAGGTCTGTTTACCTGATTTTTCATGTTTATCTTTTCATTTCAGTATCCAGAAAATTTCGTTCTTTTTTTTTTGAGTAAAAAAGGGAGGGAAAACCCCACCCAGCTTCATTAAGATAACAAAATATTTGTTACAAGAAATATCCAGTAAATTTCTCACTGCAATCTTATCAAAAATAAAATTTCTCACTGCAATATCTGTTGATTTCAAGCAGCAATGTGTCTCGTTGGTACTCTCCTTGATAAGTAGCAGCTTAGATGCATGGAGGACACGACAGTATGACTACTACCAGCGGGTACTGAATGGGATTTTGTGAGGTGCTCTCTTATATTACAGGTTTTTCTTGCTGATTTGCTTTTTCTCCATAAAAAGCAAATCCAGGGTAGCCTGTTAGGCCGAAGGAAGTTGGATTTCCATAGAAAGGGGTTTTGTGTGCCTGACCAAGTGGCTTAATGTTGCACCTCGGCATACCTCTGACACTTTGGTCTCACGTGGTGACTTCCTTGAATGAAAGTTGCACTGCGAGGCTTGTGGGTTGTTGACCTTTGGCGGTTGTTGCAGGAAGCATACAGGGTCAAATTGCCAGTGGTGACATTGTTTCCATGATCTGTAACTGAGAGCTGCATTCCCACATTGTTGTAGATATAAAGGTTAACATATATGAAAAAATTCAAAAGAAAAAGAGATTTAGTTGACAGTGACTGTACAGGTTGATTTGATGCGAGACTGGACCAAAGAGGGCCATGAGGATGACATTTGTTCAAGGTCGATTCTTGTCTGAAATGTGAAATTTTTCCATGATAATAGCCATGGTTGTGAACAAACGCAGCTTTGAAGTTGTGAGATACCTGAAAACGTTTTTGCATTCAATTATTGGCTGAAATGTAATGAGGCACTTGGAGATTTGGAAGAAAAGCTGCAACTGCTTCCAGTCTGCGCTCATTGACATAATTGCTTTATTGTCACGGTTCCGCGGAACATTTCTTTGGTGGTTTCCTTTTTGCTTGGAATTCTGTTGTTAGCATCATACCTTGATGCTTGATTTGGATTTCTGGATACGATGTATATACCATGTATGTACCACCCTACAATGCTTGTTTGTATAAGATGCATTCTCTGTTACTATTGGCAGGCTTAGTAAAAAAGTTGCCAGGCAGTATTTCCATGAGTTTGTTTTGGTTATTAACTCTTGGAAGTTGCGTAAAATGTGTTGCTTCACTGAAACAAAGTGTAGGCTTTTGCATTCGCCGTGAACATTGATATATATATATATATATATATATATATATATATATTTATTTATTTATTTATTTATTTATTTATTTATTTTTAAAGTGCCAAAGAGTAAAGCTGCCATAGTTCTATGCAATTGACATCATCCTGTGACGTGCTATTAATATGTTGCATTTATTCTTCGCAACCCGCGACTCTGTTGGAAATAGGGATTTTCCCTTCTGCTCTGCTGTGTGGGTTAAAGCATCTAATTATCGGGAAGGATTATCTCTAATATCTTTTTCCTTTATGCATTTCTTACAGTCATTTGCCATGTTATGATTGTATTTCTTACAATCCTTTATGTTGCATTTAAACATTTTCAGCCATTCATTCCGATGTGCCGTTAATTCGTCGGTTTTTTTCCTGAGGCTTCTAGTTTTTCTTGCAACGCCATTTGGAGGATGACCATTTATCATGTTGTTAATCTTCGTTTTCTTTTTCTTCCTCTTCGTCTTGGATTGGTTGATTTATGCTTTTTAAATGAGGTTGGGGGCAAGCTTAGATCTTCCGTTTCAATATCAGAGACCATAAAATGGGTCAGTTAGCACCTTCAATTAGTTGAAAACGAGAGCCTTTCTCAATCAAATGAAGTAAACGAAATGAATGGTGAATGTTTAACTGGCACGGCAATCGAAGATCCTCTCTGCCCTTTTTCGCTTCTCGTCAACTATATCTTTTCAACTCAATCCTCTTTTCACGTCTTTCTCTGCAGTTATGCAGTTGTATGTACTTCTCTTAGTTCACCATGGCGGCTCTCCAAAATCACTAATATTGACTTCATCGTCAAAACCGATTTCCTCTTCTTTGCCTACCTGTTCCTCACCATCTCTCCATGCTCTCAGTCAGATTCGTCCGAGCCAAGAACACCATGAACATCATGCCCACAAATATGCTGGATGCCATGCCAACGCCATCTTTTGTTAGCTCCATCAGTCG
Organism: Metroxylon sagu; assembly: GCA_017589505.3. Taxonomy (NCBI): domain Eukaryota; kingdom Viridiplantae; phylum Streptophyta; class Magnoliopsida; order Arecales; family Arecaceae; genus Metroxylon; species Metroxylon sagu. Next base: position 3,243,846 of record JACVBY030000660.1, read on the forward strand.
GCCTTTATCATTGTCATTCCTAGCACCGTCTCACCTTTGGCACTATTGCTAAGCGCATCCAATTCGTCGCCTAACTTATCCACTCCACCGGCTTTATCCACCTTGTCATCTCTCCCTAGATCTGGTGTCATTAAGTTCTGCAAATGAATCGGATTGATTTATAACTTGACTTGATTCCGATCCAATCTATATTTAGAGATTCATGGATTGAATCAAATCTGAAAATTAAGACCAATCTAAATTTTGGATCAGATTCAAGTCTTATATTTTTCGATCCAATACAAACTAGATTTATTCTAATTCATAAATCTTAATTATATAAATCTTATTTACTTTTACTTTAATTATCTTTATAAATTATTTAAACAAACTCTTATATAAACTAATTCTCTTCTCATCTTAACAACTAGATTTTCTTTTATATTTTTTCTTTAATTATTTATTTTGATGGATTCTTATTTATAATATCTTTAAGTATATCAATCAATATTTTAAATATCATAATTTATAAGTACAAAGATAATCATTTACTTAAATAGAATTAAGAGTTTTTGAATGCAAATTTATGTCTAAATTGATTCTTTTTATATCTCATTTAAATTTTTTAATGGAACTATGTTTGATTATCAATAACTAGAGTTTAGCAATAAAAACATAATTAGGTGCTTAACTTACATGTATTATATTGACTTGGATTCAAATAGATTTGAATAATTCGTTGAGTGTAAAATTTCTTTTATGAGTCTCATTAGGCCCAACAAATGAATTGAAATCGGATCTAAAATCAAGATCCCAACCTTTGCACATCATCCACCCTATCAATATTGTTGCCAGCTAATAGGGTGCCCCTTTTCGCAATAGGCACGTCAACTATATTGGTCGAGCCATGAACACTGAATAGCAGTGATTTACAATTACAATGCCTTTAAAAAGAAAGGCAGTGCATAGAAAGATCCCTACCATCATGAGGCTATTGGTGCAGTGAAACAAAAAGAGAACCATCACCATGGTAGTCGAGCCCAGGGCTCTCGGGATAGAAGAGAACTACTTGTCGCCGTATGAGGAAAGAGGATCAAGGAAAAGAGCTGAACCCATCATCTTTGCAAAGATAAGAAAAAAGAAAGAAAAAAAAAAGATAGGAGGGAGTCAGACTTGTCTCTACCTTGGTCGAATCCTGCTTGATTGCCAACTTCGATGCCTCCCTCCTCTTGTGCTCCCTTCGAATCCTTTTCGTTTAATAGACCAACATCATCCAACTCCGCTTCAAATTTGTTCTTCCAAGTGGTGATGTAAATGGAGAGTCCTTTGGTGCATAAGGCATTAGTGTGGATGAAAAAGGAAGGGCTGGAGATGATTTTGGAGAGAGAATTTTAGGGTTTGGGTGTCTCCAACACTTGGATTGGAGTGGAAGTGTAAGAAAAGTAGCTTAGAGTTGGGATGAGAAGCAAAGAACTTTTCTAAGGGCTTAAAGCTATGGAGAAGAGGAGCTCACTGAGAGAGAGATTTGAGAAGGGTTCATCAATGGAGGAAAGAGGATTTCCCTTTGATTTATATAAGATGATCAGATTCTGAATTTAGCTATATTCAAATGTAGACAAGTCTACCCCCCTCTCTCTCTCTCTCTCTCTATATATATATATATATATATATATATATATATACATTCTTGTTGCTAATTTTTGCACTATGATACACAAGAGTTATATCAAGACTTGGTCTACTTTATACTTTTAAATACTTTTCTTGAATAATTGTTATATTTGACTGAAATTAATACATATAAGGAAACATCAAATATATTCAACAATGTCATTCCAAAATTAAATCAATCATTAGTCATACAACTCAGGTTATCATCCCTTCTCTTACTCTTTGTGTAAACCTAGTTACATAGCTTAGGGAAATCATAAAAAATTTGTTGCTAACAAAACATATTTTGAGGAACATTTACAAAATTTGTTATTATCATACAATATATAAGGATCATATACAAAAGTTTTCTCAAAACAAATTTATTAAACTTTACATAAATAAACAGAGTTAAACCATCACATTAAGTCAATACTTCCAACAGTTCATAAGCACAAAAACCATACATATATAAAAACATCACTTATAAGGACTTTTCTCTTGGAATTCTCCCGCGGAATAAGAGAGTGATGAGCACGAATGCCCCATTAGGTCTTTTGTAACCAAAGTTCTTGTTAAAGGATTAGGGTATAACCTAATATCAATTTTAGTCACAAAATTAAGTAAGACTTCTTTCAAAATGTAACACTTTTAAATAATATAAAATCATAGGGTTTTTTAATCAACTAGTATTATTTCAAATAAACCACAAGGGGAATGATGAGATAAAACTTATCCCATAAGATTCAGTTGGAACTAGATAACAGAGAAATGGAGAGAAAGGAAGAGGGAGGAGGAAGAAGGGCAGAGTCTAGGGGTGGCTTGTGAAGCACTAGAACCCTAGTTTTCTACTAATGAATTATAGAAAACTGATTTTACTTATAGCAGTTTGGAGGTAGGTCTTCTTTAACTTGCATGCTTTGTTAATTGAAAAATATGGATGCTTGATTAATATCTAAATTTCTGTTGAGTTTTTTATGAATTTGAGATGTTTCTCGCACCCTGTGATGTTCTATATTCTTACCAATTCCTATTTGTGGATTCATATATATATTATGGAACAAAGTTAGCTAAAGATCTCTCTACTATTTCTAGTTTCATTTTGGAGGATATGCTTTGTAGAAATAATGAAATTTAAGTTCTCAAAAAAGCATCATATCATTTCTTGTTATTGGATTTATAGTTGAAATTTTTGTTGGAACTTTTCCACTATCCTACATGGAACTAGGAAACTTCGGTGGCAAAAATATTTTGGAGTGGGGGTAAATGTCAACTAGGTATAAAAAATAAAAGAAAAATTGAAACACTTAGATAAAAAACTGCTGCTAATTTTTGCATCCTGAGACATAAGAATCATATCAAGACCTAACTAGTTTGTACTTTTGAACACCTTCCTTATATTTAACTAAAATTAATACACACAAAGAAACATCAAATATATTTAACAGTGGAATCCCAAATTTAAATCAACCACTAGTCATACAACTTAGGTGATCATCCTTTTTATTACTCTTTGTACAAACCTAGTTACATAGTTTGGGGAAATCATATAAGATTGCTGGCAAAATATAGTTTCGGAGATATTTACAAAATTTGTTATTGTTCCATAATATATAAGGATCATGTATAGAAGCTTTCATAAAACAAAGTTATGAAACTTTAGATAGATAAAGGTAGTCAAGTCCTTACATCAAGAAGATACTTCCAGCAGTTCATAAGCATAAAAACCATACATAGACAAAAGTATAATATATAAGAACTAAACATTATGAACAACCGGTTCATAAACATAACAAACTTTTAGGCAATCAAGCAAAATAAGAGAGTAATGAGCACAAATGCCCAATAGATCGTTCATAATCACAAGTCTTTTTTAAAGGATTAAGGTAGAATTTTATATCAATTTCAACCATAAAATTACATAAGACATCTTTCAAAATGCAACACATTTAAACAATATAAAATCATGGGACTTTTCAATCAACTAGCATCATTTCAAATATAAAATGTATCGAAAAACATTCTTGACAATATAACACTCTTTGTTGAATGTAGAGACATTGGAGTTTTTAGTCAACGTTTGGTGGAGTATATTGAGGCAAGCCACCAATTCTGGTCTATTTTTGCATTGATTAGGTCGCCACCCTCTTTTATCCAATATATATAGAGTTTTAGGTAATTATATCTTGATGCAATTTTATAGATTATTAGACATATTGCAGTACTATTGATTATGGTATTTTATATAGTAATAATACTTCAGTCAAGTTAGTAGGCTTTACAACTGCAGACTATGATAGTGATTTAGACATACTATTGATTATTCTTTTAGCTTGGGATCTAGTATTGTATTTTAGTAAGAGCTAGCTTGCTACCATATTGCCTTCTACAAAAGTAAGGTATCGTGCCACTATAATGGTAGTTCAAGAGTTAACTTGGCTCATTAAGATTGTTTAATAATTATGTTAGAACATTATTTATATTGTTCCTTTTTATTTTAATAATGAAAGCGCTATACGATTAGTAAAGATTTTGGTATTTTAAGTAAAGATAAAGCACATCAAAATTCATCACCATTTAACTAGAGAGAAAATTACAAATCAGGAAATTAATTTGCTTTCAGAAACCAGTTGGTAGATATTTTTCATTGGAGATTTCGTGAAGCAATTTGAAGCTTTGGACGCTCACATTGCTAGCATGGAGTGTGTGTTAAGGGACTATCAGATAGTTTGTCTTCTAATGCTTGTGTACATTATTTGAGAAAGATTTTTTTTTTTAAAAAAAAAAAGAGACAAAGTTCTGATGGTGAGCTAGTTTCAGAAATGGACAACTGAGTTATCCTAATCTTATTGGTCTTCTTATAGAGTAATAGTTTTATATGTAGCTTCTTGTTATGGTCTATCAGGTTGTCCTTCTAAGAGAGGAGAGTATAATGTGGGTTGAGCGGTTTTTTTTTTAATTTTTTTGTGAGAGAGGAGCATCAATTTTTATTAAAAAAAACTCTCTTCCAATTATTCTATGCAATACTATTGTTTGATTTAATTGGTAATATTGAACCGGCAAAGTTGATGGGCGTTTACATTTATTCTAACTGGCCTGGGAAAAGATATTCTTTTCTCTTTCTATTACTTCTTTTTTTAAGTTATAATTTTCCAAAGTTTCAGTGGAATAAATAATTTAATTTTTATTTTTACTATTATGCTTTTAACTGTATATGAATGATATCATAAATTATAAATATAAAAAAAATTAGATAAAGTCATAAAGAATTGAATGATAATCTTTAATGAATAAAATCGATGCTTGACATCTTAATAAATATTAAAAAAATATAGCTGAATTCTTACTCCCACATGAAAGCATAAGAATGAAAAAACATATTGATATCATGATTGCCAACTCAAACTATGGTCCTTGAAATTCTTATGACCTATATTCATTTTTTTTTTTATATAGTCGGCTGACATTTTTATTTCGTTCTCAAAAATATCTTTCATTTTTAATTTTCATTTTCATTCTCTAAAAATATTTTTTACATTTTATTTTTTAATTTCTAAAAAAAATTATTTGGTAAGTAAAAAAATTATTTTTATTATAAATTATATCTTTTAAAATAATAGGCAAAAAAATTTGAAAAAATACTGTCTGCTTATATGTGTTCAAGTTGTAGACTTTGTTTTTTATTTTCTTCTATTTTTTTGATAAAAAAATAAAGATGTATTTAAATTATTTTTTATTTTTTTATTTTAAAATTATATTTTTTAAAAAAATATTTTTATTTTGATCCAGCAAACATATCTGGAGAATCTCTGAAGGTTCCCTCCCTGAGAAAATTTTAGACAAAAAGGCCATAGTGGAGGAGATCAAATGATGGTAGGAGCCAATAACCAAGGTATGAACCCATGATCTTCTGAATGCGACCCACCAGCCAGTAAAACGATTCGCTTTTAGGAACTTTTCTTCGCCAGCCATCTTCGTTGACGTCTACCGCAGCCATTTATGAGGCATTTCGGCTGGCAATTCCATGCCCACACCGCCCAAAGCTAAAGAGTCTTGATCATAAACAAAGAGGGAATAAAGAAATTTATCCTAGATGGAATTGTCAATTCCTGCAGTAATCCTTGTCTTCGTGTTTGTTGATGGCATCGGATAAATTTGGCATCTCATGCTGTGACAAACCTACAGTCCTCTGAAATATTACAGGAATAATTTGGTTGTGGAGCCAGAATAATTGAATAAAGAAGAAATAGGGCCTAATTCGATCCATTTAATGAAGGGGACTTGCATCCAAGGAGGCAGGACATGTAATATTCTTGTTTTGGATTGAGAACGCACCATGTGAGGCAGATCTTGTTGTGTTGTATTACATCTATCCCTCCCTTGATCTTGGAATCACTTGGTCACACTGCAGTATAAAGTATGGGAAAAAAAAAATAAAAATACTATGATCTTGATTTCATCATGCGTCCAACTTATTTTCATTTTTTATGATGCTTGTCTCCTGCAGCCGGACATGTTTTTTTTAATATAATTTGTCCCACTCTATCCGAGGGCACTCTGCCGCTTAATTTATTTCTTTTTTCCTCTTGATTAGTCCCTAGAGTGAGATAGATTTGAGAGCAGGCGATGTGATTAAAATCCTTCAAGGTCTTAGTTGAGAGATTAATGAAGCTAGTGTTAGAGTTTTAAAAAAAAAGAAACTCAAAATTTTCTTATTCAGTGGCAGTTGGAGTTCTTCCTCCCAATGATCGATGGATTTCCAGCCTTCAACATCGAAGACGCCCTCACAATCCATTTAAGATCCTGAACACTGAAGTTTTTTTTTCAATTAAATAATTATCTTTCTTTTTTTCTCTTTGAATCCTTCTTTGCTGCTGCTGCTATTGCTGCATATTAAAAGAAAGGTTTTATCGATACTTTTTATGGTCATACGCATAAGAGAAGAAATTTTTATATATGTTGAGATAGAATTTTCAATGATACCAATACGAGAACCAAGAATTTTCTTTAGATCAGTGCTTGTTATCTTTCGGAACTATCTTCTTCCACTAATTTTATTACGGATCAATCCACTCAGATCTTTGGTTAGCCTTTTTCATTAAGTGCAGCATACATTGGATTCCAGTCAAGGGAAGGGATGGGAAGGACTGGGACCACGGGATATGCAAACAAAAGACATGAGTGAGCCATCAGTTCCATCAACAGTTACACCTCATGGGTCTCTCAGCGCCTCGTTGCCCACATGCTACCATCTCTACAATATTTTTTTTCCAAAAATTTGTTGGCTCAGTCCCAGCCAAGCGACAGAGGATTGGGTTGGCACCTTTCAACAGTAGATATCTTATTGTCTACTGTCTTTTTTTTTTTTTTTTAATCTTTAGATGAAGTTACCAAGATAGCCTCGAGTACCCAGAGACTTTGAGTGCTTGAATACACGGATGAGATACTCGCAGTTGCTGCAAATGAAATAATTGAGTTTTAGTGCTCCTTTGTTATTTTCATAAAACATATAATTTTTTAAGAAAAAGTTATCCAAATACCGTTTTTATACATTTAGTTGCATAGAAAATAGTTTTAAAAATATTTTTTATATATAATTAGAGGTGATCATGCATGAAAAAAATGCGAATTCGGCTCCAATATCTTTAGAATGAAGATTTTAAGTTTTTTTTTTTTTTTTCAAGAGAATTAAAGAGACCATTTGAAGTATGGGAGCATAAGAAGAAAATAAGAAAATTATTAAAGAATAATTTTGATACTTTGATGACAAAATATTTTTTGATAAGGGAAAAAATCAGATAACAAATATCACTTTTCACATGTGAGGAGAAAAATGTGTGTGAATCCTATATACTTTTCTTCTCCTATTAAGGATAAAAATAAAAAGTTTTCTCCTCTCATTTACTTCTCTAATCAAATGAGGGCTCAAGTTTATTCCTTTCATCTTTAAACCATTGGATTTCTAGATAGATAGGTAGATAAATCCAAATAGAAAGACAGATAGGTAGATAGATTATTACAATTCAACACTAATGCCGCTTGATATTAGCAAATATTTTTCTTATTTATCACTTTTTTTTTCATCTGTTGAGAAATATCTTATTCTCAAATTAGATCATTGTATATAAAGCTCCTAGTTTTAAACCATCTAAATCAGTTTTGTTGATAGATTTAAACTTCGTGTGTAAAGTAGTTGGCTGTAAAGTCCTTTAAACAAAACACTATATTGGGGAAAAAGAAGAATGAAAACTCAAAAAAAAGAAAAGTGAATTAAAATCAAAAGGCATTTATGATCTATTATCTAAAAAAAAAAATTCTTTATAGCTCGTTTCCTTTAAATGATAGAATATTTTCTTTTTATTTAAGATAATCCTATGATGTTTTAAAAAATAAAATGCATTTTTTTAGTTTTAAAAGTCAAAATTTTTTAATAAATGCTGTTAAAAAGGTGAAAGTCCAAAAGACAAAATTATCAATGTAAAAAATTATAATTCTACTAAAATTTGAATTTTCTAAATTCATGATTTGAGAAATTTTATAAAAAAATTATTGCATTATGGAATGTCAAATTGTACAATAATAGCTCATAGTTTCAAAAACACTACTAATAACACAAAGTACTAAATTTTTATTCTGTGCTTATTTTATATATATATATATATATATATATATATATATATATATATATATATATATATATATATATATATATATATATATATATATATATATTATATAATACATTCTTGCAAATAAATAAAAGGCATGGAGTTGATATTGTCATTTTAGTCAAAAAAAATAAAAAATAAAAAAAGAATAGCAATGGTAAACTTAGAAAAAGATATTTCCCACATATAATAATAATTATTGGAAATAAAAACGTGGGCCACCGGCTTCCAAGCCAACCAGCCTCTCCCTTCTCCCATAAAACCAACCCACCGCCCTACCCCTTCTCCATTCTCCAAGCCAGAGGCGAGTGGCGAAGAGAGACAAAGCACGAAGCAACGAGGAAAGAGAGAGTGAGAGAGAACGCGCTCTCGAATCGAAGGGCTTCCGAGTTGGGTCACCACGGCTAGCCTTGGAGCCGGCCGGTGGGCAACCCACCGCCACCTCAACCCCCACCGCCACCACCCACAAGTGGAGCACCGCCGGGCCACCAGCGAGGCCCTTGGCCTCCTCTTAGACAAGAAGCGCAGCCCCTCCCCGCACGGCGGCCGCGGCGCCCTCCCCTCCGCCGGCGGCAGCCCGTCCGACCTCCTCTTCCTCGCAGGCGGCGGCCATCTAGCTGCCCCCCTCCTCCTCCTCCTTCCCCTCTCCTAGCTCCGCTTCCTTATCTTCGTATCTGTAAAGCTATATTAGAGATGCCGACCATCAACAGTGTCCCCACCGTGCTGTCCAACTACCAGGAGGACGTCGCCCAGCTCGGCGGCTGCGGCCGGAACTGCCTCGGCAAGTGCTGCTTGCCCGGTAAAGATTCCTAACCCGTCATCCTGATCTAATCAACGAAGTCCTTTCATCAAAATCCATTTTTTACTGATTTTTTGAGATTTTCTAACGATTTTATTGACGATATGTGTTTTGTTTCGTTCTCTGGGATCACCGGCAGTGTCAAAACTTCCCATTTATGCCTTCAAGGGCGACGCAGACCTGCTGGTTTCTCCGTCGGGCGCCACCGAGGAAACGCCGGCCGACTTCTTCCTCAACTCCCTTTTGCTTGGACAGGTATTGCTGTTCTGTCAACCCTCAAAGTTTGATCTTTTTGATGTTTTTGATCTTTGTTTGATTTAAATCTCATTGATTTGTCGACATGGGGGGTTTGTAGTGGGAGGATCGGATGAGCCGGGGACTGTTCCGGTACGATGTCACGGCCTGCGAGACCAAGGTGATCCCTGGGGAGCAGGGGTTCGTTGCCCAGCTGAACGAGGGCCGCCACCTCAAGAAACGCCCCACCGAGTTCCGGGTCGATCGCGTCCTCCAGCCGTTCGATCCCGCCAAGTTTAACTTCACCAAGGTTGGCCAGGAGGAGGCGCTGTTCCGCTTCGAGGCCGGGGGAGGCGACAAGGCTCACTTCTTTGAGAGCGCCCCTGTTGATGGAGCCGGCTCTCCCACTGTCGTCGTGATCAACGTAATCAAGTTGCCATTGTTTGATGTATTCCATGTTGTATGATAGATTGTTTATGTGGGTGATGGTCACAGGTGAGCCCCATTGAGTATGGTCATGTGCTGCTGATTCCCCGTGTGCTCGATTGCTTGCCCCAGAGGATCGACGCCGAGAGCTTCTTGCTTGCCCTCCACATGGCGGCAGAAGCAGGGAACCCCTACTTCAGGCTGGGATACAACAGTTTGGGCGCCTTTGCCACCATCAATCACCTGCATTTCCAGGTCACTGTCCCAACTTTATGTGTTTTATTTGAATAAGATCAGAAAAAAAAAAAAAAAAAGTTTTGAGTATTTGGATAAAGAATGTTTTCAATTGTGTGGCAACAGGCTTATTACTTGTCACTGCCCTTCCCTGTGGAGAAGGCCCCAGTGAAAAAGATACCAACAGCTAAGGGCCTGGCCAATAGTGGTGTGAAGGTCTCACTGTTGATGAATTATCCTGTAAGAGGCCTGGTTTATGAGGGTGGCAACACCTTGAAGGACCTAGCTGATGTGGTAGCCAACTCCTGCATCTGTCTTCAAGAAAACAACATCCCATTTAATGTGCTTATTTCTGACTCTGGCCGGAGGATCTTCCTCTTCCCACAGGTAAATCTTGCTGTTCATATCCACCACCATCATGGTTTTATTTTTCTTAAATTTCTTGCTCATGTCTGGTTCAACAGGCATAAACAACAAACAAGAGCATGCCATTTTTAGTTTGTCAAAGAAGGCGTGCTCGAGTTAAATGATTTGATTACTTGGCTATAAACTAAAGGGAAAGGTGTTACCTCATGCGTGCATCATTTGTGCAGCTTCGAGGCCTCATATTTAGTGTCATTCCTGCACAATTTATTAGTTTTGGCATAGGACTTCATGAAGGTGTCCTGACTCTGTTGTATATTTTACTAACAAAAAGTAGATCGGATGACGGGGACTTGCAGTTGTTTCTATGAATTAAGGGAAACCCATGCTGTTAGCTGCTTCTGTTAACTTGACAATCACTTCCACTATGATTTAAGAGAAACACGCTTTTCGAAATCTTTACTAGTACTGGTGGTTACATGCATAGTGTTGAGCCTCTCGTTAGGTGACATGACTTCTTGCTCTTCTTGCCATACACACCCCCCTCATTAAATTCAGTATGGCAAAAATTGCAGCATAGCGAATTTTTTTGGTTGCTTGTTATCATTATTCTTTAGTACATTCTATTATATTTTTCTAGTTTCATTTACACTGGTCTAGAGATGGGGAAGGAAATCAGTTATTGTATATTTGTTTAGGCATTTGATACTTAAGGAGTGCGGAATATTCATTGGTGAACCATGGTCTGGGAATATGCATTGCAAACTAATTCATATCCTCAACTACAGGTGGTGTCTTGGGAACTGATGGTTGCTTTTAACCATGCTAGGCTTAGTAGTCATAAGTTGATGGAATACCTTATTATAAAAGCACTGTCTAGGAATTCTAATCAAACTTTGATTGCCATTACCTGTCTATGGAAGAGGGTGATCTCTTAGTATTCTCATTTTTTCTAAGATAATTTGCCAAGAAGGCCTGAACCTATTTCCATAATTTTATGATAAAGTTGTTATGATGTAATAGAAACAAGCCTTGCTGATTGCTTGTCTTCTTTTGTGTGCCCAAATTGTGCAGTGCTATGCTGAAAAACAGGCTCTTGGTGAAGTCAACCAGGAACTCTTGGATACTCAAGTGAACCCTGCTGTATGGGAGATCAGCGGGCATATGGTGCTGAAGCGGAAGAAAGATTATGAAGAGGCATCAGAGGAGTATGCATGGAGTCTCTTGGCTGAGGTCTCCCTCTCCGAGGAGAGGTTTCAAGAAGTGAAGGCTTACATATTTGAAGCCACAGGCTTGGTGGAGGCTGACGTGGAAGAAACAGATGCAAACGAGAACAAAGGAACTTCATATCAGTTCACTCCGGCGGCCACCACACCACATGTTTCCCAGAAGGCTGTCTTCTTCTACAGTGAAGATGAGCCTTCATTGTAGCTCCTGTTACTGCTGTTTGCTTTTGCTTGTTTCTGAACCAAATAAGGGCTGTTATGGTACTGTTTTGTGCAGCAACGCTGACTGAACTTGTTTTTCTTCAGTGTGTAATCTTTATGGTTGGTTGGCTTATATTACCAACTGTTAGAATGTCAAGCAGATGCTGAATCTGTTGCTTGTTTTCAACCTATATCTAGTTCTATATTTATTCTTGTTCTCATTGATGCTTCTACTGGATCTGTGAACCTGAAATGAGCACCGGGAAACAACCAGTGAGATCTAATTGGAAGCCAACAACTTTTGATCGATGGAAGTCACTCCTATAACGCCAGAAGAATGAGTATGCCAGCTCTACTTCTATCTGTACTGTTTTGTGTTACTGGTTCTGCATGAAGTATATGCATCAGTAACTGAGCTCCATTTAACAGGCGTTCAGAATCCTGCACGTATGAAAATACTGTGTGTTTTCACAGTTCCAGTGGTTCACAGCCAGCATAAACTCTATCCATCCAAAGCACTGCCTCCAATAGGCCATCTTGTAGCACAGTTTCAGCTTGTTTGCTGTGAAAGCACTGATTTGAATGGAATTACAGGCAAAGTTCCCTGATAAATGGGGCACTGATGGTGGGGATACTCATGGTGAGGCCATGACATGGAGAAGTTGGTGGCTGCAAGATAAGTTGGACCACAAGAATTCAAGGAGGAAAGCAACTGCCCAACCGAAGGAAGGAGGAGGTGAAGAAGAATGGCTCGCAGCGCATTCACCGAAAACGAATTTTGCTGTTACGAGCGGAGGAAATGGATTCGGCTCTAAGTTGAGTGCGGCCACAAGCAATTAGTCCGAGTCCAAAGCCTGGCCCAAATCATTGTCAAATTAGGGACACATTAGGAGCTCCATGATTAGCACCTAACCCAGTTTGGTTTGGGTAATAAAGCCCGATTGTGGAATACATACAAAACAACGTATCCATAAGGTCTTTTGGTTTTGTTCAACAGGAGTTGTATTTAGGCAGCAAAATACGCATGCATTCACCATAAAGTTAACTAAAACTTTTAAGAGATCTAACTTGTTGGCCTCATAAATGCAGTACAAGTAAGAGAGGGAGGAAAAAAAAAAAAAAAAAAAGCAAAGAGTAGATATAAAAATTCATCAAAGGTATAAAGATTCATCGATCGACAATAGTAATAATGATAGATCATCAATTCCAAACTGATTGAAGACAGCCAAAAGATAAGAACTATTCATCACTTTATCAAATTAACCTTCAATGTAGACTTTTCGTGCTACTACTTCACATAATTCTATCAGGAAAAAATATGATAGCTATGAAATCCTGTTCCCTGTAAAAAAATTTCACTTAAACAACAATAACCTTGTACTCTTCTAAATTCTGATCCAAGCACCTCTAAGTCGTCTTCTCATAGCTGAGTTCATCTACGATAGCTGCCAGAACCCCTTAGGATTAACCCTGAAGAAACTTGAAACTGTACGAACGACTTGAGTATTATCTAATTGCCAATTTTAAGTCTTCCTATTTTGCAATCTTGCAGTTAATTCCCGTATTGGTTGTTAGCTTGAGGGAAGTTTTGCTAGGAAATTCAATATCTGCTAGTTTCCATCCATGTCCATCCTCCTCCTGCATCAATGCAATCACGCATGTTCTTTGAAGGACAAAATGCCAAGGGAGGTACTCCATTCATGGCAACGGTGAGCCCCTCGTCTTGACATCCATGAACCAAATATAACTTTTATATTAGTAAGTAGCCCCTTAGAAGATGGGACTATAATCTTTAGCTCTTATTGATTGGTTCTATAACTCCTAGCCCCTCTTACTCCCTTTCATGCTATAAAATAACTACTGTACACACTTATCTATCGAGTGTACATATTTATCCGTCTACTATATGCACTTATATTCTTAATGTATATACTTATCATCCCAATGTCCATACTTATTTAGAGGTATAATAGTCATTTTGAATTTTAATGGGACTTGAAGAAGGACTGCTTTGTTAAGAGAAACTTAAATTTGAGGGCATGAGTTTTGAAAAAAATAGTAGGATGAAACTTATATGATTCTCTTTCTATTTCTTTTACTTTTTTTACTATTATATTAGTTTTCATCTAAGCTTTATGTGATGGTAGATATGAAAAAGTAAGAGAAACAAAGAAAAAGAATTATAGTGCTTATGTTTAAAGCACCACACCTAAATTCTATTTAAAATAGCGTTGAAAAGTTTTGTCAAGGCGCAGCCGGTGAAGGACCGATTGTTAAGTCACCCAATATGGTAGATATGTTGGTAGTTGTAGCACATGCTTCCATGAGCTTCCACCTGCCAAAGAGGCTTAAAATCAATGTGTTTCTGTGGGAGTTGTTTCAGCCTTAATTTGGATTGTTCTCATTGCTATTAGCATGAAAGTTTTGTCATGTGGCATTAAGTCTCCAACCTTAGCAATTTCTAATTTGTAGAATTCCCTAGCTCTATTTGACTATCCTGTCATGATAGCCTTATCTATAAGATTAAACTTTCTATATTGACATTTAGTTAAATGCAACATGGATATTTAATTGCATATAGGAGTGACTGGTATGTGTTAAAAGACCGTTACCACGTTGTACAGTATCTGCATGACATTGTTTTGTAATAGATTAATCCACATGAACATGTCCAACTTTTCAAGTTACCCAGAATCACAATGTGCAAAGACAGAACAGGGGATGATTAACCCATCAAACTTCGCCACCTCTCTCTCTCTCTCTCTCTCTCTCTCTCTCTCATTTTCATTTCCATTTGTAATCTTGATCTATCATTGTTGTTAGAGGTAAATGCTCTTATATTACGTATTGATGGTGGCTCAATAAAATTACACTCTCCTACTCTTCACAAAAATAGCTCTGAACGCCAATCGGCCAAGAGCTGCAAAGCAAGCAGGTCGGATGAAAGGTGTTAATCTAAGCACTGGATTTGATCTGCTTTGCTGAGCCCTGTACCCACTACTGGATCAACCAAGACCCCTCAATATCTTGGAAGTTCACAGTTGAAGTGATACGGTATGGATTCGTAACTCAAACCAAGAGAGGATAAAACTCTAATCCAAGCAAAAACTGCCAAATTTTTGGTCCTTCTCAACTACGACAACTGGAAGACTACACAGCAGACATCATTAGGAATTCTTTAACAACACTCTCTATATAAGCGTCTCGTCATAGGCATATACAAGTGGCAACTCAAAGCAAATAAGATCAAACAGCCTCAGAGTCCTAAGAACTGTGGCTTTTGAAACATAAGAAAGGATGTGAGAGGAAAACTTGGGACCAACAATATGTACAGAGACTGGCTAAAAAGGAGCAGAAACTATCTCTCTCTTTAGCAAATGGAGGTTTGGATGCTCCATTTCTATGTAGTCCAGCATCTCGGTATCATCATTCAAATCCATGCGTTCCCTTATGCTGAGCACTGGCTTCAGACCCTGAAAAACCAACACCTGAGCATGATTCATTACCAACAACCTTCTTTAAAGCTTTTCTAGGCAAACTTTTTTCTATAATTTTAACCAAAGATGGCATATGACTCACCTCTGTGAAGATTTTAACAGCCTCTTCTATGGTTTTGGTACTTAACACATACAATGCTGCCTCCTGAAATAACAAAGAAAAGCAAGGAACTCTAACTATCACTCACAGTGTATCTAACAAAATAAAGCGGGCAATCCATGAAGAGACTAATGGAAATTTTCAATGCACCAGCAACCATTAATTGCTGATGATTTTAGATCTATAAAACTAACTGAATAAATTTGATACAATAATACATGAACGATGATCCCAGCTTACTCTTAATATATGATCTCTTGTTGGGTGATGTGAGTAGACCATTTGTGTAGACTTAAAACTCAATAATGATTCATAATGAAAAGGCCTACGAGGATTTGATTATAAATGGGTTAGCTCCATTTTTCTCTTTTTATTTGCATTCAATTTCTTTCTATTGATAACACCACTTGATGAGCAGGAAAAAATAAGGACCTAAGCCCTAGCGTTCTCTGTAGATTTATATAAATCAAAAATGGCATATGATATTAAATTTTTAATTTTTACTTCATCTTTTAAAATTCATATGAGATCCTAAAATTCTTGCAGAGACCACCACATAGAAGTCATTAGTAAGAAACATGCCTAAAATTCTGAAACATGCCTAAAATTCTTTCTCCGAAGAAGAACCATTCCAAAATATATATGACTAACAATTGGTAAAGGAAGCAAAAGCAAAAGCGAAACAAACTTTTTTTTTAAAAAAAAAAAAAAAAAGTCCACCTCGTTTCATTCACTAAAGCTGAAAGAAACAAGCCTCTGGGAGATAACAAGTACAATAAGATCCAGTTCTCCCCCCTGCCAACATCCAACTAAGAGAATAAGGAAAATATTAAGAAGAAAACTAACCAAGATTTATAATTAATCTGTCTGCAACTAACACCATAGTTGCATATATACCTATCTAGCAAATAAAACTATAGATATACCCAATAATAAATACAACATAAGAAACTTAGCCATATATTTAACAAAATAAAAAAGGCAAAAAGTTAAAGAACAGCCTATTTAGTTGGAACAAATAAGAAAGAAACGGCTACCCTGGCATATTGGAGCTCATCAAGCGTGAGAGTCCGAGGCTCATCCTCTATTGAAGACTTCCTCTCGATCTTGGAACGCCGAGATGTCTTCATATTGTTTCCTTCTCTCTTCTTTATAAGAGCAAGAGAAGAAGAAGAAGAAGAAGAGGATGAAGAAGAGAAGTACATGGAGGAGGGCAGAAATAGTTCACATCATCCACAGCGTTCATGTTATCAACTCAGCCAGCGCCAGGAAATCTTTATATAGAGGAGTTGGCCGCCTTAGTCAATCTACCAGAGGAGGAGGACCATACACGTGTAGGGAAGATCATGGTGCCCCCGCACACGTGGCAGTGGATGACAACGATGCCTGGGGTGGTCAAATAATGGATAGTTGGGATTTCAACCGGGACACGAAATCAGGCTATTAATAATATAAGGTAATAAAATTTTGAGACAGCTGCTGTAAATTTTACAAAGGCACAAGCTGTAATCTTTAATAATTTATTTACATTATTTATCTGCAAGTTAATTTGGCTATTATTAATGTATACAATATTTTTTTTATTTTTAAATTTTAAATAATTCGATTAGGAATTTGCAAACAAAAATTCAAAGCTATTTCTTTCCTCCCTTCTTTTTGGCAGGATTTTTTTTTTTTTTTTTTTTCCATCCATCAGCACCTCTTTCTTTGATGCTTTCCAGGAGACGAGCTTTCCAGTTCATTTGCAAACGTAATGCACCTACGATTTTTCTCAAAAGATATTTGATTTGATGAGAGATTTATTTCTTGAAAAAATCAAATATTTGTATCATTTTCGTAAATTGCAAACAGGGTGATAAGCTATAACATCTTTGGAGTGCTGTTCAAAGACCACTGATTGCATAGTTTTTTTTGAGCAAATATAAAAAAAAAAAAAAAAAAATTTCTTGTCCACCGAATCTAAAAAAAATCTTTGTTTATACTGAAACTCCGAATTGCCGTCTTCATCCTTATCACCATGATCAAATAAATCGTCAGCTTCCGAAGGCCGAAAAGAGTTGGCTCGAAGTTTCTATTATTCCCAGCTCGTCGGTGGCGAAGAATTTCGAGGTTTGGAGGCGTTTTATTAGGATATTTTACGCTGGAAGGTATTGCGTGAGGGACTCTCACCACCAAGGGAGCAAGTCATCGCCAACTTTTTCTCTCGTTCTTGTCTACTTATTCGCTGGTCTATCAGCGTTGGCTACGCGTGGACACCAAGCGGTAATGTGTGGCTTGTCCGCAACCATTTATTCTGTGATTCGACGTATCAAAATCTTGCTCTGATGCATGCAAGGAATAAATAGGTTTGCCACCTTTCTTTTCAAAAGTTGTTATCAATAACGTTTTTGCCTTGAAATGAATTCCCTGGGCCTGCGAAAAGGCGGGCACAGCTTTGAATCATTGGATTTGATATGCATAATTGCGATTATATTCCCTGTAATAAACCTCAGTCACTCCATTTTGTCTGCCTGACTTGACTTGACTTGACTGGTGGAGAGTGATGCTGCGCTGGCCTTTTATAACAAAAAAAAAAAAAAAAAAAAAAATTGCTCCTATTCTTATATGAAAAGGTTTCATCTTATGAATATGAAATCTAAGCATCCCTCCATCTACGCAAGTGTGTGTTATGTCTGTATGTATATATATATATATATATGTATGTATGTATGTATGTATTTATGTATGACTATTAGAGGGTACCACTTTCTTGTCGCTTGCTATATGTAATGATGTCAAGTTGGCCTCATACGTGAATCATGCATATGAACTCAGCAGCAATTGCATCAAACCACTCTTGCCATATTACACACAGAATTGAGCAGGAAATTAAAGAGATTGGCACTCTACAACATTAGGTGTTTGTAAGAGTTTGATTTACGATAATTTAAATCATATGCAGTTATGAAAGGTCTATAATTGTTCACAAACTCTGTTGAGCACTGTGTCCAATCCAATCTCTTCTGGTTCATCTGAATTTGAATCTAATCTGAACCAGAATGATGATAATGAGGTTCTAGCTGGAATTCAAAATTATTCTGACATTCTATCTAATTTGGAGATCTAAAATGTCAGGCTGAATCCAAATATTCTTTTCTTTTCTTTTCTTTTTTTTTTGGTAGGAGGTTGGCACTTGAAGTTAGCTTGTTATGAATGCTCTCTTTGAGCCCTAATCAAGGTAGATATTTTTCACAATTTAGCATATGATATGTTGCTCTCACCTTTTTCCCACATCTTGTTTTTTATTTTGCATGTTTGTGTTTGTTGAATTTTTATCTTATTCCATTGTGCCTGTAGATGTTGGGTTTTCATAGAAGACTGTCAGCTGGCTACAGTAGAAAAGTCCAGCCACAAATAGTTTAGGCATTACATAATAAAAAAATTATGAGATAATATCTGAAGTAATTATGCCTCTCTTAAAAGCATGGTTAATTGAACTAAAGTGAATATGAGAATTACGTAGAGTTATGTAGTTTATCTAAGTGTTCGTGTGGATGATAGGTATAACCAAGGCAAAACAACTCAAGTACTTCCATGCATGCATATTTGCTTCTTATATCTATGAGGCAGATCATTAAAAATTTTAAAGTGTTCTAAGATATTATTGAAAGGTGAACATATTCGAAGCTCCACTAGTATCTTTCAGCATGATCCACCTTCATTCTCCTTAAACTATACATAATATCATGATTAACAACATATAGCCATTTTCCTCCAACTATTTCTTATCATGCTCATCGGTCTAAAAATCATGAGATCAGAAGCTTCGCAACCAATTGGACCAATGAATAATTGCCTGAATGTGCCAGCTTTTTCTGCATGATCTTTGGTAAATCATAGATGTTGGACAACTTAATTTTTTAGTAGTAGATGCAGCCCCATATCATATAAATGACCATGCCATCTGCAGCTAGTGTAAACCCTAAATTAAATTAAAGTGGGTGGTTGGTTGGTTGTGGTATCACCAATCTTTGATGAAATATCAATGGGAAGTAAGGCGTTCAGTGTGCCTCTGTTTCAGCTTGGGAAGAACAGAGCGTAGGAGTCTTTGTGGTCGTCGGCGTCTTTGGGGTCGCCGGTGTCTTCCTCCGCTCCGGCAACAAACTTCGGTAGGTAACCCTGAACCCTCCTTCCTCTCCTTGCTTTGTAGCTCCAAGTCCCTAGGTCTAGCCGTCGGTCGCCGTCATGAGGAGGGCAGTGGTCGTTCAGCCTATCTTGGGCTGGGTTCGTGGCCTTGTGGCCAAATCTGGTGGTCGTTCCAGAGCTGAGAGCTGATTAGGCCCATGCTAAGGTCAAGACTTGCCATGGGTTGAGGGATTGAATGAATTTTTAGATCTTAAGACCCCTGATTCGTTGATTTCTTGTCGTCAAAAGGCATTGAACTCTGTTATTTTGGATAGAAACAAGGAGGTCTTGGGCTGTGTTCGTGGCCTTTACGGCCATGTTTGGTGGCCGGTCCTTGGCTTGGGTCGACCGGACCCTTGCCTAAGCGAAGGTCCGTCGATGGCCGGAAAAACTAATTAACATGGGAGCTCGCAGCTCGCAAACCACCGTTCTCTTCCCCAATTGCTGGGTTTTGGCCGGTAATGAGGCCGGTTGACTGAGTTCTCACAAACTCTGTTTCCAACTGGAGCTAGATTCGGTCTTGGGTTGTGAAATGAGGTCTGGGTTCAGGCATTAGTTTAGATGTTAGGTTCTTTTTGAGTTAGATTGAGGGTTGGTTTAATCACGACGTGTTTGTAAAAAGTTGGTATAAAAATTTAAAATAATAATTAAAAATAATATGATTATCATGACAATCTAAAAACTTTATCAAATAAAAATATATGCATCTTAATTATGATAACATGAATGTTCGAAATAATAATAGTGTGTTATCATAAGTTTTCTCAAGATATATAAATTTATAGTTAAGATATGTTTTATTCTTAAAAGTTTTATAAGTATTAATCTCTTGAATTATAAGTTTATAATTAGTCCTATTTATTGAGTGTCAACTCATTAAATTATTTTATTTTACTTTTTTTAAAGCTTAAAAAAATAAAGAGGGACTCGAGTATAAAGCAGTACCTATCAACTTGTCCTAATTATCTTATGAGTTATTTAGACTTGATAATAGTCAGAGCGCTTATTTTCTTTATGTTATTCAAGTCATAATAGGTATTTTATTTTATTTTATATAAATGCTAGTTCATAATTTCTTTAGATAAATTATGACTCTTGTTGATGGACGTCTTGCACACCTAACATGCAGCGGATTATTGTACCTCAAATCCATCCTAAAGTCTGGGATGTAACATGAATGGTACACTGATATCAGCATTATGAAATTTATTATAAAAGCACAAATATTTAAAAAAATAAGTTGAAAAGCAATGAGTCTAGTTCATCACTAATTGACAAGAAAATAGATGGGTAAATAAGATCCTTGCTCTTCTTATAACATTCTAACAAGCACAATCTAATCATCTAGTTTGGATGTTCTCCGTTTCTCCGGGATAGAAATATTCATTATAATAAATTTAATGATCGATAAAACAACTCAAGATCATGGACTACTTTTTATCCATGCATGTAATCCTGCACAAAAAACCTAAAAAATATTTCAACTTACTCTTTCATTATATAGTTGAAACTTTTAAATAGAGTATATTTGTCAGCTTCACATCTTCTAATTTTATGATCAACATTCACTATCGATACTAATTTATTTGTTTTAACATTGTTAGATCAAAATTTTGCCAAGACTTTACCACATGTGACCATTATTGCTGCTACTAATTTTATTTTAAAAAAATATTTATTAGATTTATTTCTTATATTAGAAGAGACAAGTAAAAGAAATTTATCTTCTTAGTTTAAATACATAATAATCAAGTTAAGTAGATAATAAAAAAAAACTTTGATATGATCATATTGAGCCCCCTTTCTTTAAACCATCTGGATTTTTATCTTTCATCTAAAAATAATTATATTCTATTTAAACCCAATATATTTTTTTAATTAAATTAAAAAAAGCACGGTAATCCAACATAGCTCTCATTTACATCACACAAGCTTTTTTTTTTTTATAATAATTTCTCATTTACATTGATAACAATAACCATCATCCTAAATTGACTTATATAAAAATCCCCAAGGGTTTCATCCAGGTAAATTATTTCAAGAATATCTTAATTCTAAAATGTTAGAAAAATATCATGTAATAGATATGTTATATAATTTCAATATGTATAATGTTAATGAAGATATATCGAAGAATACGGTGGGGTCAGGTTGTTAGGATAATTTATCCTATATGTTTGTACGTATATATGTATGTATATACGTACACGTATAAAAGGCCAAAAAGACAGACTAAATGCCGGCGAGAAGCGAAGAACCCCTCCCCATGCGCACTCGTCTGAGCACTCCCATACTCCCTTCCTTGGTAGGAGATGCCGACCTCGTCCTCCACGGCGGACTCCGGCGGCCTGATCTCCGCTGCCCGCTGGAGGATCAATCCCGGTCTCCAGCTGGCTCGTGCTGCTGATTCGCCGTCGCGCCCCAGAGCACCGAGACCCCCGGCGGCTCCTCAAGCCAACCAAAGCGGCCGCAGAAGACCATTGACGCCGCCAGATCCTCTCCCACCAGATCCGATCGATCCCAACGCCCCACTCCCGGATACGTCCACCTCCGTCGCCACCGGAGAATCTGAGTTGAGGAAGAGGTCGAAGGGGAAGGATGGAGGGTGGTCGGAGTTGGACCCTGAGGGCGCATTCTGAAGCGATGGTTGTGGAGGCTCGCCGAGAGGATTGTTGGAAGATAGAGGTTGCAGAATTGGAGGGTTTGATGGATGCTTTTAAGGAGACGATCGTTGTACTAGAGGTGAGGATGGTTCTTTCTTCGAATGTTAATGGAGGATTTGCGAATTGCGATTAGCTTTCTATTCAACTTTTTATCATGTTCCTTCTTTTTCCTTTTTTTTAAAATTTTTAACAGCATTTTGATTGTTGAAATGTTCGATGTGCGGAAAACATCAACGAAGAAAGTTTGAGGAAAGTTAGTAGTTGCGCAATGGATTAGCCTGATAATAATTGATTCGGAATTTTAGATAGAATTCTTCTTGATAATTTGGGCGGGTTCCCTTTCTTTCCTTTTTTTTTTTTTTTTTCAGAATTTTAGATAGAAGTCTTTCTGATAATTTGGACGGGTTCCCCTATGTCTTTTTTTTTTTTGTTTTTGAAAAAAAACCAAAGAAAAGCGAGAGAGAATTTTGGGTAGGAGGACACTGGACAAACCTACGAATTAAGCTAATAACAGTCATTGAATCTATATATTTAGATAATGGATACATACCCAAAGAACAAGATTTGTCCTTTATACAAGGGTTGAGCTTTTGTTGGATTGGAGTTTAAGAATGTTGTATGACTAGCTCTGCTGAAGAATGTCAGACATATGAATTGATACCAATTAATGGTGAAGGAAACTGTAGGCCATCGATTTTTCAATAACAAGGAGTTCACGATCTGGAGTGTGTGGCCTAACAACTAGGTATTTGCTGTTGTCATGGGAGTAGGAAGTTGTTACTCTTATAATTAACCTGAGAAAGTTTTGAATTTGACGGCAAGGGTTAAGAGGTTTGTTTTTCTTTGGAGTGCGATCACCTTGAGAAGGCTACAGCATTGTACTTGCATACCTTATTTGGGTCTTAAATGTTTCCTATTTTCCTACTTATCTTGATGGATTGAGGAGAATCTAAATGGATCTATTATGGAGGGGAGTAGCATGTTAGTGTAGCAAAAGTGCATCTAGTTGATGCAGACAAAATTTTCTCTACAGTAGAAAATGATAGGAAACTAAAAAAACATGAATGACCCATTAAGATAAGTATATTTTGAGGCTATGGTGGGATTAGGGCATATAGAGAAAGAGATTGTTAGTCATAGATATCATAAAATAAGTGCACAGGAAATATATAGGGCCCACATGATATCAGAAGGGTTGTTGACAGCATTTAAGTGAGGTTTATTCACTGTTGGAAGGGTGAAAAAATTAGACTTCTACTTGATTTGTGGTTTAAAGGGGAGTAGAGTGGCCTTTGTACCATGCTTGTACCATATGTACCACCTCTGTCTTTTGGTTAGAGCAACAAAAAATCATGACTAATTTAAGAATCTTAAATAATATGAAACTTTGGAGATATTGCCACTGTGCTTATCCCCTGACTTCATCGATAGATGTCATATCTCTCTTTATGTGTGTGTATATGTGCACGCACGCATGTGTCATTTTCTTTAGTTAATAATAGCTTTTAAGGAGAAGTAGGAAAATGGGGAGAGAAAAAAGATCTATGCTTTGTGGTTATCTTTAACGATTGATGCCCAACTATGCCATCGGTGTCTTCTTGACCATCTATATATAGTGATCAACATTATCTGTCTTGACCATGCATGGCCAGATTGTGACTAGTGACAGATCTGTCATTGTATTTGTTGCATTATCTTCTTTTTTCCAACTAGTTCAAGGAAATACATAGAGATTTCTTCTTACTCAGTCTAAGAGTCTCTATTTAGGATCACCATGATCTTAAAAAAGCTGGCCTCAATATCATGAACCTCTCTCCTTCAGTTTAGTAAGTTTGGATATTAATTGAGCCATTGCAATTTTCAAACATGTGGGTGTTTTCTGTCTTCATTGACTTTCACCCTTTCTCTTATTGTAGGTCCATATTTTTTTGATTGTGGAATCAAGTTTTGTTTACTAGTGTTCTCCTCTGATTTTATGTTTCACCACAAGAAAAAACAATTTAAGCAATTCTTCTATGGATCTTTCATTTTGAAACTATTTCTTAAGAATTTGATGGTATTGGAGTTATAGTTGATCCTCAGCAAGTAGAGAGAGCAAACTAGAGCCTTTGAATTTGTGTATACATGTGATTGAGAAACAATTATGAAAGCAAAGGTCTGGTAAAGCACCTTGCATTAATACTCATCTACCCTCTTAGTTAGATATACCTTGCATTAACACTCATTCCACCCTCTTAGATATTCTTTCCCTTAAAGAAGTGTTTGCAATCATGCAATCTCCTTTCAATTTAATTTCATCAATCAACTATTCAAAAGTAAGGAGAAAAAAAAAAAGCCCTCTTTCTCCTAGGATTGCCTGTTTGGCTCCTACCTCCTTCCAAAACCACATGGTGTCTTTATATGTAAATCTATAAAGTGATATAACCTAGCCTGTCTAATGATAGAACTGGATTTGAATTTGGTTTTAGAAGCCAGATGAAGGATAAACTGATTAAAATTCTACATTGCTGCAATGGACAGACATGCCATTAAAGCTGTGTGGAGACCTTCTGAAGACATCCTGGTCTCCACCCTCCAGCAACATCCTGTATGGATAGAGAGAGGCTTACCCTTGGCCGCACTTGTCGGGGCAATCATTGCCATGATATCAGACAATGATCAATTTAAGTTATAGGAGGAGGAGAAGAGATTGAGAAGCCCAGGAAATGATGATGGTGGAGTTGGAGAACTCTGGTGCAAATAGGAACACTTTAGGAGGCAAAAAAAGGGGACAAAAGCCCCTAACTACCATGATCAATAGGTTGAGTCCAACTGTCACTCTACAGTCTTGAGATATTAGCTGTAATGATTATTCCTAGAGATTGTATTGGTTAATTTGAATCTGATACCCAACTGCATGATTTTGTTTGTTAAGCTTCTTAAAGGTTATTAGGCATATATTCCATCTCTCATTAAGCATGCAAACACAATTTCTTTCATTGTTATAAAAATAAAAAATTAAAAAAAAACTAAAAGTTTGTTTTATATATATATATATATATATTATATATTGCTGCAACCTTTTACAGGTTTTAGGTGGACTTGACTCTTCTGACTTGGATTCTTCGATCTGTTCATTTTTCAAAATCAAGTTATATCCTCTATGGAGTTACAGACCTAAGGCATAAGTATCTAATTTTAAGATAAATTCTTTCAGGCTAATTTCAATGAGAGTTTTGATTTCCTTTTTTTAAAATATAATTGTAATATAACAGAGACACCACCACTTTGCCACCCAAATTTGACTGGATTCTTTATGCCTTTGTGGCTCATTGGTTATTTCACAGTTTCTATGTGGTCATATAGATGTAGAATATTTAAATGGGCGAGACAATAGTTTACTTGAAAACAGTGAACTGGCAAAACCAGATAATTTTACCACCTTTTTAGTTTTTTTTGTTTCCTTTTTTTTACTGGATTGAACACTTCTAAAATGGATTTCACATGCTTTGTGCGCAATCTACATGCATTGAAAGGTAACATGAAAATAAATATTCCAACTAATAATTAGCCTTCTTGGGAACAAAAATTGGAGGTTATATCTTATGTACCACAAGGCCTCTTTTACATATGGCTTTTTCCATGATTTAGTTCATTGTTGTTTTGTTTATAATTTTGCTTCATTATAATTGGTTTTTAAGAGATTTCATCCTCGAGCTATTTGCTATTTATATCTAAGATCCAAAGTTTGGCTCTCAGGTATCCTCTGTGACTATGTTTGACAGGGGAGTTGCATCACGTTTAAAGTATCTCAAAGCTCTCCAGAGGAGTGAGAATGAGAAGGTGAAGCTGAAGAGCTTGTTTGGAAGATTTTCTTCTGATGAAGCAGTGTCCAAAGATGTTCTAGCCAGGTTATATCCATAAGGTCCAAGCTGCTTATAAGATCTAGCAGCACAACTCATATGGTCCATTGCTGATGGGACCGATAATGATGCTAGGAAGAGGCTGGAGTTAATAGTCTATGGTCTCTTATCCAAGAGCTTAGTCTATCATAAAGGCCCTGTTGTACTTCACAAATATCGATTGTCCAACATTTGCCATTCTTGTCCGCTTAATCTGGTCGGTCTTTTTGAAGAAACCTTCTATTCAGTGCCTGTTGGTCGGACAGCAACAATCAGAGAGGAAAAGCCACTAATGGAGCAGATTTCTTAACATGTTCAAAATATCAACTGGTTGCTAGAGGTACTTACAGAGAAGCAGACTGCAGAAGGCTTTCTGGAGTTGCGACCATTCAAGAAGGAATTGATTGGGATGCATGAGGGCATCAGCTCAGCCAGTTCTCAGCAAGTGTGTACGTAACACTAGGGAGAGGGAAGCTGCAGTGCCGTGGAGACGAGGTTCATCGTCGTTCAGGCATGGTTTAGACCAACACTTCCTCACTAATTCGAAGAGACTAGACATGAGGATCTTGGAAGAATTCCATTGTCAGGCTCTCTCCTTGCCCTCGCGCTCAACCAGCAGCAGTGTCTGTTTGTGGAACGGTTTCGGGTATTTGGTAGGAAGTGTCCAGATCTAAGCAAGACCTTTCAGGTATGGTGGCAAAGGTCATTTGTGAGAACAGCAGAAGCACGAAGCTGGCTTCAGTTATTCAATCTTCAATTTATCACCGTATGTATGTAGCGTGATGTTGTAAGTTCAGGGAGGGGAATCGTTGATGTGATCGGCATTGCCTTATTACATGCAGTCTTAACGATTTGCTTGTCACAAAAAGATAACAATTATTGCATCTTTCTTTTATGGTCCAAGCTCTTTATTGTTACAGAGCAAAGTCCTGTCAGTCATACGTTATCTCAAAGTCCTTCAGAAAGTCTATTTCCAATATCGTACTGAAGATTCCTGACATCTAAATGCCTGTCTCCGAGGAGGAGGGTGTGTGTTGGGAGCCAAATATACTTGACTACACATGAGTAGTCTAGCTCTTATTTGCTTACCCTTTTTAGTTGGTCTAAATGGATCATGATTTTTAAAAATAAAAAAAATAAAATTATTTTAAAATTTATATAATTTTAAAAATAAAAAAAAAATGATCAAATCAACTTTTTATATATATATATATATATATATATATAGAAAGGGATAGATTTGATTACATTCGAATGTTGGCATTCGTATGAATGTAAGGATGAGAAAGGTAACTGAATCCTAAACTTGATTATATTCGAATCTTTAAATCCATATAGATTTTGGAGTTATCCTATTTATTTATTTATTTATTTATTTTGGGAAACAGTTATTCCATCTTTTTCAGTTCCTCTATCTTTGGGATCGATGAACTGTATGGCTACATTCAAATTTTTCCATCCTTGGATCTATATGTATGCTGGAGTCATATTATCTTTTTTTACTTTTTTAATTTTTTAATTTTTTTTATTTTTAAGATCCGTAAACTATATTGATTTAAAGATGGAGGAGGTAATCGGATCGAGAATTGGTTACATTTAAATGCAATCAAGTCTATATCTATATATATAGAGAAAGAGAGAGAGAGCTGAAGTTGACTACATTCGAATGTAGAGAAGTTCAGGACCTCTCTCAATCCACATGAATTACGGAGCCATCCCATCTTTTCTACTTCTGTTATCTTTGAGGATCCAAGGATAGAGAAGGAGGCCGAATCTAGGTTTGATTACATTCGAATATCACTAAGTCTATTTCTCTCTTTTTCTCTCTCTCTCTATATATATAGAAAAAGATGTAAGTTTGTTTATATTTGAATGTAGTTAAATTCAGAATTCGATTATCTTCTCCATCTTTGAATCCATACAAATCCTAAAGCCACTCTACTTTTTTCACTTTTTTTATTTTTAAAATTTATGAATTGTATAACTTTAAGGATGGAGAAATTGACTGAATTTAAATTTTAGTATATTTAAATATAGTTAAATTTACCTTTATCTTTCTTTTTCTATATAGATGCATACTTCCTGTCTTTTTTTTTTTTTTTTTTTTCTTCGATAAGTTGGCAGATGCTCTTAGAAGATTTGGCTGCTGAATCCTCCTTTCTGGTCGTCGGATAGGAGTTTTCCGGGTTTTTTTTTCCTCTCAGAAGATGGCATTTCTTCCATGGCATACCAAGCCATTAGAGCATGAGTTGAGATCGGTTAAGATAAGCATCCATTGCCAACTTTGTAAAGCAACATTAAAATTACCTACCAAAGTTGGCAGCCACTGTTGCTCAAGTACTACGTGGTCACATGTCAGACGGCAGTCATACGTTGACTCGTTCAAGCTATGAAAAATATTTCGCAATACATACTTTAAAAAAATAAAAAAATTGGATGTGGAAGAATCTTGGACATAGACGATGATGGTCTCATACATGTTTACTACCAATCATATGTCATCAATTAAATAGAGAAGGCATGAAAGGAACAAACTAAAATTAGATTCCAACGTAATCAACTTTTCCCTTTAGAATCGTAAACATGGTGGAGTTACCTATTATATTGATTAAATGATCACCTTCAATTAGAGGATTAAATTAATAAGCAATGAACTTGCTCGATTGACTGACTTCTAGAAGCAGATTAGGGTCCACATCTAAGAGGTTTCTCACAAAGAAAGCACAGGTCTGGTATTTAACCAGCTTCCACTGGTCCTATTTATTAATTTATAACCAGAAATAAATAAGAAATAAACAAGGAGAACCACACGCTCAGACAACAAAAGAAGAAGCATGCATAACTTTTAGTGAAATATATTTATGTCATAATTGCATATTATGCTCCTTCTACTGAGCTTCTCATTTGCCAATTCATTCATAAAACCTCCATTCACAAGAAAATAAACTCTTTTATGTAATTCCTTCAATCCATTAAAGAAAAATAATATATAGAAGAATAAATAAGATTGCGTACTGCAATTTTTAAGTCAATCTAACGTATCTTTTTGGGAAACCACATCCATCTCACATTCTCGTGCTAGCAGCATCCAACTCTTTCATATATGTGCTCCTAAAATAGGTTTACGTGGCATGACAGAGATTAAGTAACATGAAGAATGGTGCACCCCATGAGGAGTTGGCTAAGTTGCTTGTTTGCATCATTATAGAATGTGAGCTTGAAAAAAATTTGATTGCGTAGCTCCTCATAGTTTTTTTTTTTTTTTTTTTTTCTTTATAGCTGCTACGTGGTGCATAAATGTGAAAGCTTATGTGTCATGATCTGAATTTATCCCTCGAGTCGGGCTCTTGACATGGTTGCATATATCTAATGCATAACCTAAAGAGTATGAAGTCTTGTAGATCTAAATCAATTACTTAATAGCAGCAAATAAGAATTGAAAATAAACAAAATATTCTATTAATAAATAAGATTCCAATATTCAAAGTTCAGTTGCATTTGATATCAGATGCATTCTCTAACTCACTCTCACCAAAATCTTAGTTCAACCGTGGAAATCTAGACATTTTGAGGCTCTAAAACGAGAAATATAATGATAAATGAGCTAACAACCTGGTGAAAAATCCTACTTATATAACAGCAATAGTAATAATGATCAATGTGTAAGAACTAAAAATAATATAAAATTACTATATATCATGAAATTTATGTGCCAAAGAGTTTGTTGTTTTAATATATATTGATAGATCCTATTTATAGATACCAAATAATACATTTTCAATATCCCTATCTCATATTAGCATGATAATGGCACTACATATATATATATTTATATAATTTCATAGTAACAACAATATCTCATAGAGACTTTAAATTATTAGTTATCAATATAAGTCAAATTTGACAACTTACTTTTCAGCATCTGGAATGGTGATCATACTTCAACTTACAACCGACGAACTTCGCATCTCCCATGCCATACCTTATACTATTGGTAGCAATCAAATGTTAGACTTCAATCCATGATCAGCAACTACTACTAAAGTGTCACATTCTAACCCATGATTCACAAACTCTTATATAATAAATCTATATGCTCCCTTTTTGCATCCTATCATGATGTCATATTTATTTAATATCTTATTATATTTCGTTAGTGGACAAATTATGGCTATACTTCTGCTCGTAACAGATGAACTTCACATCCGTCATGCTATACTTCATCTTATGGTTGACAACCAAAATTTCATGCTTTAGCTTGTAACCGGCATACATAATCAAAAGGCTACACTCTAGCCCATGATCGACAAACTCTTACATTATTAGCCTAATACACCTATCTCATTTTACTTATATTTGTTATGTTATTTATTTATGACATGCATATTTAATTAAGAATACCATGCCATCTCATGGTGGCGGAGAGCTAAAGTTTCATGCTTTTTTCATAATTAGCATCCATAATCAGAGTGTCATACTCCAAAACATGATCAACAAACTCTTACATGATTAGTAGATGTTATATTTTCTTTATAAGTTATTTATTTAAAACTTGGATAATTAAGAATACCATGTCAAAACAAAATATTCTTATTAATACAATATATAGAGAGAGAGAGCTAGACTTGGCTACACTTGCATATAGCTAAATTCTATATTCGGTCACCCTTTCCATCTTTGAATCCATAAAGAGCTTAAAGCTATCCCACCTTTTGCATATTTGAGATCCATGATCCGTGTAAATTCAAGAATAAAGAGAACGACTAAATTTAAGCTTGGCTATATGCAATTGTAAATTGCATGTAGACAAATTTAGCTCAATATATATATATATCTAGAATCATACGAGCAATTATGTTCGAGGATCCTTACCTTATCAATAATAAAGAATGACTTGACATGCTGATTAAATTCTTAGACATACATGATGCAACCAATTAATTTAAAATTAATATTTGACATAATAAAATCTTAAAATTGATCTCTTTGCTAAATTTAAATATGTAGTTGTCAAATTTTTTATTTTATAAAGTCTACAACCTGCAACCTCACCTTTAGCCTTAAATTTTTTATGACCTAAACCAATAATATTAAAGAAAATAGAAAAATAGAATTTTTATGAGCTAAAGGGAGACCCCATGCTAGTCTTCTCCATGATCAAATTGTTGCCTATCAGTACAATATTAATTATTCCTAGTTAATAGAATAACCTAACGAGAGAAAATATTAACGATGTCAGTCATGGATTATAAAGTTCCTAGCAGAACCTTTTTTTAATAGTCAGGCTAGAGAGAAGCAAAAAGTGGTGTTAACTTGGTGTCTACATAGTAGCCAAAAAAATAAAAACAAGCTACAACCCACCCTTATAATGCAAGAGAGAGAGAGAGAGAGAGAGAGAGACGAGAGTAGGATCGCCATAGCTCTAAGCCACCACAGAGTAGTACATCACTAGCTCTGTAGCTCGATAGCAAAGAGGGAGAGCACGGTAACGGAAAAGAGAGGGGAGAGAGAGAGATGACGATATGGGAGAATGAGGAGAGGACTGCTTGGACCCGCTTACAACAAGGAGAGAGAGCAACGAGGAGAGAGAGAGAGACAAAAGATAGAGAGAAATTGAGAAAGAAAAGAGAAAGAGGTTAAAAGAATAGGGAGTGGCCTTAGAATGGGAAATTGTGTTAATGAATCGTAAACGAATTAAATTAATTTTAAAGTATAATGATAAATAAATCAATTCGAAACTGACTCATTTATTTATTGAATTAAAAATCTAAATCCAAACCCAATTTGTGTATTACACCAATTACACAATACATCCTATGTAATCTATTTAACATAAGTAATCTATGTAACCCATATGATCTATATAATCCATATAATTTGTGTAACCTGTATATCTTGTATAAAATCTATATAACCCATATAATCTATTTAACATGTTTAATACCATTCACTTATAAAATGATTATATTAAAAATCATAACTAAAGTACAAATAATTTTTTTTTATTTAAGAAAAAAAAGAGAGATAAGCATAAAATTCTTACATAAGCATATAGTCATCATCATAAAATAATAATTAGTTAAAGAGTGACATTAACTTAGATAAATAGATCTGATAGGTGATATCTAGATTGGCTGGTTGAGTTATATGAATTGACCCATTTAATAATCTGGTCAACTATGGGTCTATTTTATATTAGCAGGTCAACTTGTCACCCAACTTGTTTATTAATTGTAACTAATGGGTTAATCCGATTTTGATCTAAATCTGTTTATGCTCAACTCGAACCTGCTAGCTTCGTATCGAGTTCGAGTTGTATTCATGAATCATATCAAAAATTGCCACCCCGAGAGTGGTCAGTTCCTATGCGATGTTGACCACTGAGGAGGGTAGAAAGAGTGAAGGAGAAAGAGAGAGAGAACAAGAGAGAGGGAGGAGAGTTAGAGTCATGCCCTTCCACTAACGAAGGTGGTAGAAAAGGCTGCAAATGGGTCGGATTGACCCGTCACCCAACTCGATCCCGACATGATCCATATTTAAAAATCTTTAGTTTGGGTTGGGTTTGCAAATTAGACTTGATCTAAATTTTGGATCGAGTCCGAGTCTTATATTTTTTGACCCGATCTGATCCAAAGTTGATTCGGCCTGACTTATAAACCTTTGCTTTAAAAATCTTATTTTTTTTTCCCTATAATTATCTTTATTAGTTTATTGAACGAACTCTAATCTAAACCAATTCTCCTTTTCATCTTAACAACTAGATTTCTTCTCATCTTTTTGACTTAATTATATCTAAATATTTACATTTTATTATTTATTTTGATAAATTCTTATTTATAACATTTTTAAGTATATGAATAAATAATTTAAATATCATAATTTATAAATTTAAGGATAATCATTTAGTTAGATAGAATTAAAAGTCTTGAATAAAAATTTAAGTTTAAATTGACTTTTTTAATGTCATTTAAATTGTTTAATGGATCTACATTTGATTATTAATTACTAGATTTTAGTTACAAAACAATAGTTGGATGCAAACATAATTTGATTCAATCCTATCCTAAACCTCAATATTTGGGTTGGACTCAATCATACTTAACCTCGAATAGAACCCAATGAACCATTGGGACTAAAATTCTTATCATAGACCTGACCTAATCAACCCAATAAGCCAATGGGTTCGGTTTAGGTCTAAAATCATTATTCGAATATAAAACCTAATCGGATTGGGATCAAGCATGAACCGATCCGATCTGACCCGACTCATTTGCACACCAAGTGCTAGAGGTCTATGATGATGCATTAGAAGTGAGGCAAAACAAGGGAGGTAGTTGGCATGGCTTGGTTGCTATCTAGTGACAGGTCTAATAAGATCATCAGTGACAAATAGTGGGAGATGGAGGATATTGTAACAGCGAAAGCCTTGATACTACTTGATAAGACAAAGGCATACAAACGACAAAATACTAAAGAAGAAGACTAGAGAATAAAATCAAAAGCAAGAGAACAAACACAGAGATTTACATGGTTCAATCATTGGCTTATGTTCACGACCAAAAAAGAGCAGAAAATTTTATTATAAAAAATGAACTGGAGATTATAAGAATTATTTCTCACCAGATTCTGCAATTACAAGAATCACTTTCCCACCAGACATTCTTTTTCTCAAATCCTTAGACTTGCATAATCCAATAGGATCCTCTCTTGAACTCTCACAATAACTCTTTAATTTACTTGACATCTCTAAGACTATGACTTCGGAGGCCTAGGCCTGAGCATGAGCCTGAGCATGAGCCTAAGCCATAAGACCACGTTGAAAATCAGGGCTCCCTATGTTTATATAGAAGAGGGATATACAACATACTACAAGGACTAGAGCTAGAGTTATATCTAAATAAGGAAACATAACCTTCTTTGTCTTTTGAATTCTAAGGCTACACAGAGTAGGACTTAAGTTTTATGTTAATATAAAAAATCTTTCCTTCTTAAGCTTGTGAATTCCAAAGCAAATTCTAACAAATCTCTATATTGGCTTGATTTCATAAGCAATATTGAAAAAATAGCTAAAATCTCTTTCTACCTTCTATATATACCCTAAAGAGTACATCTCAAGTACTGCATGCATCAATCAATTCCGAATAATACATCTGATCCTTGGACAATAGCTGCCTCTTAATTGAACTCACCAAATAAAGCTTTCAATTGAGCTTCACCAAATGAGCTTCTTGATCAATTGAGCTCACAAAATAGGTTGCCAATCAATTGACCTCACCAAACAAGCCTTTTAACTAACTGAATTTACCAAATAAGCCTTTCGATCAATTAGTCTTACCAAATAAGCTTTTCAATTAATTTAGCTCATCAAATTAGTTTCTTAATTGAGCTCACCAAATTAGCCTTTCAACTAATTGGGCTTTCCAACTAAACCTCTTAACAAACTGAGCACCCACCAAATAGGCTTCTCAACTACCAAATAGACTTTTCAATCAATCAAGCTTACCAAATAACCTTCTTAGAATAGTTACTCCACCAATTCTAAGGTTATTCCAACTTTAACTTAAGACTTATTTTATGATAGAATAACCTTTTTTTTTTTTTTTTTCCCTTCTTCTTCACCACGACTGGCAGTCAATTTGCTACCATTGTTGTACACCGTGCCACTGCCCGCCAATTACATCTAGTCACGGCCTTCAGTTGCGGCGGCCGTCGCCGGCGAGGTCCGCTTCCTCTGCCGATGGAAAATACTCCTTTGTCACTGATCTCCACTAACTGCTCGAGTTTGGGGGCCGAGGCAACCTGGATCTCTGCTAGTGCCCCACAATGCTGCCGGTGACGATGCCTCCAAAACACCGTATCTCACCGATACCCGGCAGTCTCATGCTGGTGCTCTTCCTCTCCTACCCGGGCGTGGCCGCCCACGACGGCCGACCGTCACAGCCCAGACATGCAATCGCCGGTGCCGAAAGTCAAGCCTGACTCCACTGGACCAGTGCTCGGGATGACCCCAAACACCACGAAAAACCTTAGCTTCACACCACTGGAAAGGATCTCCACCACCGAAGGGAAGACTTCTTCTTGCACCACTACAGTTTGCCAGCAACAACGCCCAAACTAATCCATCCGGCCACTTCCTCCGTTGCCCGGCCACAACCTGTCTTCAATGCACGAACACCAAAACCCCCCTTGCACCTGAATCATTCGCTGCTGATGATTTCTTCTCTGTGGACGGCTGCTGCGGGGATTCCACGGAACAAGGGTGAACCCTCTGCCCCTCCAGATTGCTCCAAGAGCCGTGATTATCTCAAGATTCATGCAGATGCTATACTGCTTCAAGATCTACGCTATAGCTGCCCACGGGGAACCAAAAAAAAGCTGGTTTTTTTTTTTTTTTTTTGCCACTCTCTTTGCGCATGCTAGAATCTAGCTATGATACTACTTGTTATCGTATGATCAAACTCTGATACCACTTATTATGATAATGCAAGCCCTAATGCTACTTAGTATGATAAAGGCAAGCAGGAGTAAAATACCAAAGAAAAAGATTAGAGGATAAAATCAAAAACAAAAGAGAAAATATAAGGATTTATATGATTTAACTACTAGCCTTCGTTCACGAGCAAAGAAAAGCAGAGAATTTCACTATCAAAAAAGAATTCAAGATTACAAGAACTATTCCTTACCAAATTCAAAAATTATTAGGATCTCTTTCCCATCAAACACACTCTCTCAAATCCTTAGACCCGCATACATCCAATAAGATCTTCTCTTAAATTTTCATAATAACTTTGTATTATCCAGGATTCTTCAAGGCCAAGGCTTCCAGGACCTGAGCCTAAGCCAAAGTGATAGGATCATCTTAAAAGCTAGTGCTACTTATGCTTATATAGAAGATGAATATATACTGTACTACAAAAACTAAGAATAGAGTCCTATATAAATATAGAAACATATTCTTCTTTATCTTTTGAATTCCAAGGCTAGACGATTTAGGACTAAAGTCTTACTGGGCATAAAAAAACTCTTTTCTTAAATTTATAAATTTCAAGACAAGCTCTAATAAAAGAAGAAAAAGAAAAAGTGAAAGGCAGAGTATATGATGATGGTGTCGGTGAGATCCCAACAACAAGATAATAGGGGGCGAGAGAGGTTTGAGAAGTGACAGGGGAGAGTTGAGGGCAATGGTGGCCATCTACAATAGGTCAAGAGGAGGATTAAGAAGAGATAAGGGCAGGGAGACAAAGGAGGGTAAAGGGAGGAGAGGGGATAGGACATGTGGCCCTCTCTCTGGATAACCAAGGTCGGCCAGGCTATCCGATCCAAATGGGCTGGCTAGTTCACGAGATTATGAATGTAAGTAATGACTTCATATGTAAGGCTTATGTGGGGTCTCAAGGGACATGCTAATTCACAAGCATAGGCTTAAGCACATTAGTTTGGCATGAGTTATTTTTTCCAAATAACCACCCCAATCCTTGCTCAATTTCGGAGGTTGATGCGTTAACACATATTAGCAAATGTCATATAATTATTGATGAGATATCTTTTAATAGTATATTTTTATGAGTATAATTACATCAAGAGTACATAAACTCATTTCGAATTCTCAATTGAGCATATCAACTCATAAATTTTTCCATCAAATATATTTTTAACGGCCATCAAT
Source organism: Metroxylon sagu (assembly GCA_017589505.3). Lineage (NCBI taxonomy): Eukaryota > Viridiplantae > Streptophyta > Magnoliopsida > Arecales > Arecaceae > Metroxylon > Metroxylon sagu. The sequence continues at coordinate 3,280,597 of JACVBY030000660.1, forward strand.
GATGACTTGATAGACTACATAACAATCGTTAACAATAACTTAATTATACTTTTTTCAATTAAGTATACAAATTCATAAAAGTTTTTCAATTGAGTATACAAACTCATAAAAATTTTTAATTAAGTATATTTGTTTAAATTCAGCAAGTATTTTTCGTGAATATATGAAAAACTAATCAATTAAAAATTTTTATATATAAATTCTATATACGATGAGGTAAAAAAATATTACTATTTATTTATACATAAAATAATCATATACATGAAAGGTTATGCAGTAAAATAGTGACTTTCTAATTACTCGATTTATAGTAAATGAATTAATAAAAAAATTTCACTTCAAATATATATTTTTTTATATAGATTGTAGACTTTTTTTGATGCATTATTAATATATTCTCAAGAAAAATAATTTTGCCCTCTCCTAAATGTCATGTAACTCTATAAAAGTTATCTAGTTATGCCACATAATAAAGCTAGATGTTAAAAGGGTGTCAATGAATAATTCCTATGATTCTTCTCTCCATATTCTCTATATATGATTAAAAAAAAATTTATGAGTCAATGTATCTAATTGAAAAACTTTTATAAGTTCATTTGCTTAATTAAAAAAAAATATGTACTCAAGTCATCGTTGATGGCCATCATGCGGTCTATTAAATAACCGTTAATGATCATAAAAAATATACTTATTTGAAAAATTTACATAAATTGAGATACTTAATTTTAAAAAAATTATTTAATGACTCAATTGAAAATTTTAAATAAATTTATGTACTCTTTTTTATGTAATTATTTTTATTTTTATGAGAAAAAAAATAGAGTTTGACCTGAATAGGGTAAAAAGTGAGAAAAAAAATAAAGTTTAATCTGAATAGCATAAAAAGAAAACTTTATTACCCCCGTTATAATGAGGTTGGTTCTTTAAACATATCTATAAAATTATAAAAATCTCTTCGTACAATGCAGCAAAGAACTTTTATTTAGCACAAAAGTTGGGCTCCAAAGCGGTACCCTAAAGTCCTTTTTTCCACCCAAAAAAAATAAATAAATAGAGCGGGACTCTAAAATCTAAATTAAATCCACGAGTTGCTAGACTTGCCATGACGCCATGGGTTCATCCTTTTGGAAGCATGCGCCGTTGCTTATGACATCATACATAGAAAAAGTTTGGTCCGGAATCTCAGCCAAGACGGCAGTTGCCGCTCTCTAGTAGTAACCTATCATCCCCTAATGCCGTCCCTCTGATCGGTGGACCCCTTCCTCGATTGGCCGCACGCGGGTTCACCTCGCTAAGTCGACCACAGCTGACGGCCGTAAACGACCGTCGCCGTTATGGGAAGAACGAACCTTGAGGGCGTTGTTGCGGTGACGGCACCGACCAGTGCGGGGACCGGCCCTTCCCTTGGCCTCACGGATGTGGACGCCATGTCATGCCAAGATGATGATGATGATGACGGCATGCCTGCCATGGATCATGACATGGTCATCAAGTGGACACCCTTTCCCGTAGCTGGACGTGGACCTCGTGTCCTCCTCCTATAAAAAAAAAAAAATGCTTGCAATTTAAGTTTCCCAAATAGCCTACCGTTTGGCATCTATTTTTTATTGGTCGCTGGGATGCCCGGTGATCTTACCTTCCGAGTCTGGAGGGATGGCAGTGGCACAGCGTACGATTCCGGTCATAGAGGCTCGTAGTTTTGTTAGGCTCACCCGGGAATTCGTGAAACGGGAACACCTCAGCCTATGCCCTGGGAGACAGCATCTAGAACCGTTAGATCGTAAATCGGACGGTCAGATATCACCGAACCTATAACTAGGGCTCCATGGGGAGGTGAGGTAGCCTACGGCGCAAGGACGAGGGTCGTTGGGCCAATCTCAAAAATTCGGGGTCGTCTCATTGGCCGTTATAATTAATGTCATTGACGGAGGGACACGTGTCGACGTGCGTGTGTGCGAGAGTTCTACGATTTGGTAGCAAAAAGCGAGCCGGACCGAACCGGTCCGCGTTCGTTTTTGACCATTTACTTAGTAAAAGGCTAAAATATATTTTTGGTCCACAGACTTCTCTTCAAACCGCATTTTGGTCCGCATACATTCTAAGTGTTACATTTTACCCTTAGAGCGTTACATTCCTAACATTTAATTATATAAATTAATTAAAATTAATAAAAAAAAATTAATATATAACTCTAAATTAAATATATGAATTGATTGATAAAATAATATATTAGTTATTTTGTTAATTTTAACGAAGCTCATACAATGAAGCATAAAAAATATAACACTCTTAAAGTATAAGGGATCAACCTATTACAATTAAAAGTTTGAAAATCCAAATGGATGTTGATTAAGGATGTATCGATATCAATTTGTGTCCATACATTACAAAGCTAATCACTAACTTTCCATATTTGATTCAGATATAAAATTTAGAACAGATTGATGTTTTATTGCCTGCTAAATAATGTTTGAATAGAAGGAAGCCATCATAAATTATTCCTTGATATGAAGAAATATTTTATATGCTTTAATTTTTGACAAAAAAATTAATATCTAAAATTATTTCAAAAAATAGAGTCAAATAAAAATTTGTATGACTTATGATATAGTATTTGTGCAAGCATAACTTTTGATGCCTATGTTCTCTCTTTTCGGAACCAAAGGTAGCATAAAATAAGTTTATTTTTATTTATTATATCATTAGAATCACTCTAAAATTAATCGATCCATCTTCCTTATTGATGAATTATTGTATGTGGTTCACATAAAAAGGGCCATCAAGGAAGGATTCAGGTGAGGTCTTTTGTGCAAGAATAATATTTAATATTCTTTGAAATCTTCTTTCGTAAATAGTGTTAATGTAGACCCACTGAGAATTCTAATCTCTCTCATGCCTTGGTTTCTCCCCTCAAGTAAAATGAGAAGTGGAGTTCGCTAAGTGGCCAAAGGTAAGGCTAAAGGCACCATCGGTGAGAGGCTCACTAAAGATGTGGTGGCTGGGGGCTGGTCATGAAGAAGGTTACCATCATCCATGTAAGAGGCATTATCGTTAAAGAGGAATATGAAATATATCATCTTTAAAGCAATAATGGGAGGCACAGCTAGACAATCATGGATATTGTTGATCTTTCAGGCAACAAGGCATTAGATAAGACAATTACACTTGCCGCTACCAAGAAGAGAGTAGTGTATCATCTCGGATGGGTAAGGGGTATGGTAGCGTCAAGAGTCTAGTTCACAATAGTGGCTTTCTAAAGCATGTATCTCTTGAAGTTAAACTTTACAAATGATGCTATTATAGCAGAGGATGTTATATTGACCTCTATCACCGCCTAGGCGAAATGGCAGTGAATAGCAGTAAGTGACAACCTAAGGGTGGTGGCAAATGCCAATGAGGGTAAGGGCAGGAATGAGGGAGAGATGAAGGAGCAGGTAGAGAAATAGGCCCAAGAACCTATCAAGTTATATGAGATGTCAGCACAATGGTGGTGGGGAGAGATGCTCAGCCCCTCCTTTCTCTCTCTTTGGTTGTTTCCCTCGAAGGGGGAAGCTCAACACATGAGAGATTGTAAGTCTTCTAATCCACCATTCAAGTCCAACTTACAAAGGTTTTTCCATCATTTTCATTGTATCAAATTTCAATCTTGCTTTTTATCAGATGATTCCATGCAGAAAGAATGCCAAACTTAGTGGAGATGGCTATAATATTTGGTAACAATCTTGACTACAATATAAATATATAATAGAGATGACAACTATGATGATCATGATGGTAACAATTAATAATAGCAACAACCATGGTGTTGACATTTGAATCTGGCCTTTGCATGCCTATGAATGATCTATCTTTACTTAGAATACCTCACAATCGAACTAACCATCCACATGACAAAGATAAAGGAAGAAAGTATAAGGAGGGCTTAAAGTTTTTCTCCAAGAAAAATTCTTTGATACTTAAATCAGCCGAAGTTAATAAAGACCTAGGGCTCTTAAGAGGAGCTACCAAGGATTAAGGCTAAGGCTGAGAAACTATTTACCTATAAGATTTTAAGCTACTTTTATAGATATTTAGAGGTGTTCTTATTGGAGTTAGACCCTTCTGATGGATAGCTTTGATGAGCTTGATCCCCATATAACATGGTAATCATAAAGGAGTCCCTTTCAAATAGAGTAGTAGACTTTGTCTTGAATTGGTCTTACGCTTTGTAGAAAGAGTCTTGAGTGAAACAAGGTAAGTTGGCAGCTTTATAAGAGGAAAATCTTTCTTAATAGGATTATCTTCCTTCATGAATATGCGTACACAATCTAATTAGCCATACTATTTGTCTGTAATTTTATTAGGTATCATCATAGGATAAGTAAGCTAAATTGGATTGCATCACTTATCCCCCACGTTCAAGGATTAAGCTTAAATCCTTTTTCAAGTCACAAAAGTAGTGCGAATCTTCTCATGCTTGATCTATTTTAGGCTTATTCAGTTCTTCCTCGACGACCTAATATATATCTCATGTTAGTCATTTGGAACCAACTCAATGACTTATAAATATTGGTTAGTTATGATGGCTTAGACCAGGCCCAATGATTCAGAAACATTAGTCATCCTTGAATTTTGCCGATCTCAAATTGTTGCGTCTATTCGATTCCTCAAATAAGAACCTAGGGCTTCAAAATTAGTTACCACCGATATTAGGTCAGCTCACTTCTTGAAATCTAATAGGTTGGCCTTAAATAACCATTCTATTCTTTCTTGAGCATAATTCAGCCCAAGCCATACCTCTGAGGTGGCAAGCTAAGGTCAATCCAACTATTACTAATCTTAAAGCATAATCTTGTATAGATCTTGGCATGAAGTTGAGCAATCCGGCACATCGCCTTGGGTGTCATGCTGTTAATGATCATGATGCGCTTAATAAATCCTCTCAAGAGTTGGACAAGCCATTTTGCCTTTTCAAATGCCTAGAAAAGCATTAAATTTGCTGGCTTCGTGATGGAAGATAAGTCAGTTGTTGAGTCTAGGGATGCCAATTGGCAACTTGGCTTTGGGTCACATAAGCAGGAAATTTCTTGTGCATTCCTCTCTCAGAAGCTATATAATAGGAAGTGAAGAGCTCATTTGTGCCATCCCTCTTTGCGAATAGTTCTACTTGATTTTGCTCTTGTAATCATATGATCTAGGCTCTTCTTGATCTCCTCTCCTTGGTTTCAAGTGAATCCCCCTTATTTTCTTTTAGTTTGGTAGGGTTAGCTAGGTAGTTGTAGATTGACAGAATCCCATGGGATTAAGAAAATAGTTCGTTTAAGACTGCTGATTCAACCACATCATCATCCTCTTCTTCTTTGTTTTTATCATCCTTATCTTCTCTTCTATTTCTATCCAAGTAATTCCTGTTCTCAGGGCAAAGGAGCAGACTATGCTCTATCAAGAGATATAGTTTTGCTGCATCAAACACACTTCATCCCTAATTATTTCCTTTTGCCCATCTTGGATAGGATAGACTTAACCTCTGAGCATGTTATAGGTCAGTTTTGTCTTTACAAATATGACTTGAAGGCTAGACTTATCTTTTGCCTCGCTCATCAAGTTGACTATGGGGAGTTCCTTGGCCTCAGCTCCTATGCAACATCTACTCCAAAGCTAGCTTCTTCATCAAAGATAAGCATGGAAGAAGTATTAGACCTGAAGAAAGCGATATACAAGAGGATAGCTGCCATGGGTTATTCAGCCCCATGACCTTCAAAGAAGACCAAAGTGGTGTATTGTGGGCATCCTCCTCACCATGCTAACTTGGATGATGAGGGAGCTAATGTTGAGGTTGAGGTGGGAGTAGAATTGCCCATTGCTAACCAACCATTCAAGGTCCTTGAAGTTGGCATCACTGACTAACCATCCTCGATGTCAGACATCGGTGTCGAGCATCCTTCTATCACATGTGAGGGAGTGGCAAAGGCATTAGAGATCCCTTTTCCAAGCTTAGGGCCCGAGGCTCCCCATAGCTCAAAGCAACCTGTACCCCCATCCTTGGAGTAGGACAAATATATTCCAAATTGGGATATTTGAGCTACTAACTCTATTCTAATGGGGCGCATATCTTTCATGTTGTTACAAAGGGTAAGTCTACCCTTAGACATGGTGAGTGTTTTCTATAAGTTAGATGTCGACCTAGTCATGGGATATGCTCAATGCATTATAAAGGTACATGCCTTTATGTTTAAGTTCTCTCACTTTTTCTATTTTAGCTTGGCCTCAACTAACTCATTGATTATCTTGTAGAGCCACAATTTCTATTACGCAATGGAATACATGTTTTTATCCCTAATTCTCCTCCCAACTCTGATTCTGGACATCTACGATTGTTTTTATCTCTAATTCTCTTTATTTTACTCTTTCTAGCCCTTCTCTACAAATATTTTTCTTCTACGTCCTAGATTTATGGCTCTAGGCCTTTTATTCACTAAATCTTTTTCAGATTTAAGGCTACTAAGGAAAATTTTAAGGGCCTTTTTACTTCTAATTTGCTAAATTCCTTCGATTTGAAAAGATAGTGTAAAATCTTTGTTTCCAAGCTCAAATAGTACTAAAATCTTTTCTTTTATATAGGGTTAACCTTTGTTTTAGGTGCTTTAAGGGATCTATCATTACCTCCACTTGAGTTACAAACAATTTGACATTTTTGAGGCTTTTGGTGGTTGATAGTGATTAGATAATGACTTTTATAGCATGTTTAATTAATTTATACTATAAATCTTATAATTATGCTTATTTGTGAGTAAACAATAACCTATATAGCTTGATTAACTGAAATACATGATAAAACATTCATGGAATAAGATATACATATGGCTATCTAGGTATACTCATATAGACACAAGGCTAAGTTTATTTGTTAGTATAATAATTTAAGTATATGCATGAAATTAATTTTAGACTAAGAATCATACTCATAATTTCTTCTGCTATTTTTTTATGATATGATTGACGCATGGAATATGCTTACTTTATGCTACATAAGTATTACAATAAGGGATGATGACAAGTATGGATACATAATATAAATTATCTACAAAGATTATATAGAACTTACACCTTATAAGCTATTGAAAATTGAGTTCTGCAAGTTGATTGGTAACCTTATGTTCCAATAAATGATTAATGATTACACAGAGTTCTGTAAGAGTATACAAACTTATTTACAGTTTTTAATTAAGTCTTTATACTTTTTTTTTTCTCAATTGAGTATACTAACTCATAAAATTTTTTTAATCAAGTATATTTTTAATGGTCTTCAATGATAACTTAATGGATAATATAATGACCGTCAATGATAAATTGAGTGCATTTATTTTTGATTAAGTACACTAACTCATAAATTTTTTTTGATTAAATATACCAACTCATAAAAGTTTTTAATTACGTATATTTATTTAAATCCAACTATCATTTCTTATAAATGCAAGATAAACCAATCAATCAAAAATTTTTATATATAAAATTCTATACATAATAACCCAAAGAAGAAGTATCATTATCTATTTATTATTTAAAAAAAATTATGCATGAAAGATTAAGCAGTGAAATAGTAACTTTTTAATTGCTCGACTAATTGTGAATGAATTAATGAAAAAATTATATTTCAAGTATATACCTTTTTTTATGTTATAGATATTTTGATATGTCACCAACGCATCTTTCAACAAAAAAAAAAAAAAACTTTGCCCTATCCTAGTATAGGGCAGATGTATGACTCCCCAGAGGCCGTCAGGCTCTATACATAGAGATTAAAAGAGTGTCAAGAGATAGCCCTTGTAATTCTTCTATTTACATTCATCAGTACTTGATTAAAAAAAACTTTTATAAGTCAATGTATCCATTTGAAAAATTTTTATAAGTTAGTATACTTAATTAAAAAAAGTAAACTCAAGTTATCGTTAACGATTGCTATACGTTCTGTCAAGTTATCATTAATGACCGTCAAAAATTTACTTGATTGATAAACTTATATAAATTACTATACTCAATTAAAAAAAGGGTATAAGGAGTTAATTGAAAATTCCAAATAAGTTTATGTACTCCTGGTATAATTATCCCTATTATAAATGATTTCAAAATTTGATCATGGGACAGTATACTTATATGATTAATTGATATTCATCTTAGCTCCGATACGTTCTTTAAGCTATATTATTTGTATTATCTTAGGTCATAATAAGTGATTGTCAGGATTTGGTCATAAGACTATATATTTAAATGATTAGCTAAGAATAAGCTCAACTTTGGTAGAATATTTGATCTTATGCTATCCGTATTAACTCATATCATTATAAATGACTCCTTGAATTATGTTCTAAAACTGTATAACCATGTGATTAACTGATGATCTTATGAATTCTAATGTGCTATGTAAGCTTATGTGAACAGAGAAATGCCTTCTGCATTATGAGGTGACACATGTATAACAGGCTAGTATCTAGACACCTCCATTAATAGGATAATACTAGCATTGTGCAAACGTCACACATATAATTTGTTTTGATTTGACTACTAGTAGTCATTTGATTGGGCTGCCGTTTGTTTAGGCTTTCGAGCCATCTATTTTTAGATAATCCAAATAGCTTCTGTCTAATATCCAACTGATCATTTCTATAGGTGCATAGATATGTATGCATACATGTATAATGTGGACCGATTGTTTCTCTATTTTTATTTCTAACACTATTTAACCTTTGAGCTAGTTATCTAGGACTACTATTAGGGAATGATGTAATTCTATTTATGAGTTGATGATAAACACAACTATCTATAGTTTAGCGATATGCAGTACTGTTTATTATATGATTATATGTATTACGGTCTATGATCTAATGAGTTTAAGCCTTAGTATTTTATGAAATGCATATTACATGTTACTATTTATAAATTAAATATTTTATGTAGGCTTTAAATAATTTTTTTATCTTTTTCAATCGAGAGAATGAGGGTGAAAAATTTTTTACCGTTATTTTCTTCCAACCAAAAGCCCCTAAAATAATATCAGGCATAAAATAAAAATACAACATATTTTCTATATCAGATTTCATATTTTTATTTTAGAAATTTAAAATAAAAAATAAAAATTATGTGATACATGCCCTAAATCTCATTTCTCAAGGAAAACGTGCGCACGATATCAACTAATTTCTCGTCGGCGAATGCGTCATCACCGCCGACCATGTCATCACCGCCAGTGCGATGACAACCGACGGCTCGCCCTCTTCCCCGCGGAGCACCTACGGTTCGGGTTTCGGACTTTCGGATCAGCTGCCGCGAACCGCCGAAATCCACAACCTTCTTGGTGACCATTATCATCCGATCACCGCGGAACATCTAACCTGCCCCGACCGCCCGACCCGCTTCGAGATTCGCGCTGGTCGCCCATCGCACCGCCCATGCCAACCCCGCCGTCCATGGCACACAACCACCACCCTGCCAACGTAGGTATAATTATTTCTATGCGAGCGTCTGATCAACCGTTCATCTGATGCACAAAATGCATTTGGCAAAGAGTGACGATGTGGGGCCCAATCCAGTCACCAAATGGAGGTGTATCTATTCCACTTGGCACGAGAGGATTGGAATTTTTTTTTTTTTTTGAAATCCGCGTCGACGGATGGATGGGTCATGCATGACCATCCAGCTTGATGGATGATGGCATGGTGACAGCTATATTTAATTTAATAGCTAACAATAAGAAGAGGTTTTGACTTCCTTAGAGTAGAGAGAGAAGGGACGTAAAAGGAGGAGGAATGAGAGAGAGAGAGAGAGAATTTAATCAAATCTAATGGAATTTTGACGTCCGTGAGGCAGGCAGCTTTCTCTCATCCCCTCCCTTTCTCCCTGTGAGAGGGTGAGAGAGAAGGAGAAGAAAGCGAGACTGGAATAGTTTTTTATATGTAAATTTAAAGGAGTTAAAAAAAAAAAAAAAAAAGCCAAGATGAGAAAGAGGGGAAAACCGCAGTCGCTCAGGGACCAAATCGAGCATCAACAACTCCGAAGAAACCCTAACCCTGCAATTTGGGCCAGTAGTAGAAGTTAACGAAGAAGGACCTCTGGTGAGTTCTAGGGCTTGCTTTCTTTTCTTTTTTTTTTCAGCTTTTGTCATTTTTCTTCTTTTCTTCTTTTATTTTAGTTCCGTTATTTGTGAATCTTAATGCAATTGGATTGCTTGGAGCTTTGTCGGATTTGTGCAAGATCGGGGTGAGTTGCCCCGGGGGGTGGGGTGTTGGATTTGGGGAAGATTTTTGTCTATATTTAGCTGGAATTTTTCTCCATTTGAGTGATTTTTCTGGTGTCGGAATTAGTAGGGGATTCTACTTCAGGTTTCAGGGTGCAAAGCGGAAAAGATCACTGTAATAAGGAGAGAGAGAAAAGCGATTGTTTCGCAGTATAGGGGGAAGAAAGATCGGATTTTGAGCTGTGTTCTGGTTGTTTCGTTTGCATTTCTGGGGAAAGATCCCATTTCTTTCTTTCCTTCTATAAGTTTTATTCGTGACATTATTCCGAAACAGGGGGCAGGTGGGGCTTGGAGTGAGACATCTGAGATCAAGATACTGAGCTTTTGTTGGGAAATTGAGAGAAGAGATTGAATAGGATGTTGGGAAGCAAAGCCCCATGCTTGGATTTTGTTTCCATCGCTCGTAATTCCTTATATTCCTGTATTCTTGAACACAAAGATTCCATCTTTCCGGTGGCCGGCCAAAACAGTGTGGAACCATGGATCTGGGGTTCCAAATCTTGAAACCCATGTTGTTTTGACTAGAATTTTGATCTTCTTCTGGTCTGCAAACCTTCCACTCCCTCGCTCCCGTTAAAAGATGGTGCCTTCGGGGCCTCCGACTCCCATTGGTGGGGCTCAATCGGTCTCCCCCTCCTTTCTCCGGTCGAATTCAGGCATACTTGGAGGACCTCAGGCTGGTTCCCTCCCATCTCAGCCGCCATTATCGTCCCTCGTCTCACCTCGTACTCAGTTCAACAGTAACAGTTTGCTAGGAAATATCCCCAATGTCTCTTCTCTCCTTAACCACTCGTTTGGAAACGGACGGCCTGGGTCTGGTGGTGGGCTTGGTGCGCCTCTAGCGAATCTTCAACAGCGAGGTGGCCTTGGTGGTGCTGTTGGTATGGTAGGCTCTGCAGAGCCTGATCCACTCTCCTTCAGCTCCTCATCCGGCCCAACCCAGGGAAAGCAATTCCAGAATCCTTCTGGAAACCAGCTTGTATCGGACCACCCACAACCTCAGCAGCTTGAGGCAGTGCAGAACTTGCAGCAACAATTCTCTATTCCTCACAGCCAGCAGCAACAACAGCAGCTTCGGGGAGGGTTGGGTAATGTGGGCAACATCGGCCCTGTTAAGTTGGAGCCGCAGGTGGGTCCAACAGATCAGAATGGTCCGACACAGCAATTGCAAACATTGTGCAACATAGGTTCGGTGAAAATGGAGCCACAACAGCTGCAGCCTTTGAGAAACTTGGGGCCAGTTAAGATGGAACCCCAACATTCAGATGCATCAATGTTTCTTCAGCAGCAGCCGCAGCAGCAGCCGCCGCCGCCGCCGCCGCCGCAACAGCAGCAGCAGCAATATTTGCAGTTGAAGCAGTCTTCCCAGGCTGTGGCTGCACAGATGAGTCTCTTGCAACAGCAGCGGATGCTGCAGCTTCAGCAGCAGCAGCAGTTACTCAAGAACTTACCTCAGCAAAGAAGCCAGTTGCCACAGCAGCTTCATCAACAAATTCTTCCTGCAAGACCGCAAGTGAAACAGTCTATGTATGAGCCTGGAATGTGTGCTCGGCGGTTGACTTATTATATGTATCACCAGCAACATAGGCCAAAGGTGATTTTCTGTCGCTCTTGATTCAGATCTCATTATGTCAGGGTGTAGATAGCTTGGCATAGTTCTATTTTCAAGCCTCATCTACTGTCTATGCTGAGTGCAGGACAACAATATTGAGTTTTGGAGAAAATTTGTTGCGGAGTATTTTGCTCCCAATGCAAAGAAGAGATGGTGTGTTTCTCTTTATGGAAGTGGTCGTCAAACTACTGGTGTTTTCCCTCAGGTATTCTTAGCCACCAACTTAACCTTGTGATTACATGGCACATTGTTTATATGTGGTTTTTCTTTTTTCTTTTTTCTTTTTTAACTGGCCAATTATGGTGATTGTACGTGGTGTTGATAATGTCAGTGAGATGTACATGGTACTCTAGTTCAATTTAAGGTCACTTGTTATTAATATTATTTCCTGGGTTTCTAATCAACATATATTTTCATTTACATGCTCTTATTTTATTTGCAAATTTACAGGACGTGTGGCATTGTGAAATATGCAACTGTAAGCCTGGACGTGGTTTTGGTATGTTCTATCCTAGTTAAGAATTATCACTTATCATAATAATTATCATCATTTAATAATGTTGCTGGTAGATTGCACTTCTTAGTGGGAAATATGTATCTTGCTGTTGTATAAAAAGCTATTTGTTTCTGGCTTCAAAAATGGAGGAGCAGTTAATTTAATTCCATGCATGTCCCCAATTTAGTGGCCTTTAATTTTTTACCTGGCTTCAAAAGCAAATTCAAAACCTCAATCAACATCCTAGACAGCTGTCCATGCTGATAATTCCATCTTCTCTTGGTGTGTCTTCATGTGCGTTAACATGGTGCCTTTTGTTTTTTTGAATTTGGGTGGGGGTTAAAGGGGCACACAAATCCTTCCTTTTAACCCTGCCCCAAGTTGGCATTGTATTGACATTTGCCTACTGCAGTCCTGCCTATGATCCAATGCTGGCTTCACCTTTGTTCTCCACCCTCATCATTGTTGGTATGCTTTTGCGCTAGTGTGATGACAAAGAGTTTGTTGGAGTATTTGATAAGCTGGCTTTGGTGAGAAAATAGATCAAGTTGTAGAAGGTGTCTGGATCGATCATGGATTCATGGTGGGCAACTGTGTCACGATGGTTGTGATCGAGGGGTTTGGGTTCATTGACCTCTCAACAATTGAGATTTTATTGCAGAGTAGAAAGATGAGGAGAGATTTAGAGAGAGGAGGAGGGGGCGGCTTGTTAGGGAGAAGAGAAAGTGGGAATTGAAGAGGTGTGGATTTCATTGTTTAAACATTATTCAGTTGAATATAAAAGAGACTATTTAGAAAGAGGGTAGGGTTATAGTTATTGCTATTGCATGTATTGCTATTGCACATGAGATACCCCCAACTGATTAAAATGGGAAAAGACAACTCGATGCTGTCCAGCGGTCTGTCAATCGGCAAAACTATGTGGTCACCAGATTAGCCTTCTTTTTAAATTTAATATGATTTTGTAGATCCATTTCTATTTTCCTCTTTAAATATCTCTGGCTTTCTTTGGTTGCGGATCAAGGGGGGTTTAAATGAAATAAAAACCGTTTTACTCCACATATTCCACTTGAAGTTGCCAAACACCATAAAAGTAACCTATTTATTCTGAGGGTAAGATGGACAATTTAAAGAATAGCTGGAGCTACTTTTTTCATTTGACCCAGAATAAACTACTCCACCTTATGTAGCGGAGTAATTTATTCTAGAGCAAAGAAGTGCAGGAGTAGTTTATTCTAGAATAACCTATTTAATCTAGGTCAACTTATTCTGCAACCAAACTTAGCCTTAAAGAATTATCTAGAAAGCTAAAAAGTTGCATTTACTGAAAAGATAGGTGTCTATATACAAGAAGCATGGGTTATCAGAAGCTTCTGTATTATTGTATCATTCATACTGCGTTACCAACAAACAAGTGTCAAGAGTAGGGAATAATTAATGATGGATATGATGTGTTCAAAAATTGTTTAATTTTAGCTGTAAATTATGGGCATATGCTATCATTTAGTTTTATTGTCTGGTATCCGAAAAAGAAAGGTACAGAGATAATCACGAGAGAGCATATATGTCAAAAAGAAAATCTTGAACCAATTTCTTTTCCTTTTCTCCACAGCTAATAAATATATTGTCTGCCTCAGATAAGGCAAGAGACACTGTTCAGCAACACGTCAAGCTCATGCCTTACATATGGTATATAATTTATATGTACAACGGGACAAGGGTTTTGTGATTGGCAATTTAAAGAGTTCTTATTTGTTGTTCTCTCTACAAATTCTATGTTATTCTTGAGGAGTCCAAAGGAAAAGAAGGTAGGAGCTGAAATACCTTCCTTTTCTGGCTGCCATTTGTGTGCGCGCGCGCACATGTGTGTGTGAGAGAGAGAGAGATCTTTCCAAGGGTTTGCTCCTTGATCAGGAAAGGAGCTAGAGAGGAGTGCATGTCTTTTTTGTCCTCGTGCGTTTAGATGCACTCCTATCTTTAAATAAGTACCTATTCCTGAAGTTCTTGCTTTCTTATGGAAGAGAAATAAAAGAAGTTCTCTAGCTAAAAGCTATCTATCAAGTTTATAAATAACCAAAAAAGTAAAATCACAGCTGTTGATGCTTTCAATTGCATGCATCCAACGTACTCCAGTGAACCAAATCAAAAAAAGAAAAAACTTTAATTAGATGGATATTGTAGCCATGCTCAAGCCCTCCCATGAGCATTGCACATGCCCCACACTACCAGATCTGTATGGCATGCACGATGCACATGGCAGGTCAAAGGTGGTGTATTTGATGGCTGATCATGGCCCCAAAAACAAATTAGATGTGTTCGAATACATTTTTGAACCGTCAAGTTTTCTTAGAAAATATTAGTTGGCAAGTGCTTAGGCAATTCATAATGTTCCTCTTTGAAATATTATCAAAATGATAGTCATTGAACATCTTTGTTTCTTTTGGAGGGAAGATAGTCATTGAACTTCGATTGCTTGAAAGTGTGTATATAAGAGAACCATAGGCACTCAATAACTTAGTGTTAGGCTCATGTGGTAGGAATAGTGGCAACTAGCTGCATCTTGTTTTGGTTAATTTAGTCTCTGAGAGAACTGCACAGTAGCTGCTTGGTCTGAAGGTATCTTAGCCTGTTGTGCCAATCATGGAGCACAATGATGATTTTCAGACAGGGATTCTACCTCTAAATTTAAATTTCATTATAAAATATGTCATTAAACTTCCAAACTATTGAGAGTTAATGTGCAGAATATGGATCTCTTGTGCTTGTTCTTCCAAGTATGTTAAATAACCATTAAATTTTTTATTATTATAATTATTGCTATAATTCTATTCATTAAAAAGGTTGCTTATTGCTTGAAGACCTTCTTTGGAGGGCTTACTGTTTTAATGTTTCGTTATCAATTATCATAATCTTCACTTAATTAGGTTCGTGGAAGATACCATTTTTCAGTTGCATATATAAGCTAACTCTTATTTTGTTGTTATAACGAATTTATTGATTAGAGTAGTTGTTTGTTCCTTGTACTCCATCTTGGAATGACTATTTGTTTTTAATTTTGTTTTATAGAAACTACTGTTGAGGTTTTGCCAAGGCTATTCCAAATCAAATATGCAAGTGGCACTTTGGAGGAACTTCTTTATATCGATATGCCCCGTGAATATCAGAATGCATCAGGTCAGATTGTGCTGGATTATACTAGGGTGATCCAGGAGAGTGTCTTTGAGCAATTACGTGTGGTACGTGATGGCCAGCTAAGGATTGTCTTCAATCTGGATCTAAAGGTGAAACATATATATATATATATATATATATAAATGGTTGTGTTGCATAATAGATGATTACTTTCTTAGCCTTGTACCATCAATCTATTGAATCGATTTACTTTTTTCTATGCTTTTCTCCCAGATTGCTTCTTGGGAGTTCTGTGCTAGGCGTCATGAGGAGCTTATCCCTCGAAGACTGATAATACCTCAGGTGCCATGTAACCTTTTGTTCTGGATATCAGCCTGCGAACTTATTTATTTTTAACTCTTATGCACAAGCATGCTCTTGTAGTTCTGGTTGATGAATGGTTGATGTTTTTGCTGTTTAGGTTGGTCAACTTGGTGCTGTGGTACAGAAATATCAGGCTGCTCTTCAAAATACATCATCAGGCTTATCTACTCAGGATTTGCAGAACAGTTGTAATTCGTAAGTCTATGCTTTTGTTTCGTGTCGAATTCACTCAGTCATTTAATATTTATTGCTTTATGTCTCCTGCCAAATGCATTTTACTACTTGACTATTCTTTAGCCCATACCAGTTAAAAAAGAATCAGTTACACTTATTAAGAGAGGTGTGCATGTTGCAATTAGGGCTGTAAACAATTTCTGGTTATCTAATAATATCACTTGACCATAGTAGTCGGTCAAGTTTGATCCTGGTAATGGACTGATCCTGAAAAAAAAAAAACACTCAATACACCATCCACTATTAATCTGCATGCAAAAGTATATATTTACTATTTATTATCGAGGTTCGAATTCTTAGTATTAGACCCCATACTGGTATCATGACTGCTACAGGGATCAGATCGGCATACAAACATATTGTGTTCGTGCACCAAGTATTGGTTTAATACTGATATTATATGAGATGCCTAGTACAAAGATGGTATGCATCGGTACTACAAACTTTGCCTACTAACTTGCTTATGTTTTAGAAGTAATTGCACCTATGTTAACTTGTGCATCTTATTTTTGCATTTTTTGTGTGATTTATGCTATACAAAGTTTTTGATTTTCAGTAACACCACCATATTTAAAATAATTTTGGATGTAGAATATGTATAAGATGCCATGTGGAAGGTTTCTTCTATCTTTTGGTGGAAGCTACTTAGTCTCATTAAAGAAAGACATTACAAATTTAAACGCCCCAGTTGTTAAATTAATTTCACCATTGTAATGTTGCCTTATGTTAAAAAAAGGATTCTTGGGAAAATATTGATAAAAAAAGTAATTTATAAATTCATAGTAGAGCTATTGAGCATTTGATTCAATGCTATCAAAGGCACACCTTAAGCACGCTCAAAATACAAACACAAGGTATCAAAGGTTAGGCACTTCTTATTTCAGCAAGTTAGGCGCTTCTTATACATTTGGCAAGGCACTTTTATCTTGGCGCACACGAGGTGAAAAAAGTATGTACCTTTAATCTGATTTGAGACATAAGAAAAGAATGTCTTTCTTTATAAGCTATTTTTGTGATTTTTTTTGAGGTCTATTATATTTATCAGACAGTGTTGACTTTATGATGTACCATCCCATACATAATTATTTTTTTTACCCTATAAAAAAAGCTAAAAATTGAAAGATAAAGAGACGAAATACCAAAGATTATGCTATTATATGAGAAAGAGAAGGAAAAACATTAAGAGAGTATAGATTTCAGCCGAGAAAGAGTAGGCTTTCCATTGAGCTAATAGGTTAAATATATTAGTATTATGATTTTTTTTAAACTTTTTTATTATGTGTTATAAATATTGTTTATATAAATTATTCTACATTTATTTTAAAAGTATGCACCTCACTTTATTCAGGCATGTGCTTATGCTTTGTACGTTGCACTTAGGCTTCAACAGCTTTTTATGCTTAAGTGCGCCTAGCGTTTTTAACAACACTAATTTAATTATGGATTTAAAACCATGGAATCCAATGAGAAAAAAACCCAAGCCCAACTTTTCTTTGATCCTTGACTAAATTCTGACATGCGTGGAGCCCTTATTGCAGTTTTGTGGCATGTGTGTGTATATGTAATGGGTGCATGCATGTGTGTGTGTTGTGCATGTGTTGACATGTTTGTGTGTTCATGTGGATGTATGCGTGCGTACAGAGTTTGTCATTCTTATTGGGATGAAATGATTAGTAACTTTAACCATCTAGGAAAGCTTTTAAGGCTTGAGGAAAGCATAGCAGCTCCAGTTGGGTCATTTTTTTTAACTGTGGATGGGTCAATGGTGACAGTGTACATGGCTTGGATCTATGTTCTGCACTGAACATTGTTGTTAAAGGCTGTTGCCTGGACTTCAAATTGGGTGAGGCCGCCTTGGCCAAGACTGCTTAAACCCTAATTTTTAAGGGTTTCTGTTATCCTTATCTTTCTTTTTAATACATTTGAGGGGTAGTGGAGACCAAGGTTTTAAATCGGGTAGTGGAGACCAAGGTTTTAAATCTCGTGGAAGAAGGTTGTGCCAATTTTTCTATATAATGGGATGCACTGCTGTCCTAGTCCTTTCCAACACTTGGGATGGCAGATGTCTCAAGATGCTCTGAGTGGGACATCGGGATGATAACGAGATGGTCCTATCTCGACACTTAGGACAGTAACTTATCCTAACATCCTATGAGATGCCTTGTCGGGTTTTGAAACCATGGGAGGGACTGCCACCATCCCAGCAGCACCCTATTGGCTATCAATGGCTATTTTTGGTTCAGCTGACCGTGATGGGTGATGGTGCTGATAGAAACCACTAATTGTGGTGAAGTATTTGTATATTTTTCATTTTTCTTCCTTTCTCGTTTTATTCATTCTTCTTCTTAACCAGTCTTCATTTTCTTATCCTTCTTCCTTTGATTGTTCTTCCTTTTCTTCTACTATTACTTCTTCATCTGGTTATGTTTCCCATGCTTTTTCTGTTTTTTGCCTTTGTCCTGCTTGCCAACCTCTTTTCTGCTTGCCTCATCCTCCTTGTTAGGTGTTTGTTGTGGTCCTGCAGTCAGATTGCTGTCACCTTTCTGCTGTTCTCCTGATTTTCTTCTCTTATAGTCCTTCTTGTGTGTGTGTTGCCTGGCTGCGGATGGCCCTACAGCTTGCTGGCTGCTACAGTTTCGGCAATGCTATTTCTGCTCTCCTTGTGGATTTTGATCTTTTGACCTTTTAGCTATGGAAAAAGGTTTTGTGATGCCATATATTATGGAAAAAGAGTGCATATATGATATATGCACATATTTATATATGTCACCAAATGTGTGAGCAATTAAGGCTGGGAGATTTTCCTCACTAGGTGGCTGCCTAGGCCATAAAGGTGTCCGCTGCCTGGCTTTGCTTAGGAAATTTCACAACTTTGGCACCAAAACAGTTTCTGCCATTAGTATTTCCTTTGTCACTATTCATATATTAAATTATTCATACAGTTTAACCACTTTTTACTCGTGGCTGTTATTTGTTTCAGAAATTTCTTGGATATCTTTATTAGAGTGTTGATGTTGTATTATAACTAAGAAGACTCTCCAGATCCTGCTACATTAAAATTTTCAGCAGTTTTTATAGATTTTTTGTCATCCTTATTTTGCTGCGAAGGCTATATCATGTCATGAAATTGTGGTTTGAATGTCAAAGATTGCTTCATTGAAGTTTGCATTTCTACTTTGATATCATTGTTTCCATACTTTTGAGTGGCATTAAACCATACAGCCAATCTTCTACCATAAATCAAGAGAACACCAAGTGACCTGCTGTCACTCAACTTCGTTGGGCATTCAACCATCTCACATGATGGCATGTGAGATGGAAGCCATGCGTAAAAAGCAAGGAAGGGAAATATTATGGCCAAGTATCCAAGTTGAGTAAATCTTTGAATGCGGATGCTTTGCATGTGCATGACACGTTTCCAAAACTAGGACAATTAATTTGAACATGAGGTTGATGTGGGCGAGTCTGCTGATTTAACATTAACACAAGCATACAAGTGCATGCATGTGGGTGTCATAAAATCCTTTTGACACTTGGTATCTGAGTGAGCAGATGTTGATGGCTTTGATACAACCTTTCTTTCCTTGCTTTTTACGTGCCAAGTCCCCCTTCTAACCTCGGTATTAATGCTGGAAAGTATGGACACTGAAGTCTGATGCAGCTATTGATATATTCTATTTTCGTAGCCTTCCCTTTTTTTTTTGGTAGTTTTTGGTAGCCTTTCAAGCATTCTTATTTATTTTGATAGCCTTTCAAAGCATTCTTCTAATTTTATTAACTAGATTCAGCAAGGAAGATGCATGTGAGTGATGTATGGCTCAATTTGTTTAATTGTTAATTTAATTATATAAATGCACAGTTTTGGAGGGTGCACTTCCCTTCTCTCCCATAGAGTAATATGTAAACTAGATAGGGCATATTTGTTCAAGTAATAAGGTTACTCTCTGGGTGTTGCGTGTGAGGTGTTGTGATTGTGTGACTGTGGGTGTGACTGAAATTATCTAGCTGTTTATATGTTTCCTAAGTGTTGTGTTTTTGTTATTTTTATTGTCATGTCTCCGTTGAGCATCTGCATTTAACTTCTGAGCAAGGATGTTGATATGATACTTGGACACAAGTCCATAAGTCAATATTTAGATATTGAAAGTATCCTACACTGACATGCCCACATTGGATGCATGAACTCGACTCCATGTAACATACGTGCATGCATACATAGAGCAGATTTAATATGTGGGTGCCCATACATTAGACCTAATAAGATCAGTCTTGACCAGTCGACTAGGTGCCTGGCCAGCAATGTTCTATGTTTTTAGATGTAACCTACTATTTCTAAACTGCTTACTGTCTAGAATTCATATAATTTGAAGATTTCTAGCCTATGCATTCCCATGCATCCAATGGTCTAATGAACAGTGTAAAAAGACATGGAACAATGCCTTTTTTTGTTTTTCGACAACTGGATGCATAGGCCAGGGATCTATAAATCATATCATTTTTTGATATTAAGTAGTTTAGAGATTGCAGATCACATCCAATGACACAGATCCTCTATGCTAAGCCTTTGGTCATCTGGCCAGGACCAACCTTATTGGGGCAATTGTCTAGGTGCCCACCTTATTAGCTCAGCTTTACTCTCTCTCTCTCTCTCTCTCTCACACACACACATGTATGTATGTATGTTTATAGTTACATAATATATATGTATGCATATATGTACATATTATCATACATACATAGACAAATATATAAATGTTCCTGTATGCAGGCACGGATGTACACCCACAAGCACACGCATATGTACACATGCATTTAGATACATATACATGTAAATCATGCCTTTGATAAAGCATGAACCTTGCTTTGCACCTTGCACCTAGACTCCTTGAGACCTTGGTATGCCTTGTGCCTTTAATAACTTTGCATGTTGTTAGTTAGTGGAAGGATTACTTTCATCAAACATGTATCATTCACTGAATTCATGATGGTTGATTTTCTCCCACTGCTGCCATCTTTAAATGGATTCTGATTAAGATGCATATGATTATAGGTTTGTGGCCTCCGTTCGTCAGTTAGCTAAAGCTTTGGAAGTGCCATTGGTGAATGACTTAGGATACACCAAAAGATACGTTCGCTGCCTTCAGGTTGGCTGCTCTCTGACTGCTATTACTCTGAATCACTGTGAAGAGCAAATTTCGTCTTTATACATCTGATCATAAAATAAAATTATAGTTTTCTGCTACAATGCTCTGATTTTTTGTTATACTATGCTTTTTAATGATGTAAGTCAACATAAGTGATCAAGATTTCACGATGCTGTTCCTTGATCCATAACTGATTACATTCTTCTGGTTGTAATAATCTAAAACTGCAGATATCTGAGGTGGTAAATTGTATGAAGGATCTGGTTGACTATAGCAGGGAAACGGGGACTGGACCTATGGGTAAGATTTCTCTCGTTTCCATCTCTTTACTGTAGCTCAGAAACATCACACCTTTTCATATATGACTGATGTTGATTTACTTTCAATATTATCTTCACAATATTCATTACTATGGAATTCACTAATCGGTGGGAATTTGATCCATATACATTTAAATTAGTTAAAAGTTTATACATTAACTGCTGACTGGTAGTTCCTTGTAGTTTTGGACATTCTGTGGATTAAATCATTTCCTAAGAACTGCAGATTGCTTATTTGCCACCATGTCTATGGAAGCATAAGACTTGATGAGGTTGTGGGGTTAATATCTGTAGTATGAGCATTCTGGTGTTACTAATTATATTGCAATGCCATAAATTCTTCACCATAATGACACATAACCACAAATGAATTTTATCATATCAAAATTAGTCTTTTCGTACTATCATGTATGCATTTAATTACTCTCATATTCAACAAATTGTTCTGTCCTTGCTTGGTTCAGATAGTTTGATCAACTTTCCTCGGAGGAAGTCTGTGTCATCAGGACTTCAAGGTCAGCAAGCCCAACAACCTGAGGAACAACTGTCAGTTGCACAAAATTCGAACCACAATGATCAGAGCGCTGCTCGTGCCACTGGATCTCAGCTTGCTCCTGCTGGCAATGGTGTTGTTGTTAGTGCAAATAACTGCCTTAATGCTGCATCATCTGCACCCACATCCGCAACCTCAATGGTAGGGCTCCTGCATCAAAATTCAATGAATTCCAGGCAAGAAAACCAGATGAACGCACTGAACAACATCTACAGTGTTGGGGACACTGTTCAGATTCCATCTGCCAGCTCATCGAATTCACTTCCTCAACCCAATTCATCTTCCCCTTTTCCTTCCCCAACACTGTCCACTTCTGATAACAACCCTACAACTTCTCATAATGCCACCCACCTAGGCTCAGCAAGTTCTGCTGCAAATTTGTCTGCAATGCAGCAGATGACGGTGCAACCTCATGAAGCTGATCCAAATGAATCGCAAAGCTCTGTGCATCAAATTTTACAAGAAATGATGATGTCTTCACAGTTAAATGGTATTGGTACATCGGGTAATGATATAAAGGGCATTAATGGAATGAACCCAGCTTTGACTGGTGGGAATTGCTTAGTTGGGAATGGGATGGTCAACAATTCAGCTATTACTGGTGTGGGGTTTGGAGGCATGGGTGGGATTGGTCCACCAGCTACAGCAAGTGGGATAAGAGCAGCAATGGGCAATAGTGCTATGACCATGAACGGGAGGATTGGAATGAATAACATCTCTCAGGATCCAACAACTGACCCATCAGCACCAACGGGATATGGGAAACCGGCTATTGGGTGGGCTTGGAACAGTTAACAGCTTCAGTAATCTTCGGTTTGATTGGAAGTCCTTGCCATGACAGTGAGAAAGGGGCTTGCTAGAGAATGTTATCCAGGCAAAACAGAAATTCACCTGAGCACAAAGGAATGTGACCATCAGACTGCAAGGCACCTGCAACCACAACCACCACCACCACCACCACCACTACTGCTACAACGCTTCCTCTCCAAATGCCTCTTCCTGTACCAAGTCCTCAAGAGGCATATATAGTAACATCATACAAATCCTTATCCTATAATGTCATGTCATCCAACTGTTGTTTGTAAACAATGTGTGGTATGGTTGGGCACTATCTTGCCAAAGATGTTTTACAAACGGGAAACTGGAGACTGTACCGCTGGAAGAATAGAGGCCTTGCCTTTGCCATTATAGGGGAAATTTAGATTGATGCATTTCCTGTGTAGCTTTTGTAATCTCATCCTCTTCCTAAGGTTTGTGGACAAGTATATGTTCTGTTTTGATTAAAATGGTCAAAGGTCACAGTGTAGGTGATTATTTTAAATGATAGCATAAAATGAGAATGACTTACTGGAAGATCTCTGAGTGAACTGGCACCATTTTTGTTCATAGGCAGAGTAATTGGGATCTCTTTTGCATTCTAATCTGTAACATTAAGCAAGCTAGCAGCGAAAGGGGTGAGGTGCCAGCACAATGTGGAAGCTCGCTCTGGTTTTTTTCAACTTTTTGCTAAAATATGCTTTCGATGCTTAAACTTTCACTTAAAATTTATTTTGATCTTTAAATCTTTGATTGTTATAATTTAATTTTTTATATTTTAAAAATATTATATTTTTAATACTTCGTCGTTAGTTATAATTGACAGAATAGTGAATCATTGTAATATAAACATGTGAACTATTACTCAAGCTTTTAGTAAATTATCATGTGGTTATATTGATACTTTATTATACTAAACAGTTTATGTATTTCTGTTAAGTTGGTGCCTTAGTTATTTTGTATGAGATGTTTGTAATACGGTATTATTAAAATATAAGAAATTAAACCGTAAAAGTTTAAGAGCCAAAATGAAATTTCGAGTAAAAGCTTGAGGACTAGAAGTATAGTTTCACCTACATTAAATTTTTGGTGGAGGATCATAAAAGTTTTCCACCAAACTAGATGCTAAATGATCAGAGGAATGTATACCGTTGTCATGCAAGGAAGAGAAATTAAAATTAATCCTTTGTGTTGATGAAGAGCCATGCGGTCCAAAGGGCTAAACAGATGAGCATGATCTCTCGTTTGCCCTTTTTCTTTGAATTTTCTTTTGGTTGAGAAGTAAAAAAGAGTTCTCCTTATTAAAGGGTGTGCTTGGTTTTTAAAAATAATTTTATTTTTTATTTTTCATAAAAAAATACTTCAAAAAATATATTTAGTAATTAAAAATAAAAATTATATTTTTAAAATATAATTTTAAATGATAGAAAAGTAAAAATAATTTAAAATATTGTTACTATTTTTCATTAAACCAGAGGAAAAAAAAAGTAGGAAAAAAAAGCCAAAAAACTTTAAAAGCACGGAAGTAAATCATATTCTCATTAATTTTTTATCTATATTTTTAAAAAATATCATTTATAATAAAAATAAAACATAGAAAATAATTTTTATTTCCATTTACCAAACACAAATTTTAAAAATTAAAAAGTAGAAAATAAAAATTATTTTCAAAAAATATACATAAAAATGTAAATGGATGCCATTTTTGAAAATCAATTGTAGATTAAGCTTTTGCCCATACATTGGCTGAAAGGGATAACAAACAGGTATATAAATATATCTGATTAAAAAAAAGAGGTTTTTTTAATGTAGACTTCCATAAATATTTGAACTTACTTACGTACTTGCATAAATTCATATGAATATATATCTTTATAAATTATTTTTTATTACACATCTATCCTTGACATCAGAGTTGATGATGTTAGTTTAACTAGTATTTAATTAAAAATATATTTTTTACATGCACACCCTTATTTATTTTGGAATTTGTGTAAATATTTAAAATAGTATGCATATCTTTATAAATTTATTATTTACTTGTATATCTTTTTCAATTATTTCTTTTATACATCCATCCTTAACAAGTTAGGATAATGTCAATCTTTTCAATTTTAAATAGCTTGTTTCTATATGTACAGTATATGGATCTTAAGATAGATACGCAGAAAGAAATAACTTATAAAAATATATGCATATTTAAAAAAAACACAAAGAAGTTGGGCTAAACAACCAAACATGAGCATCTAATCCTTTTAACCCTACCCTAATGAATGCTAGAGGAAACTTATTGGTTTTCAAAAACAATCTTATATTCTACTCTTAGTTTTATAGAAAATAAAAAATACTTATGAAAATTATTTGATGATTAAAAATAAAAATAATATTTTTTAAAAAATATTACTTTAAAATAATAGAAAACTAAAAAAAGTATTAAAATATTTCTCAGTATTTTCTATCAAAACAAAGAAGAGAACTCAAAAACACGTAAGTGAACATTATCCTTTTAATTTTTTTTAAAAGGAGTGTTGTTTAAAACAAAAATAAAAAGTAGCAAATAATTTTTGTTTCCACTTTATAAATACATTTTCTAGATATCAAAAAGGAAAAAAGTAAAAAATATTTTGAAAAATAAAAATAAAAAATAAAACTAAAAAATATTTTGAAAACCAAATGCAGCCTTAGTATCTACTTGCTAGATTCTTTATTGTGTTGTTTGCATCTAGGTTTTTAATTTTAATAATATTTTTTTAATAATTATTTTTTAAAGTAGAATAATTTTTAAATTATTTACGGATGTAAGGTGGTTTTTATCATGCCTACATTTATGTAGGCGAGGAGGGCTGAATAAAGGAAAGAAATCGCCAGTATAATCATTGATTTTAACATTTTTTAAAATATATATATATATAATAGAATCATTCGCCTAACTAATGATTTCAGCAAGTTGCTACAAAAAAAAAAAAAAAAAAAAAAAAAAAAAAAAAAAAACCAAGTAGGAAATCTAATTGTTAAAAAAAAAAAAAAGGTAGAAGTCGTTATCAGCAACAAGACAGCCATGAATTGCTTCGTTACTTGCTTGATGGATTGTGCACAGAAGAAAAAATTGCAGCCAGTCATCTGCATCACCTGGTGGGCAAGATAAGACTAGCAAATTCAGGAGCTAGTTTGTTGGAAGCTATCTTTGAAGTGGAGTTATCTACCACCATTTCTTGTGTGGAAAGCGGACATACAACAGTTTATGAGCCATTTTTGGATCTTTCATTACTAGTGCCTTCAAAGAAGCTTCCAACCAAGAATGTTCCACTTGCTGTGTCTAAGAGGAGTAACAGCCAAAAAAAAAAAAAAAAAATGGTGGCCAGAGGGCTGGAGGAGAGGATGCTGCAAAAGAATCTTCAGCAATTAAAAGGCAAAAAACTTAAAAATGTCAGCCCTGCATCAGAATGTAACGAATCCTGTATTCCATCATTAGAGCAAGCTGTTGCTTTGGCAATGGAGGAAGTACTCATGGGAATTAATTATGATGAGCCAACTACAGTGCTGTATGGAGCTCATTCCGTTTCTCAAATGTGTGGTGTTCCCATAGCTCAATATTTGGATGGTGGGCTGGTCATCCAGGGTGACAATAATTCACCACGTACTTGAGGCTCACAAATTGAGATGAGCTCTGGCAGAGTGAGAACCTTTATTCATGCATTCAAGATTATGGTGTTATATTACTACCCTGTGAAATGTGGCTCCAAATCAAGAAAATGTGGCTTTTGACTCTGCAACAGTAAAGGATTATAGTGCGCAAAGCACATATGCTTGCTTTGGAGAAGCGTAAGTTGACTTGGGTGCCTTTGCTGACATATTTGATTAGCCTGAGATCACTTCTGATATAGACACTGCTTTGTGGGCTGGTAACAACAGTGAGTCTGAGCAGAATGAGGTTGATGATACTGGTGGTCCAGTGTCAGTTGATAGTTGCCTGGCTTTATTCACCAAATCTGAGCTGCTTTCTGATGAACATGCATGGCATCGTGAGCAGCGTTCTGGTAATTCTCTACTTCATAATCTAAAATGTGGAAGAAGAAAAAGCCAAGCTAGTGTAAGTCTTGATCAGCCAGAAGCATTCAACTCTCAAGTGGATGCAAGTGAAGTCAGAAGTAAAACAGCTTCGCTTAGCCTAAAAGAGGACAATTGAAAGATGGCAGGTTCACACAAAACCTTGTTTCAAATGTGGAGAGAATTGTTTATGCACACACAACCAGGAATTTTTCCCGGAATGCATTTGGCCTCGCTGGAACATTGGATGATAAAACTTGCAAATATGGACAAGCTGGGAACAAGAAGAGCTCAGAGTCATTAGACCCCATGTTAGAGTCATGAGATAC
The DNA here is from genome assembly GCA_017589505.3 of Metroxylon sagu. Lineage (NCBI taxonomy): Eukaryota > Viridiplantae > Streptophyta > Magnoliopsida > Arecales > Arecaceae > Metroxylon > Metroxylon sagu. The sequence continues at coordinate 3,307,913 of JACVBY030000660.1, forward strand.
AGTGCAAGAAATGTCCAGGCTAAAACTCTAAACTAGAAGATGATATGAAGAGGGTGGTTGTTTAAAAGACAATCAACTTTGGTACATATTGTTTGTGGATAAATGAATCATCATTGGATCCTTTACATAAAGAAGTCAGCTTTTTATCACCTTTTTCACTTATGCGCAAACATTATAACTAGAAGCACACAAGATAGATTTATATATATATATATATATATAGAGGTAAACTTGGCTACATTAAAATGTAGTCAAGGCTCAACCCGGCCACCTTCTTCATTCTTGAATCCACATAGTTCACGAATCTAAACGATAAAAAAAGTAAAAAAAGTGAGGTGACTTTCGAAATCCGTATGGATTCAAACATCGAGAAAATGATCGAATTCTAAATTTGTTTATATTCGAATGTAACTAAATCTACCTCTATATATATAGAGAGAGCACTAAGTACCTTTGAGCAGCTTATTGAAGCAAGAAAGAGTGCATAGGGATCACTATCCGAAAGGTGAAAAAGGTCATCCAACAAGAGTGCAATGCAGGATGTCTTCATGAAAATTGAGCGAAATGCAGAGAATTGGGGTTCATAGGGGTCTCCAGACATGCCAATGAAACAGGTTGCACTAATACTAGCAGGAGAGCAAAATGATCTGTCCACTCCACATGTCACTTAATTAACTTTGCCCTAAATAAAATTCTTTATGAAGGCCATATCTAAACCATACTTAACTATTCTACATATTCCATTTCTTGTTGATGAAGCTTTTGGAGCATGTCGAGGTCTAGCTTAGCAAGTTCGAGGCACCTCCCTTTCCATCCACCAAATGGCGACAACTGCCCAACGAGTTGTCTAGATTCCAAACTTGGCACAAGGTATCTTCGCGGGTATTCCATGGCAGACTTTACCTTCAAAGTTCAAATGATATCGCATTAATATTAACAATGACAATAAGTGCCAATGCTTTAATCTCTTCATGGGTATTTCTTTGTAAAAGAGTTGGCTCTCCTTCTACAAGAGCTCTACAGAGTTAAGACCTGGCAAACTCCTCCACTTCTCCTGTGATCTTTGATTCATTTGGAAACCTACTTGGTAGCACTTCTATAGATTGATCATGCCCAAAATTTTTTCAAGAGTGTCGATCGAGAATGATGAGAAGCCTCGTATGGCTGAAATGGCCACTCGATCCAATGAATAAGTTTCTAAGCCTGATTACAACATAATCTATGATGCCATGATCCAGTAAATTGTTACCATAGGTGCAAGTGAATGCACTCGAAAAGGTTTTTTTTCTTTTTTCTTTTTTTTTTGAAGGAATTGTGAGGGAGGAGAGTCTACCCATAGTCAAATTTTATTAAAATTATTAAAATTTATATGGAATAAGAGAATGGAATAGGAGAAAGGAGATTGGAAAATTTTTTATGAGAATTTAATCACTTCCTAGGATAGATATTATTGAAGCTGACTATGATCTTGTGAAGGACTACTAATGGAGAGTAGTTCTTTTTGAGAAAAATCAAGTTTTTTCAGTTTTTCCTTCCTTAAGAAGGTACTTTCTTTCTTCTCTATTTTGATTAGAACACAATCTGCTCAACCGAACTATATTAGTCAAAGATTATAGAATGAATCTCAAGAATGTACATCTGATAAATAAATGATTCATAGAATCCTAACTACTCTGCAAAGCACATATCCAAAACTTACTAGCTACCTTTTCTTTCCTAAACTGTCATCTGAATGCAACTTGTTGCAAAGGACCAAGTAAGCGAGTGCTTTTAACTTTATTCGAGACATAAGTTTTCTAGAAAGAACTATAGAAATAATAATTAACTGTCTGATGATTAATAAATCTATAATAAAAATTTACATTGTACCTGCCCTCACTGCAAGGCTTCCATATTGGAATGTTAATTGATGATGATGGTCGAACCGTGAAAAGAAGACTCTAAAGCTACTGTAATTGAGAGTATTTTGAAAAATGAAAAAGGTCCAAATAGCTAAATTCTCCATTGATGCATTGTGGGACTGCAAAATGAAGACGTAGACTTAGTTTTCTAGTTACTCGACTGTATAGATCATCAAAATAATATGCTAAGGGAAAAAAAGCTATTCAATTATCCTCTCAAAATCTAATTCTCTTTTCATTTCTAATTCTTAAAGATGTACAGTCCTAAAAGGCATCCAAATCTTTGTATACATCCTTCTATATTAAAAATGCTTCCCATAGTATATTCTTTCCCCACAAAGGAAAACAACACCTCGAGTACTATGCTTTGGAGGCTAATTTTGACCAAGGGCTACTATTTTCTCATTAATTGATTAAGAATTTCCAAGCTTATTTGGTTAACAAAGCTAGATTCATGTCTTTGATATTTCTGATTGCAAATCCCTTTCTTTTTTATCCTTACATATCATCTCAATTTATTAGATAGCAAAACTTACTATCGGACTCCTTCCCTTTCTAGAGGAAAGCTCTTCTTAATTTATCAATTCTGCTAATCATCCAAGAAGGAAATATGAACACTAACATGAAGTATGATTGAAGTATCATGAGGATAGAATTAATTAGATACATTCTTCCTCCAATGAAAAGTAGTCTACCTTTCCAAGCTGCAAGCCTCTTTTAGATCTTTTTAATAAGCGGCTGCCAACACTATTTGGAAATTCTTCTATCATAAGGAGGCAAGCCAAGATATTTAAATTAGAGTTTTTTCTTTCTTACAATTGTGCAATATGGCAAAAGACTAGGCAACCCCTTCATCGACATTCAAATTGATCAATGAGCATTTTTGAAAGCTAATCTTGAAGCAAGACACATTTTTGAAGGCAAGAAAAAGATTTTCATTGCAAGAGGCCTCCTTTCCATCACACAATATAGAATAGAATCATCGATGAAGTGAAGACTCCTTAAATCATAATAGCAGGGAGATTCTCTAACTCCTTTGACTAAGCTAGCAAATCTAATCTTCTTTAACAATTTAGTAAGCACATCCGCAACCAGAATAAATAAGCTAGAAAAAAGTTGATTACCTTGATGAAGCTTCTATTTGCACTTAATCCATCTTCTAGAATATCTATTTACTATCACGTCCCACTAATCTCAAAAGGTAGAGTATCCAACCTATCCATTAAGAGGAGAAACTACGAGCCACCAACACTTTCACAAGGCATCTTTAATTTACTTTATTAAATATTTTCTCAAAGTAAAGCTTGTACAAAACTCTTGAAGTGCTGAACCTTTTACAATAGGATAGCATTTCGTAGACTGAGAAAAAATTTTTAGCAATAGATCTTTCTTTAATGAAAACAAATTGGGCTTTATTCACCGAGAAAGGCAAAAATCTCACTAATTTGAAGGCTAAAACCTTAGAGATGATTTTATGCATGCCATTCAGAAGACTGATGGAGTGAAAGTCATGCATAAAAAGGGCTCCTTCCATCTTGGGGATTAAAACTATACAGGCAAATTTCAGTCTTTATATATCAAATGCAACCCTATGGAAGATATGAAGCAGAATCATCATATCATCCTTAAATAGCTTCCGGTATCTCTATTAGAAGCAAAAGAAAATCCATTCGGTCTCAGTACTTTGGAGGATTCCAATGAGAACATTGCATCTTTAACTTCTTCTAAGAGAAAGGCTATACCAAGGTGCTCATATCAACTAGAGTCGGGCTATGAAGAAGGTTCCAATTAAAAATGGTCGATGGTAAGGAAGAAACACCAAAAAGATCCTTGAAGAATTCATGCAATTTAAATGAGATTGCCTCCTAATTATTTAGCTCTTATCCATTATTCTCCATCAAGGATGTAATTCAATTATGCCCTTTTTTTAAACCCATATATTTCTAACAAATCTCTTTTTCATAAATATCTCGAAGAGACTTCTTCAACATCCTCCTAGTTTCAAGCTCAATCAATGATAAGTTGGCCGCCTCCTCTTTTCTGTCAAGCAAGGCAATAATGCACCCTTAAAAGTTATTTGTTTTTCTATTATCTCAGTGAATGAAGGTGAATACTCTTCCTTTTTTCTTTAAGAAAACGTATTTAGTGGGAAGGTTTAGATCTAAGTAATATGCTATAGAGAACCAAGGTAGCAGCTAGCCTTTGTAAATGCTGCCAACTAGCTATGCATCAGTTTTGATAGCTAACATGTATTTGCTAAATTTAAGAAATTAAGCAATAGTTGGCAATTAGTAATTTAGGAGATACAAGTTATTTATTAGAACCATCTCATTTAAAATAAAATAAGGGTGAGCCTCAGTGCAATGATAAGATTAACCTATCGTACCTTGAAGGTCAAGCAATCTACAAATCTTATGCCATTTCTTGTGAATCATAGAAAAAGAAAAATATCAATCCATAGGCTTCCATTTTGATTTGAATATCCTCCAATGGCACTACCTAATCCCATCCATCTATTGATAGATGAAGCAAAGATTAGGAGAAATGCAGCTCAAAACCTGTTCTCCACAATAATATAATAAAACCCAGCCACTCTAGTTAGTTTTAGGACTTTGGATAAGATGGTCAACTAGGGAAGACTAGTTTGGGATGTGCAAAGGACTTGTGTTCCTTTGTTCAAGTTACCAGTTTAAACTTAATGGTGTAAAGCTTCTTTCACAACTAGAGAAATATTAGAAACCAAAAGTAAAATTACAAGAAGAGAAACTTAGGACAGTAACTTTGTGAAATTGTAATCCCAACGATGCAACATGACAACCATCTACACTCACATGATCACCATACAATTAAGAGCCTAATCACATTTCCAAATATTTGTCTATGATACCACACAAGGTGCTCTTTGGCACCGCTCCAATGACACTCTCTTTCTTGTCCCCATTCTTGAAGAGCAGAACAGTTGGGATGCTCCGAATCCCATACCTGGATGCGATGTTCGGGCAGTCGTCGGTGTTGACCTTGCAGCAGACAATCTTTCCGGCATAGTCTTTGGCCAATTCATCGATCACCGGTGCGATCATCCGGCAGGGACCACACCACGGCGCCCAAAATTCTACCAGCACTGGCGCCTCGCAGCCAATGACCATGCCATCCCAGCTTGCATCATTCACCACCAAGACTGCAAATTACCCATTTTATCACAATAATGATCTTTAAACACCATGCGTTTGTCTTCAAGTTTGAAGTCCAAGAAGCATGATACGACTTTTAATCTCTATGTATAACTCTTTTTGAAGGTGAGAGCAATTTGAAGGTGAGAGCAAGAGAGATGAAAAATATAGGAGAGATGTTCTAATCCTATTGGCTGCATGTGAGTCTAGGCTCCAGGGACTTATGCTCTGTTTTCTTTTCTTTTCTTTTTGATTAATCTCTCCTTCCTTGTCACAACACTCTTTCAGGATTAAAAGAAACTTAGTTACAGTATATTACTACTCGCTATTAAATGGGAAAAAAGAGATAAAAGTTTCACAGAAAATGAGAAAGCTTTTCTGAGGCACTTCGGAAACTAGTAGATGAAACAGAGAAAGAGTCCACAAATTTACCTTCATCCACTACATTTTTAGCTTGACAGATGAAACGGGCACGACGGTTGTTAGCCGGAGGGATCGATGTGGATGGAGTCGATGATGATGAGAGAGATGAAATAGCTCTCTTGGATCCACTGCTTGCTGGGAAATTAGGCTTTTCCTTGTAGGAAAAAGAGTGGTGGGCGTGCAAAAATCTGGCTCTACTGGTGGTTGCAGTTGAGGAGGCAATGGTGCTCATTTGGTAGCAGGTCTCTAAAGCCATTCCCACTCTGGTTACCTCCCTGCTCTTCTTTGTACACCTGTGCTTGCTTTGGTTGGTCTTGAAGAGAGGGAGGAGGATAGAGGAGCTTGTGGCTTCGGCAAATCACATTGTTTTCCTCCCTTTTGCTCATTGGATATCCAAAAGAATGTAAGGCCCTCAGGATCTCATGGATTATGTGGATAGGATTTGTGGCTACATGGACCACCAATCTTTGATCATTGGTAGTATCTCCTCAGGAGATAAAGCAGAGGTTGGGTCACGGTCTGGACCCTGACCAAGCCTATTTCAGACAAAGTCCAAGCCCACCACACGCCAAGAAATAAGAAAAGAAAAATAATAAGACAAAGAGGTCCACAATGAGTTCAATATTTTTGCATTAAGGCCCATGTATGGGAGTAAGGATGAAGGAGGTGGTTCCCTGAAGTAAAGAAACCCTCTCTCATTGCCACTCAAGACACTAAATACTAGAGATGATTTCTTGAAAATCCTCAAGGATCATTCATTGGCAGTACCAGGGAGACCTTTCAAAGATGGAGCCTCAGGTGTGGAAGGCCTTGTGAGTGACCCCAACATCACGCTATAAAATAATTTCAGACTTCTTCCTGTTATTATAGTTTAGCTTTCATATTTTAAGATTACTGTATTACTAACATCTTATTCTATAGAGTTAATTAAAATTAATAAAATAATTGATGTATCATTCTAATGCAAATATAAAAGCTTTGTTCTAATGCTATGTTAGCTATTCTATTAATTTTAATAGATCTTATGTAATAAAGAATTAAAGTATAAAATTAAAAGTTTGAGGAGAAAAATAGATTTAAGCAAAAGTTTGAGGTTTAAAAATATTTTTTTTTTAAAAAAAAAAATAATGACATCACAAGAAGAGAAGCATGAAAAAGGAATGTTAGGTTCCAAACCACTAGCTCCATGGACAAATAGTACATAAAAAAGAAATGGACAGACAGTGGCCTGATTTTATTCAGAATTCGTCAGGACTTTAGATTGGCTACTGAAGATTTTGGATGTACTCCCCCCAGGCCTAACCCATATCTAGTATTGCTCCAATTTGGGCAAGGACCCTCTTCAGCCTTAAATCTCTATGACCAGCACTGCAGAATGTGGATAAGGTCTTAGAATTATCATAGCGTGGGGCCATTGAGAAATTGATTGGTGAATGGCCAACCCCAGAGGAGTTTCATGTGGTGCATAGAGAAATGGACGATGCCTTCAACCTTTGCAAATATCAACCAATCAAAGATTTACAATGAAACCATGGTTATGTTCCAGGTTTTAAATAATGCATTATTCCATTGTAATGGTTTTAATAGTCCTTTTTTTCCTCAAAATGCAACTATTTTATTTTTTTATTATTAAAATAATCCCTGAAATAATGGCTGCTATAACAGTATCATAACAAGAAATAACAGAAAATTGATGACATTATCTTTCCCTCCATTTTTTATTAAATAAAATAATATTAGTTTTTTAAGCCATACAGTCATTTTTAGAGGCAGTTTAAAGAAAAATAAAGCTAGAAAAAAGAGTTTATTTAAAAAGATTGAAGTAAAAATAATGATCATTATCTTCAGTATAACAGTTAGCTGCAATGGAAATAATGGCTGTTGTACTTTTTCTGCTCTATTTATCTTAATAATATATAACTACCGTTATTATTTATTTGAGTTGGATTTGATTATATTTAAATGTAATACAGTTTAGATCTAATTATTCTTTTCACCGTTGAATTCACAAAAATTATGAATTCTAAAAATAAAAAAAATGAAGTGGCTTCGAATAATGGGAATTTATATGGCCTGATTGAATCGAATTGGATTAATGAGGTTGGATCATGTTGAGTCCTATGTGGGCTGATGAGCCAATTCCTGTAAGGTTGGGCTCTCTTACATTCCACTTAATCTAAATTAGCTTCAGGGCTCTACTGTATGATCCATCACTTAATGGATCTATCTCGAGCCCAGGTCTATTTTTGGGTCATGTCCCAGTTTATGGAACTAGGCCTAGGCCTGGTTTTGTACCATGCTCAACCAATGGAACACAAACTTTTGGTATCAATCTTGTTCTTTTCTTTTTTTTTTTTTTTTTCTTTTTTGGAGGAGAAGAATCTATTAAAATTTACAGAAATCATGAGAGAGATAAAGATAGTAAGTTATAGAAATTTCTATAGGGTTTCAATTGCTTCTCAAGGCCAAGACTTCTAGATAAATTAAAATTCGTAATAGTCTGGTAAAGAATGAAGGATTGTTTTTTTCTGAAAAATTTTTGAATTCTTTCCTTTCTCAATACACACTTGTCATATAAAATACAGTAATTAATTGATTCTATACTTTTTCTCTTCCCTATTCTAATCAAAGCTTGATAATATTGGAACGCAAGCCATTTATTCTCAGATAACCAGCTGACTCCTAATTAGTCATAAAAATATTTCTTGCATGTAGCTTACAAAGAAGAACTAGGCATAAAAATACAAAGCTTGCCCAACTTAGCAGCAAAACGAAAATGTCTAAAGTAAACTGGTCGCAAAAAGGACTAATCCTCTCCCATTCAGTCTTCAGTGTAGCAAATCAAACAGAGAAAATTGCCTACTTGAAAAGTGAACTCCCTTGTCAAACAAACACAAGTCATAATTTGGCTCCCAACCAATTCAAATGTCACCAATGTTCTTCAAATAGTCAATCCTGTTTTGAGACGGATAATCGTACAAGTTTGACACGGTGAGAATTTTGTTGATCATCCCCGTTTCTGCGCTACTTCGCAATTTGACCCACTTTTGGACGATCAAATAACGCACGCCGGACTCAACCCATCTCCCAAGTTTGATGTGCGTGCCAACAAACACCATCAAACACGGACGCTCGTGAAACATTTCTCCAACAATTGCACCGGCCACCAGAGGAAGACGGCCATCTCTATCCATAGCAGACACTCTGCATCGTGCCACCGGAAAAAAAAAAAAAGTCCCAAAGTCATCTGAGAATACCCCACGGTCGTGAGGTCACCGTATGGGGACGAAACGACACCCCACGGTCTCGGTTTGATCTTTTCCGCGAAAGAACGCTAAATATTTTTTCCTATGAATATTTTTTTAGATAACTTAATTTTTCTTTAAGATTTCAATAGGTTGATAAAAATAATGATAATAAATCCTATTCTTTAATAAAAAAAAATATGAGTAAAAAAAATAAAAATATAACTCATTACTGTTTTTATTAAAAAAATAAAAATATATGTGAACTTATTAATCTGTTATCAGATCGAGTAAAACTTGAGTGTAAATTGTTTAGTAGCAAGTGAACTTAAAGTGAACTTAGAGTTACAAGCTTTTCTTTTTCATTCGATAAGATTATTTTAAAATATTATAATTTTTTTGGATATTATAATCTCTTCTTTTATGAAGGGTCATTTTCTTTCTATCCATCAATTTTCATATATTCGGATTGACTTTGATACTATTTATAATACTTCAAGCCCATCTTTTAATCTGATTAATATGCTAAAAGATCAAAACTATCTAACCTTAAAAATTTAAGGATAAGTTAATTAATAATAGATAAATTTTATTATAAATTTTTTATTTTTATTTTTTATTTTTTTGTCATCTTTGGCTAATTTGGAATATTATGATACGTCTTATATTCCTGGTTAGCATAAGTATATGGCTTATATGCTTATTTTTCTCTTCAGTTAAAATAATAAAAATATAACTTATATATTTTTTTATTTTTTTAATAAATATTATATTTTTTTAAAATATATATATATATATTATTAAGAAAATAATATATTTTAGAATCTGTCAAGGATCTGTGACGCGAACATCTTCTGGAATCAACCCGTTCAAACAAGTAAATCAAAAGATCACCCGCGCGAAGGAACGCTGGGTGCGAGAAAGAGCTAAGCTAGACCATGCGTGCACGTGTTGCCCATTATTATAGGTTTTTACACATCTCCAGAGCGACCATCGTCCCCCTGGCCTTGTCCCTTATCCCCACCACCAAAGTCAATATGAAACTGGTGCTCCAGGAACCTTCCACACGCTAAGCCAAGCTTGTTGACGGAATTTTAAAACCAACCTCCCATACCAAACCATAAAGAATGAATGGAAATTCTTTATATGAATGGAAATTCTATAAAGAATCAATCATGGGACAGCAGCAAGATTATCTCCATTGCCCTGTGGTCATCGTTGCAGGCCGCCGAAAGCGCCGAGAAATGCGATTTTGATTGTGATTAACTGCATAGCTCCAATTGCTTGGGCATCGGACAAAGACTTGGTGCCAATTGTTTTGCTGGAAAAGTAGCGAATGCTTCATTTGCCGACTTCTTAGAAGGACCCATTGAAGATATTATTAGAATCTTAATGATTGGTGCCTCGTAATATATTGGCCCTTTTATCAAAAGTATGGATGAGAAATTACGTCTGATATGGACCTTTGAAGGAGACCAGTTCTGGGGGGAGGAGGAGGAGGAGGGGGAGATTCTCTGGTTTCTGGAGCATATTTCTGGCTTTGGTTTTTGGTCCCACTGAAGCAATCAATGGACGTAGAACTCTGCAGCATCTAGCATCAGATTCGGCTATCTAACAGAAAGATGTGAGGAAATCTACGGATTAAAGAGAAGAAAGAAAAAACCAAGTCAATCTAAGAAGTGCTAATTATTGAGACTTAAGTATAGCAATTATAAGACCTTCTGGATTTTAAGTATCATCAAAGTTGGAAAGAAAAGAAATGTTCACCTGCAAAATTTTCAGCTACCATTGATCCGTGCATGCCTCCGAATCCAACCTTTTTTTATTGTCAATTCTTGATTGCCTGATGTCAGCTTGGCACTAGGCCAAGCAAGTGGCATTGCCATGATGACTTCGAGATGAAGGAAGAAACCACCATGGCTTGTTCCATCTTTATCTTCAAAATAAATAATAAATAAATAAGTTTCATCTTAAGAGCTGTTTGGTAGCCTGCCAAAAGATCTGCATGCAAGTTGAAATCTTGTTAAGTAACTTTCAGGCAAGCCTTTTAAAAGATATGTGGCTACTTACAAATCTTCCAACTTGTAGAAAAATTGGTCATACCTTTGATTTCATTTGCTGCAACTCGCCCATTGCATTATCAATTACATCTCAATTTTATAGACAAATTGGAGTGAATAATTGCAATAGCTCACTGATGGCACCTTGTAAGAGACTAGAGATTCAACTCACTTGAACCATAAGACCCTTAAAAAATTTTGATCCCAATTTCCTTTTCTGAAGGGAAAAAAAAAAAAAAAAAATTTGAGTACAAATTAATTGGTACTAGATGAACTTGAATAATAAACTCCTCAAACTTTTATTATTTTCGAGAGTATCATTTTTCGATACAAATTTAAAAAATATAAAAGTTTTCTTATTGGTTATGATTGCGCTTATATTTAATAGATAGTAAATTATTTAGGCCGCATTTGATAGGACTATTGAAGGTAAAGATTTTGAAAATAAAACTTTAGATACTAGAGTTTTAAAGAAGAACTTTTAAAAAAAGTTATTTCTTATTTGATAATTATATCGTTAAGGTGATAAATTGAGAAAGTATTTTTAGAATAAAAATAATGAAAGACATCGAATAATATTTTTAACTATCTAACCTATCAAAAATTATTATTATAAATTATTCTAATAATATATTAATATCATATTATAGCATCATAATATAGTATAACAAAATATAAAAATATTCTTATATTATATTATCATATTACAATATTAAATTTTATTCTTTTGATTTGAATTTACGATTTTCAACTTTAATAAAAATAATTTCTCAATACTTGGCAAGCATAACTTTTAGGAAACGTTTTAATTTTTTAATTAAAGATTTTAATAGCTTTTATGAAGCCAAAAAAAGTACTTTCAAAAATTTTACTAAACATCAATTCTTCAAAAGCTCATCCAAACAAAGTTTTGATTTCAACTTCTTTTGCATCCCCTAAATAATTTTTACCTTTTAGATTAACAACAATTAGGTGGTAGAGGGGCAATTATTTTCTAAAAAAAATTAATCTCATACTCAATACCACCAAAAGAATAAAAAATTACAACTTTACATTCTCCCTTTTAAAAAAAAAAAAAAAAATCCACATCAAATGCACAAGAATATATTTAACTACAATGGCTGGTCTTCTTTTTGATGCGAAAAAAAAAAAAAAAAAACGTTATTATTCTAATAATAAATTTCCCTGACCAGTGGATATCCAATCAATTAGGAATCTAGCCGAGCTGGTCGAGATGGTGACTAAGTGAGTTGAGGGATAAACGAATGCTTAAAATAGATTAAAGTAGTAAAATAAAACAAAATAGCTAAAATATACGTATTGCAAATTTGTCTCTCCAAATTCTGTTATCAAGCCAACGATCATACATCAGTGATCCAATCGGCAATGTATCTGAACTCTTGATCCATAAAATCTGATTTAAGCTTAAATTTAGAGTGAATCAATTCCAATTTGTACACAAGTATAACTCCTAAGTAGTTTAAAATTAAGGTTTTATTATTATTTTTATTTATTCTAGCAACATAGCTGCACATGTAAATATTGAAAATAATTACATCAAAAAGTATATAAGCTTATTGAAATTTTCAACTGAATTCTTATATATATATTTTTTAATTAATTATATCAATTCAAGTAAGTTTTTTAATCAAGTACATTTTTTAACAATCATCAACAATGACTTAACGGATCATATGACAACCGTCAATGATAACTTGAATATATTTTTCTTTACAATTAAGTATGCGAACTCGATAAAATTCTTTAATTAAGTATATCAATTCATAAAAATTTTTAATTAAGTATATTTCTTTAAGTCTGACTAACATTTCTTATAAATACATAATAAACCAACCAATCAAAAATTTATACATATAAAATTGTATACATGATAACCTAAAGTCTATGTGAGAAATATGATTATCTATTTATGTTTAAAAAAAAATCATATACATGAAAGATTATGCAGCAAAATAGTGACTTTCAGTTGATCGACTAATAGTAAATAAATTAATAAAAAAAATACACTTTAAGTATATATCTTTTTTATATTGCAGCGTTACTAATATATTTCTCAACAAAAAAGTTTTGCCTTCTTTCAAAGGCTTTGTGACTTCGCAAAGGTTATTTGATTCTACTACATAAAGCTAGACGTTAAAAAGTGTCAATGAACAATCTCTGTAATTCTTTTACCTACATTAGTTGTACTTGATTAAAAAACTTTTATGAGTTAATATACTTAATTAAATTTTTTTTTATAAATTTGTATACTCAACTAAAATATATATATATATATATATATATACCCAAGTGATCATTGATGATCATCATATGATCTATCAAATGATTAGTAATAATTATTAAAAAATATATTTAATTAAAAAATTTATATAAGTTGAGATGATCAATTGAAATATATATATATATATATATATATATATATATATATATATATATATATATATATAATTCAATGCACTTCCAGCATAATTACTTCTAACCATAGGTGATAGATTAGGTTCACCATCTGAAATAATTTGTCATCTCCCCGGCCGCCACCGGAATCCCTTATATATTATTCTATCTCATTTAAAAGGTTGTTCGTATGGAGGATGGCCCACGGAATTATTTTAAGAGTGCATCCATTAAAGATATGGGGACGAAACTACTACCTCCGTGTGGACGGTGACCCTCTAGGTTTGGTCCCAAGTCTACCTCACATGTGACCTGTTCCCCATGGCATCGCAAATTTCTTCCAACACTAAAAACAGTCGGCCTGGTAGGCACATCCTTAATTGTCTTTAGATATTGAAGACTGCCAGATTTTTTATTGCATTTTTCTTTTGGTTCAATGAATCATGCTACCAAGAGTCCATTAGTCCATTAATAACAACCTAAGATCGGAAGGTATTATTTCGGTTACTTAATGCAATATAAATATTTAGAAATTTTTCAATACATAATCAATATGAAACTAAATACATGATATATATTTAATCCAGATCAAGCATGTGGAGGAATAATAATGACTAAGCTTTCTCGACCGAGATCATGTTCCTCAGGGTGGAGCCGATTAATGTTGGCTCTAATGTCGTATTGATCCAAAAATTTAAACTAATAGGAAAAAAAAAGGATTAATAATGTATACATCAAACGTAACATTGCATACATAATTTTACAGTTTAATGAATATTATCCTCATCTTAGGTGATTGAAGTTCAAGGGATTGGGAAAGGTTGGAACAAACAAATTGCCCTTTTGGCCAAGGAGATGGAACATTCCAGCTCTTATCAGTGAGCGACGCTTGGACAATGGGCGCCATTGTTTTACGGCACCTTAGCCTTTTTGGAGACCAAAAGGTTTAGAATTATTAGCCCACCCATGTCGTATTCTTCGTTGTTGTCCGGGACAGCCATAGCCCTAGACACATAAGCCTACAGCGACTCCACGGGGAGCCGTGATGTCGGCATCTCAATCATTCAAAAAACCACTTGGTTTTCAAGAATATTTTTTATTTTATTTCTACAAATATTTTTTATTTTTAACTTTTTATTTTTTTATTTTTATTATAAATAATACCTTCTAGAAGTTAAAGAAAATATAGTTTATTTTTATGTTTTTAATTTTTTTGATCTTTCTTTTTTATTCTCTTTTTGTTTTGATGAAAAAATAGTAAAAATATTTTTTATTTTTTTTAGAAAGCATAAAGTATTAAATTATATATATATATATATATATATATATATATATATATATATATATTAAAATAGTGAATCAAACTTTGAATGTGCTTATCAACGGCGATCCATGCATGAAAGATTCCTACTACCGTGCACTTGGTGGCCTCATGAACTCGTTCGCACGAAAAATTCTCCAAGCTCATTTAAATCATTCTTTGTTACCGACGTCATCGTCTTAATTCTTTCAATGGACTTAACGTCACGGAATTAATCGTTATGCAGCGAAATAACTGCTTCCAGAACCTCAGGTCATCATGGGCCCGGGGTGATGAGGAGAGTGATGCAATTAAGGGATAGAGAGCGGCACCAAAGGCCAAGGGGGTGCCTTGCCATGTTGCACTCTTTGGATGGCATCATTCACGAGCGTGGGTAGAAGTTTTGGCCACCTTCTGCTTCCAGGACACCGCATCGGACAACCACCTCCTGTCAAGATGACATTGAAAAGGCTTCAATTGAGGGTAGATTCCACGAACCACAGTAGTACATCCCTCAGGCTCTCAAGCTAGTTAGTGCTCTGGCTCAGAGCTTATCCGCAACCACTGAAAAGGAGTGGCAAATGATGCCCACATGCCAACCTCAGAAAACAACAACAAATGCATCACTCCAAACATAATTTATTCACCAATTATATATATATTTTTAAAAAATTTATAATTTAAATATCATCAATGTCTTAAACTGATTATATAATATAATTTATTTAATTTATTTAATAAATAAATCATATTCAAACTAGCATGAATATATATTCTATTTTCAATCAATATAATCTGCTATCAGATTTTGCTTTATTTAATTTGTATAATATATAATTTAGAATTACCTAAAATGAAGTAACGGAATGCTTAAAACATTCTTCACTTTTTTTTCTTTATATTTTATTAATTTTATATACTAAAAAAAAATATAAATAATATTCTAACAAAACTTAAATAAGTTAACCGACTATGTTTGGATTTATGAGTCACGTTATATGAGTTGATTTATTTAATAATTATATTAATTATAAATTAACTTCGAGCTAATAAATTAATCCGAGGCATGACTTATTTTTTAATCATACTTAACGAAATAATTTGATTTTAATCTATACCTATTTTTGCCCAACTCTCTCTTTTTTTTTTATTTTTTGAGTGCAAATAGGGAAAATGATCCTATATTTATGTTCATCTCAAACCTGCTAACTTTGCATTGAGTTGAAGTTATATTTAGAGATCATGTTCGAAATTATCACCCTCAACCGTTCGGCTAAAAAATTAAAGCATGATGACCTTAAAGCCTTTCCTTAAGCTCTCACCACTGCAAATAAAGAAGTCTTACTGTTAACCAAGCAGTTGAGAATTAGGTGTAACCTTTGTCCTTCCTCAACCAACCATTTTGCTTGCCAATAGCCCTCTCTGGATACATTTGAAAATGAAATTGATGAGGTTGTTCGATCACCAGAATTGGTGCAACTAAGTTACTTCAATGTTAGGCATATAAAACGTGTTGTCATTCTTAGTGTGATATACATTTATGTCTCATTCTTCAATAGTTTATGCCTTTGAAATCAAGTGAAAAGTTGACATGATGTTCCATGTTAATACTGTTTGAGTCAACGGAATGGGATATTTTGGCTTCACCATGTGTTTGAAATCATCTCTCCTCCATCCAAGCTTGCTTTCTACTCTATTTGCCTGCATCTAGAATTTAGAATAGATTCCAATCACCATAAATCAAAGTTGAAACTTGATTCGCGTTCACTTGCACTCAAAGTCTATACCTAACATATGAACTTCCACGACAAACCTGAAGCTTGAGATCGCGATAACATAATTAATTAATGAATCGAGTATAAATAGTATTATCTCCATCAACCTGATTGATTATTCCTTGATAATATATTTCGAGCTATCTTTCCAACAAATCTTATGAGATTAGCTAGACTTTAGTCAAGAAGAAAAGTTGTATATTTTTTTATGCATTACAAAAGGTGCATCTAATTAAATAAAATTTTTGGATACAATCTATCAACCTCGATATAATATCAATTGTTTAGACTCAAAGAACATGACGACAAGAGATAAAGCATATCACCATGCTATTTTTATTGTTAAAATTGTATCTCCCACAACGTTAATCCTATAATTAATCCAACTCTCACATTGAAGGAAAGAAGGAAGGATGGGCACTCACCTTCACCTTCTTAGAAGGTGATGACCAAACCTGAGGCCGGGGCCATCTAGTCTCGTGGTTAAAGAGGAAAGCCCATTGCCTTGCCATTGACAAAAGATCATGGAAGCTTCTATGCAGCTGTGGCATCTGGCATCTGGCATCTGGCATCACCGGCATCTGGCATCACCATCATTCCTATAAAGTCACCACACCTTCTTCTACGAGGTGTCAAATCGTATAAAAAACAAATGACGTTTGGCCTGGCGTCATACCGATAGGGAAGATATGCGAGAGGCCGTCTGGAAGAAGGTTTTGTCCCCGTCGAAAGGCAAATTCCACGGACCACGATTCCCACCTCAATGAAATCATCCCATCCGCACCGCACGTTCGTTGAACATTGGAGTGCTTACGCGTACATAAACAGGCAAAATATAATGACATCAAATAATAATAATAAATTCTAATGGAAGCAATAAATAATCACAAGTGACTCGAAAAACAGCAACAGCTGGTCCATAATACCACCTCCCACTTCAAGGCAAATCAAATCCCCTCATGATCACCGCTGAGAGAATTGTTCTGAACCATTCGAAAGGAACCAATTAAATCAATCTAAATTAAAATAGTTTAATCTTTCGATTTAATACAGAAAGCGAAATAATGCTAACCAATCAAACCGATCCTGTATCAATATACTAAATCGAATCATTCGATTTGAAATAGTTATGGATTAAAATTTCTTAGTTGATTTAACTGATACAACATCGGTTTGACATAATAAACTTTGTTATAGAAATTTTTGATATTCAAACAGTATTAATTTTTGATATAATAAACTTTGTTTGTGATAAAAATTTAATTCGAATATGATGGTACCTCTTATCACTTTCAAATAGGAATAAGATTAGATAATAATTTGATAAGTAGATAGCTTAATCTTTTTGTTTGTGCAAGCTGAAAATGAGCTAAGTTTAAGGTAAAGGATAATAAATTACTTTTGTTATAGAAAAAAAAAGAGCTGATGAAATCAATAAATAATTACGAATGATTTGGAATACGATGACTTCTTAGCCCATATTTTCTTCTTCAAATTCCAACCAGAATCAACTCTTATCCAATTTCCAACCTAAATCAACTCTTGTCCTTTTCATCAAGAAACTTTAGCTTTGATGGTAATACCTTTTATTACTTTAAAAATAAGGAAAGATTCAATTCGAGATGAATGCTTAGATTTTTTTTTTTTTTCTTTTAGAACAAGAAAGAAGCTAAGACTTTTTGTTTTCTTCTTCTTCTTTTTTTTTCTTTCTTTCTAGCCAAGCCTCAAATAGTAAAAATATCTAGCATCAGAGTCCAAATTTCATCAAGGTAAAATTAATGATTCTTGTTTCAATCTCTATGTATCTAACAATCTCAGCAGTTGTTAATTTGATCCATTAGCGCATCTAAGTTCTAATGATCAAGATGAAAATGAGCTAAATATAAGGTAAAGGATAAGAAATAATCCTCCATCATAAAATAAAAATTTCGAGGGGAAAAAAATCTTAGCACGTATACGATTGGCGTGAGAGCCATGGTTGGAGCCCCATTATCCAGGATAACGCGTGGCCCTGGCACAAGAGCGCAGAAAATGGGAAACGGGGGATACGCTGTTCATACATAAGTCATTGATACCGAGGAAGATCCTATCCCTCCTACGTCACCCGTCCCTGTTGCTCCTTATTTACTTCCCAACCCCCCAGCCCTCCTCCGCCGGCCGTCTGCTGAGCTGTCACCCACGGTAGCTCAAAAGCCACCGCCCCACCACTCCCCTTGCGCACCCAATAATCTTTTCCTTTGTTTCTTCATCTCAAACCCTTCCGCTCGACTCGGTCTCTCACTAATCCTCTCTCGTTTTCGCCGAGATTTCTCGCAAAGATGCCGGCTTGGTGGAGGGGGAAATCGAAATCGAAATCGAAATCGAAATCGAAGTCTATTTCAAGTCCAGGGAAGAAGGACGAGGCGGCGGCGGCGGCGGCGGTTGTGGTGGAGAAGGAGGGGGTTCAACAGGGAAGAAAGAGCAGAGATCCGTCGCCCATCGATGGTCCCCGAGGTGGTGGGCCGGCGCCTGGATTTCCCTTTGGGTATCCACTGCCCCGCCCGTCGTCCCCCTCGTCGCCGCTGCCGACTTTGCCCCACGACCATGGGGTGGCAACGGGGTCGGCGTCGGCGTCGGCATCGGCGTCCAGTTCCAGCTCCTCGGGGTCTTCGGAGGACACACCAGATCTGGGATTCTATAGGTATTGAGGTTTCGCCTCTTGAACTGAGTTTTGTTGTTATTTCAGGTTTTTCTTGACGTTTGCTTCATGGATCTCTCGCGACTTGATTGAGTCCGTGTTCATTTCTGCAATCCTGTATCAGAAATTGGCGCTTGATTTCGTTGTCTGATCTTTTTGTCCGGAAATATTGGGTTTTGGTTGGGTGTTTGGTTGCTTTACCGGAATTGTGTGCTCGGGAAGTGATGTTTTTCATTTCATGAGATCCAAATTATCACATTCTTTTGCCAAGGATTATTGATCAGAGGTGAAGTTTGTGATTCACGGGTTTTATTATACTGTTTGTGGCTATTGATGGAAATGGCTTCTCTTGGAATTGTTTATGACCTTATCATCGGGTCTCATGCTCGAATCTACGTTTTTTCTTTAGGTTCTCTATTTTCTGCTAGTTGAGAGAATTTATTGCTATTGAGGGGGATGAGTCTCATTTATTGATGCATTTGAACTCTTTATCTGGTTCTCTTGCTCATTTATGTATCAGTCTTTATGATCTGGCTTGTTGAGTGGAGTATTTCTCACAATCTGGTCACTATGGTTTTCATACCAATCTGGATGTGTGGTATGGTATGTTGAGAAAGTTGGTCAGGAAATCAGGCACCATAAATTGTTTTGATGATTTATGACACTGAGTTTCTTAGGCTTATTGCTCTTTGAAATTGTTTTTGTCCGAGTGCTTTTTTGTACTTGGGACATGCTTTGTGGAAGTCTGTAAAATATTTCATTGTTTCATTCCAGTTGCAAGTATGTTTGATTTTATTAATTCTTTTACATCTTTGCTGGAATGATCAGATATCCGGGCCCAATTAACGTGCCAAGGGGTAGAAATATAACAATGGATTCACAGAGGCATCGTCATGGGACCAGAGATGGGCATCTGTTCTCATGCAGTCCAGTTTTGGAGCATCCTAGATGCGCTGAACTCTCTGTTTCTCCGAGAAAAGAGTTTCAAGTACATGGTTTTGACGGTTCTTCTAATGGAAATGCTTATACTCATTTCCAAACTCCCACAGAGACTCTCTTCAATACAAGAATGCCTAGTTCTCCCCCTGGCCCAAGATGTCATCCATTTCCTATATCTCCTCGACATCCCAGAGCATTCAGTTTATGCCCAGGATCACCAACTCAAAAGCAGGATGATCTGAGAAGCCCACCTCACCCATTACCCCGTCCTCCAAGTTCTCCCTGCTCTTCCTCTTCCTCTTCACGTTCTCTCCAGTCACAATGGAAGAAGGGAAAGTTATTGGGCAGGGGAACGTTTGGCCATGTCTATCTCGGATTTAACAGGTACTGGGTCTTTTTTCTCCTCTATTAAGGTGCAACATTTTGTGTTATGCATATTTTTGAAAGCTTAAGAAGAATTTCTTGGATGAATTACATTATACTAAAGAAATATTTGGAAATGATGTTTGTGGGAACAAAAAGTTTTTATTTTTCGGGAACAAAAAGTTTTCAAAGAGTTACATTTTAGAAGTGTTAATTGTTTTGTTCTGCCGAAATTATAAAATATCTCTTCATTCGTGTTCAACCTGTGCATTCAAGATCTATACTTTTGTCCCAAACTATGTAACCTGTACAGAGCTGATGTTTGTGGTGCATATTCTGCAGTGACAGTGGGCAGATGTGTGCAATTAAGGAGGTTAAGGTTATTTCTGATGACTCAAATTCAAAAGAATGCCTCAAGCAGCTAAGCCAGGCAATCTTCTAATCTTGTTCAATTTATCAGAGAACACACACGTGTGTGCATGTTCCCATTTCCCATTTCTGTATTACATTAGACTTTTCTGTCGTAGGATCATATGAATTTATCATTTGCCTGACAAATTAATCAAATCATAAGATTTAAGTTGTCTTTTGTTCTCGTGAACACAGGAAATAACTTTGCTTAGTCAGCTCTCACATCCAAACATTGTGCAGTACTATGGCAGCGAACTGGTAAATTTGTTACCATTGAGTAATTTCTTTATAGAAAAGATCTAGTGATTTATATTTATTTGTTTGTTCATATTATCCCTTTGTCTAGTGCTACTCTATGCTGCACTTCATGCAAAAAAAAGAAAAATTATTCCATGACAAGGGTAGAGAGAGAATTGAATGATAATGCAGTTCAAGTTGGGTTGTGTTCAAACAGACAAAAAGTAATGGAAAAATAAGTTCTAAAGGGATAAAAAGAAAAAGAAGCTGATGAACTGGAGCCCACCTGAAAAATAATTAAGCCATAGTTCTTTAATCTTAGTAATGGGGATGGCGTCTCCTAACTTATATTGTCAGGTTAATTAGACTTGAAACAGGATAAATGAATTTAGGATCAAGGCAAGGATGAATAATTAAGCCAGAATTCTTCTTAATAATGGAGATGGCATCTCCTGCCTTTTATTGTCAGGTTAATTAGCCTTGAAACAAGATAAATAAATTTAGGATCAAAGCAAGGATGAAAAAAAATGTAGGACTGAAGGTGCAATACAACCAATGCTAGGATGAATAGGTCCAAAAATGTAGTTCCCTTTCATTCCCACAATTAATTGATTTGCTTAAGCACGGCTGTATGTGTCTGATATTGTGCATATCTTACATGAAACCTGGAAGAGGAAACCAATTGTGCATTTCAACTTCTTGCTGAAGTTATTTTGGAAAATTCTCTCTTTAAATCAACAACCATGTGAAAAGCACTTGAACTGATTTTTCCTCCTTTTTTCTTTCTTTAATACAGGCTGAAGACACACTTTCAGTTTATCTTGAGTATGTCTCTGGTGGTTCTATTCATAAATTACTTCAGGAGTATGGTCCTTTCAGAGAGCCAGTAATTCGTAGTTATACCGGACAAATTCTTTCTGGGCTTGCCTACTTACATGGGCGGAATACTGTGCACAGGTCCTTGGCTGCTCAACATTTTTAGTTATAAAAGTAATTTCAAAGGATATTTTTCATAGTTGGTTACCGTGGTGATGACTGAATTGAGGGTTCACCTGACAGGGATATTAAAGGAGCAAACATACTTGTAGATCCTAATGGTGAGATCAAGCTTGCTGATTTTGGTATGGCCAAACATGTAAGCTCATTGACTTATGAAACTTATGGTTTGCTAGTAAATTTGGATAAACTTGAAATATATTTCTCATAGTTGACTTGTTGAAGTGATTTTTATGTGAAACATTTAGGTCATCTGCATCATGGAGCAATCATTCATAATAATTTTCTGCTCCCATTTTTCTGAAAACTTTTCTTCCTCTATTAAAGGACCCCATTTGGCTCTTAGTTCATGGGAAGCATCAAACAAAATTTATCCTACCCTAGCTTGTCGTTGCCATAGAAATCCTTTTCATTTGTAAGAGAGCTTATAAATTACATTAGCATTTATGATTCAGAGGCAAACTGGTTGGCCAAAGAAGCTACTTTGAGTTGCCGAGAATGCCTTATTCCTTAGGTGGAGGACGGTATCAGCTTCTGGAGCTTAAATGTATTCATACTATATATGGTTTCTCTTGTAGGGTAAAGTTTTCTAAGAGTACTATTGCAGTTGTGGATATTCATCATCACAGTGTGGTCAAAATGCATATGACAGTATGGATTGAAAATAAAGTTGTGTTGGATGAGCAGAATTTTTCTCCCTTCGAATAGTAATTCCCAAGTGGTTTTCTGGTATCCAACAATAATGTCTGTAATTTTCTTTTGCTGGCAAGTATTGTTGATAAAGTTTTATTTAAGTAGTCAAGGTTTTTCTTTTTTAAAGGAAAGTAATCATGGTTTTTCAATACAATAAAACCAATGAGAATCTTTTAGTGTAAAGATGAGAATCCTCATTAACCAATTCAGTACAAAATTGAAATTGCCATAATAGTTTTATCAGGAAGTTGTTAATTTAGGTAGGACATGTAAAAGGCGGTTGGTAAGGGTTCTTGGTAAAATGAATCTAGAAGACGACTGTGAAAGGTTTGCATACTTTGGAGGAAGGACATCCAAAGTAATACTGCTATGGTTTTGGAGATATTGTCTTCCCTTTTATTGCACATTGATTGTCGTAGCATTTTTAAAAGGCATTTGATTGCCATAATGGTGATTAGTTTGGTTGTGACTCTTTTAATATTAGGATGTTAGTCTTGTTATGGGAGAATGACTTGTGTGCTGAGATTCATTGAGGCTCCTGCTTGCTCAACTGTATGAGATGCATGGTATAAAGACAGTGGTAACTGACTGCATGGAATGGGACAAAATGATGTTAAAAGAGAGTGACCACATGTTAAGAAGGATAACATGAGAAGGATAGAATGATATTGAGATATTTCATTGAGTTAGTGGTTCTTGGAGAGTGGAGCTAGATGTGGTTGGGGAAAGGTTTGCATTCCTTGGAGGAAGGAATCCAAAGTAAGTACTGATATTGCTTTGGAAATATTGTCCTCCCTTTTATTGCATATTGATTGCAGTAGCATTTTAAGAGGCATTTGAATGCCATTGTGGTGATTAGTTTGATTGTCTCTTTGAATATTAGGGTGTTAGTCTAATTATGGGAGAATAATGACATGTGCTGAGATTCATGGAGCCCTGCTACTTACTCAAGTGTATAAGATGCACTGTAATAAAAGACAGTGGTAACATTAGAGTGTCTACATGTTGAGAAGGATAACATGAGAACGAGAGAATGATTTTTAAATGTTTCAATGAATTAATGGCCAAAGTATGGCGAGAGCAACAATCATGAAGTCATCATCTTATTTGATATATTTTTAGGCATCTTTGGAGACTAGGTCATTATCACAGTTATGTTGCTTCTTGCTAAGAGGCATGCATGCAAGCACAAGCATACCAGCATGGATAAGGTGGGTTAGTTGGCCTTATGGAAATTGTGTTTAGTAGCAGCTGATCTGCGATCGTCAGTTCATCTGATAGAACTTACCAGACTAGAAGAAGTTCCATCAAAGGAACCAAAAGGAAGTCCAGGACAGGCAAGCGAAAGGGCAATTTTGGATGATGCAAAAGAGGCATAATATTTAAGCTATCTCAAGGACTTTCTTGAATTTCCTATGGGGCTTGGATATTTTCTTTCTTGTTATGAAATTTGATTTTCATGACTCAATTTCCTTGCCACTGATTAGAAGAAATCAGGCAACCTGATCTCTTCTTTGTGATCTGTTGGCATCCATGGCTTTGACCTGGCCACTGAATTGTCAAACTGAGCTCACTGAAGGAAAAATGATGATGCAAATAAAAGTGGGTTACAGAGAAAGGAAGGAAGCAAGGGAAAAGCTGTGAGTGACAAGAAAAAATATTGGATTTGAGCTTAATTTCCAGTGATAGTATAATATGATACCTCAAAGAGCAGAAAGAAAGGTGGGAGAAAAGCATAGAAGTAGTATGGTCCACATTTTATGTCTTAAGCAAGGTTTGCTGTAGTGCCTCATACTAACCATACCATACCTTATTGGTACGGTACAAAGTTTTGATTTGGTATGAAATGAACCAGTTTGAACCGATCCGTACCACTCAATACTGACTCAAACCATCCAGTACTAAGTGGCTAAGAATAAAAAAAGAATAGCACTCTATCTTAGTGCGTACTGTATTGTATCAAATAGGTAATGTACTGATATAAATCTCAGCATTATTTTGGCAGACCTTGGTCACAAGTACCTTGCAACTTTTTCGCCAAAAAAAGCAAGTCTTGATAGCTATCTGTGTTACCAATGATGGCACTGCATTTGCAAGTACGAGTAATTTTAAGAAAAAATCTGAAATTTGAAGCAGAAGGAAAAAAATAAAATCTTCTGAAAATAACCTTGATGTGTCACTTTGTGTTATTAGATCTTCCATGTAGCAAAAAGCCATGATTTATGCTGATTCAAAATTAAAACATTCTGATAGGCAGATCTGAGAAAGTAATTCATGACCATTGAACTATTTATGCACTAGTAGAGATCATGTATATAAGGCCTATATTTAAAAATGTTTTACAAAATTAGAGTTCAAAAATGTAGTATATCAGGGTGGACTAATGTGAATTTAGGTCTTGAAGTACAATCGTCATCTAAGCTGTTGTCTGATTGCTGTACTAATAATCTTCACTGTCCTCTTATGTGATCTATGTGAAATATCTTTAAAATTGTACAAACAAGATTTGGTTTCTGATTTCTGTTTGCTTATTTATCTCAAAACAGATGTCAGCTTACACTTCCATACGTTCTTTCAAAGGAAGCCCTTATTGGATGGCTCCCGAGGTTAGTTATTTCAGATGACATATACTAGATCTGTTTTTTCCTTTTCATGCCTGGATTACCAAGCACTGTTTGTTTTTACAAATATCTGAACATTATGCAGGTTATCATGAATGGCAATGGCTACAACCTTTCAGTGGACATATGGAGCCTTGGATGTACAATTCTTGAGATGGCAACTTCAAAACCTCCTTGGAGCCAGTATGAAGGGGTGAGCTATTTATTGTTTTCCCTCTTTTTCCTTTTGACAAAATACTCTCATTTGACATGGATATGCGGGGTATTAGGGCTACAATCAACTGTTTCTATAACTTTTTTAATATTAGTTGATGTTGCACATGACAGGTAGCTGCAATATTTAAAATTGGGAATAGCAAATGTATACCAGAAATCCCAGAGCACCTTTCTTCTGATGCAAAAAGTTTTCTAAAGCTTTGCTTGCAGCGTGACCCATCAGCTCGTCCGACTGCAGCCCAACTGATGGATCACCCTTTTGTTCGAGATCAACCAACTATAAAAGCTGCAAAGTTCAATATGATTAGTGATATGTTGCCTTCATCTGAAGGAAGCCATACTAAGG
The DNA here is from genome assembly GCA_017589505.3 of Metroxylon sagu. Classification (NCBI taxonomy): domain Eukaryota; kingdom Viridiplantae; phylum Streptophyta; class Magnoliopsida; order Arecales; family Arecaceae; genus Metroxylon; species Metroxylon sagu. The sequence continues at coordinate 3,333,701 of JACVBY030000660.1, forward strand.
TATAGTTTTCAAAACTTGTGGATTTATGTCTTGAAATAGAATACATGTTTACATGATATTTCTTTTCATGTCCTCTAATTACATGCATTCTATTTATATGCTTCCATTTATGGACTATCATTCTATCAAGCAATCAAATCATAGAAGCTATAGTCTTAGGTCCCATTTGGCATTGCTGGAGATGGTAGAGCTTTTGTTTGTAGAGTTTTAGGCAGTTGCATTTTTACTTGTAGAGCTTTTTAATAAAAGGCTGCTTGTTGTTCGATAACTATATTTTTAAAGTGCCGTAAAATTTTAACATTTATTTGATAATCAAATCGAGCAAGTGCTATTAATAGTATAAAATGACAAAAAAGAACTTGATATAGTGCTTTTAATTATCCAAATATTTATAAAAACAATTATTATAAAAGATCCCTAATTTATAAATTATTTATTTTTAATATTTTAATATAAATAATATAATAAATAATAGTTTTTATGTCTCTTAGAAAACAGAATATTTTTTTGTAATATCATTATATTGTAACAATATTATTATAATATAATAATTTATAATAGTATTATAATATAATATTATAATATTATAGAGTATTATGTTATTTTATTATAGTTATAATAATATTATGATAATCTTTTTATATAAAATTTATCAAAATATAATTTATATGTTATAACAATTTTATTATATTATATTCTAATATTATAATCTATTATATGACCGTATTTTAGTTATAAAAATATTTTAATAATGATATTTCAATATAATTATACTATAATATATTATATTATTATAATAATATTACATTATAATATTAAATATGATTTTTTCGTGTTTGAAACTTGTGACCTTCAAATATAATGAAAATAGTATTTTGACATAGTTCAAGTAGAGATTTTGTTTAAAAGCTCCAAATTGAAGTTTTCTTTAAATTTTTTTTTTTCTTTAAAGCTTTTGTAGAAGCCATGAAGCTGTTTCAAATTTTTTACCAGACATCTCAAAATCATTTAAAATGCTTTTAGCCCTTTCAAAAGTATTTTTTTTTTGACTTTCCAAAAGCAATCCCAAACAGAACCTTTGTTGGTTCTCTACTTTTCCCAAACAATATTTAAAATGCAATATTTCGAGCTATTGGGAACCAACCACATGGAACAATCTTAATCAGTATATATATTTTCTTCAGTATAAACGAATTGGTGTGTAAAAATATAAAATAATATAATTATAAGAGCACAAATATCTTTGCATGTCATTCGATATTGAATTGGTAGATTTAGGGATTTCCTCCTCCTTATGGAGGGCTAGAGGGATACCTAAGCGTTTGACTTGCATTATGTAGCCATTTGCTTTTTGAGATACCTCATTCCTCTTCTACATTTTGTTCTTAAATAAAACAAGGGTTGTTGATGAGTCTTGCACTATGCAGGGGTTTATAAATCATGGTGTCTCTAAAATTGTTGGGGAAGAGTGATGAGGAAAAAATCAGCAAAACTTACAGTTGGAAGGGGCTATTTCCTTGCATTAGAATGAATGACATGGAATATGATTCTCTACTCAATCCAAAACAAATTGGATGTTTGTTAATTGGTTAGATTTATTTGCAAAGTGCTAACTATAATTCATTTTTGTGAAATCAAGTGACTTTTCTCACAAATTTTCTTTTAGGAGACTTTTTTGTGAAATGTATATGGTATCCGAGTCAATGTAAATTCATGGAGAAGGAATTTGAGGAATTGGTACATATCGAGGGAATTCAAACTCACTAGTTGTGAGCTCCAGTAAATCTAAGTTATGATATCATGTTAACAAACCAATTGACCCCTAAAGCTTGAGCCGAGAGGGAAAGGGTCGGCAATATATGTCATACTTAAAAGATGTAACTATTTAAGAGGGAGTTTTACGCATTCTTTTAGTTAATGACATTAATTAATTTACTATGGAAAGAGTTGATGACATTAATTTTTGAAGTGTCGCTTCCATTTTCCTTCTCTCGCATTCATCTACCTCTCTTAAACTCAAGAGGATCTAAGTTTGCTACTATGATATTGAAATAAAAATACGACTTGCAGTATTATCTTTTGCCCAAAGATGGGTATATGTTTGTTCAGCTTATTTTCTAGGTAGAAATTCCTATTGCGAAGAAATTAATTTATGCAACTGATCTATCTTATTTGAATGGCTAATTTATATTGGACCACTTGATTTTTAGCATCACCACCATTAACTTGTGAATCACATGCAGATCACCACAGATTTTTCCTCCAAGAGAAGTATTTCTCCTCTACATGTTAGAGACTATGGGATAAGACATGTAACAGAATATCCCTCAGCATTTTCTTCAGGATATAGAAATCCAAGGTATCATCATCTCCATCCTTTACTGATAAATTGCATGCCTCCTGCTTGTTGGACTCACACAAATTCTGTTCTTTTGCAGCGATCCAATCAGCATGAGGATGAATATGTCTTTGCCTGTTTCACCCTGTTCAAGTCCACTGCGGCAATTCAAACAGTTTAATAGAAGTTGCTTACCTTCTCCCCCTCATCCATCTTTTTCAGCTGGAGCAATCAACTATAGTCCAATCAATCGTGCGCTTTATCCAAAGAGATCAAGCAATGACTTTACAGATCCTTGGTCAGACATTGCCCAACTGAAAGCTCCAACACCTTTTGACTCTCCAAGAAGACTATAGGAGCAGGAATTTGTAAAAAAACTAATAGTGAACAAAATCATTCAAATCAGGGTTGCTGCTGTTGGAAGATCAGAATAAGCATTGAAGTTCATCCAAATTCAATGCAGTTGAATCTGAAAGAAGTATTCATGAGATGGGCACATATGTAAGTCATCTTGCTGGGATGGTGCAGGGGTGGACTGATTTTATTGGTTTTGTTCATAGTGTATGTAGTATGCCAACATGATCGTTGTAATTGTAAGATCTCATCTTCACATTCTGTACAGAGTAAAGGTTGTTTCATAAGGTATAATGGTAAGAGTAAAAAGCCTTTTTTTTGTTTCATTTACAACATCATGGGCTCTTTTATTCCCTTTTTGAAGTATTAGAGTTTCATCATCAGGGCTTAGTAACAAGAATTGAGTTCCCAATGTAAATAGGTGAATTCTACATGTAGATAGATTGTGCAGAAAATTTTCATGCAAAGCAATCCTAGATGTAAAATTATGGAGTCTTTGAAATATTCTGCAATTATCTGTTCAGCAGACTTTCTGTTTTTTTTTTTGGGTTTTTTTCTTAGCAGCTGAATGTTGAATTTTGCAACAAGTTCTAGTAAAAAACACTTGCGACAAGAAGACTGCGTCAGAGAAATGATGCAAGCACTTCGTTCAGCAATTTGCTTTGATCCAGGCTGTTCATATGCAAGAGAGCTTGCAATTGATGCTTCGACAAACAACGGTCGGTAGAGCAGCAATTGCATGCTGACGATAAGCACGCTAAAACCAAATCCAACTGTGGAATTTTTACACGTACCTCTGAAGTCTGAAGTACCTTCCCGCAAAATTAAATATCAATGCATATAATTTCCTCAGTTGTCTTGGTGTAAAACCATACCCAATTGCAAGAGGGAAGGATATGTTCCTTGAATATTTGCTCCACAATAAATAACATAATGCATTGTAGTAATTTATATGAATGGTTTGCCCTTCAAGTTTCCCTCAAAAAAAATAGTTTGTCCTTCAAGGAAGGCGCAAGACATGAAACAGCCAATTTTAGGTGCTGGACAGGGAGAAGAAGAAAAATAAAACTAGAAACCAACCTCGCTCAAGTAAAATTAATTCCAACCTCTTGATAATAATAGTAGGCTGCTACACTTGTACAAGCACCATCGTGATTTACAGAAAGGCACAGTTTTGGCAATCAACTTAACACGCCGAGTGATTTTTCATTTTTCATTTATCATTCTGCAACACTTAAATTTGTTTTATTTTCAAATTTATAAATAATAATCAAGTTTTTAAAGAAGTGAACTTCTTTGGATTTATTGGACTGTTTTCTTTCTTTCTTTCTTTCTTTTTTTTTTTTTTAAAAAAAAGGTCAAAGTGAGGGAAAAAGATATTCCCCACACCAATTTTATTAAGATTAATGAAGATTGGATAAGAAAAGAAGAAAGAGTATCACAAGTGTTCCTATACGGTTTCACCCACTTCTCTGGACAAAGGCTTCCTAAAGATTAAAGCACTTCAAAATCTTTGAATAATCGAGGAACGAGAAACATCTATTTTTTTGAGAATATTCTAGCTTTCATCTTCCTCTGCAATATGAAAGCTATAGCCAATTAATTTTAGGTTTTCCTTTATTTGACCAGCACTTTCTTCCTTCTTTAATCTCACTAAAGCTTACTAAGGCTAATAGGTAATCTTTTCATCCTCACTAGACTGTCTAAGTGTTTTAGGATCAACCTTGTGGATAGGGTCGCAAATGGATCGGATTGATTCGAATCATGCATAATCCTAATCCGATTTGGTTTTACATTCAGATTTTTACGGACCTAACCCATTTACTGATCAGATTGGCTCAAGTCAAGTCTATAAAAAAAATTTTAGACTTAATGGGTCATTTGGATCCAACCTAAAATATTGAGGTTTAGGATAGGATTAAATTAGAGTATGTTTGAATTTAAGTCAAACATCTAATATTATTCTATTGCTAAAATCTAGTAATCGATAATCAAATATAACTTCATTAATAAATTTAAATAAGATTAAAAAGAATCAATTAAAACTTAAATTTTTATTTAAAAACTTTTAATTCTATCCAAGTAAATGATTATCCTTAAGTTTATAAATTATGATATTAAAAAATATTTATTGATATACTTAAACATATTATAAGTAAGAATTTATCAAAATAAATAATAAAATATAAATATTAGATATAATTATGAAAAAGATGAGAGGAGATCTAGTTGTTGAGATGAAAGAGAGAATTAGTTTAAATTAGAGTCCATTCAATAAATTATAAAGATAATTAGAATGAAGAATAATAATATTTATATTTTATAGGTTACAATAAATCAGGTTCGAATTAGACTAGGTTCAAAAATATAAGATCTGAATCAGACTTAGAATTTAGATTAGGTTCGATTTTCAAACTTGATTTAACCAATGGGTCTTTAAATATGGACTGAATTGAATCTAATCGGATCAGGATTAGATCGAGTCATGGATTGACCCAATTCATTTGTAACCTTACCTATGAAAAGATAATTGATAAGTAGATGATCTATCAATTACTGATTAGTCTACACCGCGCATCTGATGCTTATCGATCATCCTTTTCTCACAAAAACTTTTTTGATATACAATTAATTGATTGAGTAAGGCAAGCTAAAGAAATAATTTTAGGTTTTTTAGAACAAAAAAAAAAAAAAATGAAGCACCTTACTTCTTAACGGTTGATGAATCAGCATAATGAGTCGGTAGAGTAGTTTTCGATCTCTACGAGATTTTTAAACTGATACATCAGCATGCAGGGGATATGGGGACAAAAGGCTTAGAAGCTGCTTTCTAAGGCAGTAACACGATCATCTAAAAAAAATATTTTATCCAACTATTTTATTTCTACCGTTAAATAAATGCATATATTTATTCTATTTTACTTTCACACTTATTCATGGGTTAAAAAAAAAAAAAATGATGTACATGTAACAAGCAATCACAAAGGTGGAGGCACAAAGGTTTGGATTTTTTTTTTTTTTCTTCAAAATGTGGTCATGCACTCGAGTTTGTATCCTCTCCCATCCAAGCGTTGCAAAATTAATTTTTTAAAATGAAAAAAAATCCAGCTCTAGCATGATAAAATTTTGATAGAAAGGGGGGCAAAAAAAAAAAAAAAAAAAAAATTCAACGTGTGCGCATGCTGCGATGGGATGTGCGCGCGCTCTCTTATCCGAAGAAACGCCAACGGGAAACCAATGGCGGAAAATAAATCTCAAATCCTCTCCACCTGGGCGCCGCGGTGTCGAACCATCGCCGCTTTCGACCATGGCTTCCATGGCGTCTCTCCTCTCGTCTTCCAGCTCTCTCTTCTCCTATTCCTCCACTGGCTTCTTTCCCCTCGCCTTCAAACCCCTGGTGAGAAAGCCTACGACCCGGACCACCCCAGGGATCAAGGCTGCGAGCTCTGCCGAGCCGGAGAAAGAGAAGCTCGTCCAGACTCCCGCCGAAGCGCCGCCCTCCTCCGGTTCCTCTCCTCGGCCAAAGAAGCCCGAATTTTCAAGTAAGCTCCGCCTTCTTCCCGCTCGATTTTGTCGACGAAATCCTGAATCTCGACAAACCCTATCATTGGAATGACAGTCAGCTTGCCCAGCGGATCCATATATTTTTTGTAGGCACTACATTACTTATTCATCATACAAAGATGATTTTTTTTTTTAAAAAAGTTCTTTTTCATGAACAGTAATTTTGGGAGCATCTTATTTTAGTGTTTCTAATGATTTCTTGTATTTGTTAGGATTATATCAAGCTTGCTTTTCTGAAGATTTCCATGCATCTGCTGTGATTCCATAAGATTTCCATACTCAAAACTGATGAGTTGGAAACGTAGTATGTCTCTTAGAGGATAACTGACACCTTTTGATTTTTGAATTTATTGATGCCAGGTTTTATATTTTAAGAAGGAAAAATAATTTTTGATACATAACTGATTGTTCATGAGGATATTTTGATATAAAGAATAATTGTTCTGCCGTTGTTATCTAGTGGTACAGTGATATAAATTGGTGTTTGAAGTTGGTCATTAATTCTTTATGTTTCTGTTGGTTTTGTTATTGGATGAGCCAGAAAGCTTGCGTTTTGATAGGTTATGTATCCTTTGGTTGAAATGAATGGCTAAGAGAGTGATAAAGCTGGGCTCAGATGATTCAGATAAAGGTCGTTGATTATGGCTGTGTTATGGTTATGAAATACCTCATTGTAGAAAACTGTATCTATGCCCCTCTGCTCTGATTCTGATGTCTCTTCCAGAAAAGAAATATCATATGTTTTTTCTTGTTGTTCTTTCCAGTGAAGAAAGGACAAATTGTACGCGTGGACAAAGAGAAGTACCTAAACAGCATCCATGTAATCTCTCTCTCTCTCTCTCTCTCTCTCACACACACACACACACACACACACACACACACACAAAAGCACGCACGCACGCACAAATGCACACAGATACACCCGTGCAAGCATGCTCACACACTCACAATTTTCTGTGTACACCATTGCTTGACCTTGTTCAATCATTCCCTTGGTTTTTTTTTTCCTAGCATACTGAGCTGAATTCTAGGACATGCAAACAACGATCTATGCTTGTTGGCTAATTAAGTAGTTTGTACTCTTTCAATCTAATTGATGAATGAGTAAGAGCTATGATCTTCAACTGGTCTTGGCCTTGTACATGCTTACCTGCCTGTTTTGGCGTTTTTGTGCCCTTTGACCCTTGTTATTAAAAGAGCCAGGCGTAAAGTGCAAGCATGTGCTCGAGTGAAGTAAAGCTCACATTTTTAAAATAAATGATAGAATAATTTATATAAGTAAGATTTATAATATATAATAGAAAAAATAAAAAAATCATAATAGTAATATATTTAGCCTATTAGCTCAATAGAAAGTCTCCTTTTTCTTAGTTGAAATATATAGTCCATTGATGTCTTCTTTCCTCTTTTTTAAATGATAACATAATTTTTGGTGTTCCATCTCTTTGTCTTCTAATTTTTAATTTTTTTTTAGGGTAAGCAAAATTATTGTGTATAGGATGGTGCATTATAAAGTCAACACAGTTTAATAAATATGATAAACTTAAAAAAATATTACAAATATAATTTATTATGAAACACGGACTTTTTTTATACTTCAAATTAGATTAAAAGCATGCATCTTTTTTGCCTTATATATACTTCAAATCAGAGCATGCATCTTTGTACCTTAAGTACACCTTAGGGTATAAGAAGCGCTTAACCCGTACTGTCTTGCACCTAGTGCCTTAGTGTGTCTAAGGCGTGCTTTTGACAAGACTGCTATTGATAGAAGGTCTCAATCTATTTCTATCTTATTTAAATAAAATTTAAATATATGCTCATGTCATGCTCTGATTAATTGCAAAATGCGGTAAAACTGCAATAAATGATCTAAACTGTCCTTAATTTTTCATACAATATTTTGTGTTATTCAATGACTTACCAGTGATCTCCATAAACCATTCTTATTGCACATGTGAGCTCTACCTATAACCTTGGTTTGACATAATTAACAGAGCATGCAATGAGCAACTTCTTAACTTGTTCTGTTTTGATTTTTCCATGCATCTGCTGAATGCCTCTGTTGATCTGTTTCAGTATTTATCTGTTGGCCATCCGCCTCACTACAAAGGTTTGGACTATATATATGAAGACCGTGGTGAGGTAATCTCCAATCTGTTGCTCCTATTGAATTGGTTTGAAATCAGTTGTTATACTTGTGTTTTGTTTTCACAGTCTGTGTGCATTTACTGAATTTGAAATCTATATTCCTTCCTCTTTCTTGAATTTCTTGTTCTCTCCTTGTTCTAACTTTATAATTACTTCTCTTTATATCTTTTGTTCGGTATCTCCTCTCTGTTTCTTGCTCTGTTAGGTCCTGGATTTACGAATCTTCGAAACAGGGGAGCATGCGCTTGTAAGTAAATTCTCTTCTGTTCTCTGTTGCTACTTATTTCATTACTATCATCAAGTGATTTAAGACAATATGTTCCTTAAAAGCATAATTGCTGTTGAATTATCATTTTTTGAACAAAAATTAGCATATTATTTTCTGTTGTTATAGACAAACAATTTTTCCTTTTTCTTTTTTCTTTTTGGAGAAAATGGAGCTTTAAAAAGCTTTTTTTTTTTTTTTTTTTTTTTTTTTTTTTTTTTTTTTTGTTGCCGGGGGGGGTGGGGGAGGGGGGTATTGAGTTGTGACAGATCTGTGCTGACCAAAATTTGATGTCTGAGTGCATGATGCATGCCTGACATCACATGAAGATTGAAGAAAAAAGCTGCATGCTGTCTTGGAGAATAAAATTTTGTGCATGGTAGAATTTCTTTTAGTGGAATGATTTGCATATTTTGAAAGCTCTTCTTAAGATGAGATAAGATGAGAGTAGCATAAGAAGCCATGGGGGAATTCAGACCCCTTCAGTGAAGGAGTAGGGGTGAGCTATCAGGTAGATATCATGCTGCTTCTGTGATGGCATGATTGGCAAAAAATGCTGACAGGTTGAGTAGGATGATGGACATAGTAAGACATAAATGTAATGAGGAGACTAATATTATGCCTGCCCTGGTTGTAGCCTTTTGACTTAATTAGAAAAATGAATTGATGGAGGTGAGTGGTAAGGTGGGGACCTTCTTTTGGTAGAGGCAATGTTGGGGATCACAATCATGGTGGGTTGGGTTGACGTGTGTGTAATGCACTTTTGAAGTTAGGTTTCAATGACTTTGAGTCTTTGATAGGAGGAATCCTTCCCTGGAAAAGGCAGAAATTGGAGTTGAGAGAAGCAATGGAAATGATAGAAGTCTGTTGTGTGTCAGAGGTGGAGACTCTGGATGAACATGTAGAGGGATTCAATCATGGAGGAATTCTTTAGAGCATAAAGAATAAGCTATTCTATGGTGAAAGTGGGTTTAGGCATTGGATAATTGTATATTATAACTTAAAGAAAAGGAAGACCTAGATGGAAATGAGGGCGACAAATGAATTGTATTTGGGAATCAACTCATCTGTTGTTCAGGTCTGATCTATTTTTAAGGTGAGGAAATTTATCAGGCTTGGCAATTTCACTAACAGTGGGCCTTTTTGGGAAGTAATTTGTGTCTTTTAGGGTACAGAAAAATGAAAAATTGAGAATTGGTTGATATGCTCATCTTTCTGGTGTCTTTTACAGTTCTATTTTATTTTTTTATGGTGACGGGGTGGTTTTAAAGGTCCACGGAGTGGAAAAGGCTAAGTAGCATCAAGGTGTTTTTTGAAAGAATCAAATTCTGTGTATCTTATGGGCGGCGGGACATCATTCTAGGGAGCAAAGTAGTGAGACTAGCCACTCATAGTGCATACATCAGACTCTGATGTGGCACAGGTTATATGCATATTTACCTTCTAATTTGCTTAATCTGGTGAATTGCAAATTGGTACAAAAATAATCAGTTCACATGAGGTTTAGTCTAATATGAAAATTGTGCAAAAGGATTCTGAAGGAGGTTTATTTAAATTAAAATCCTGAATTGGTAATGTCCTCTCATCTTCTCCTTGAAATTCTGTTAAATATTTTCCATGTTATCTTGTATACATGATGAATCCAGACCATATGACAAACTTTCTATAAATCATATAATATTTGAAAATAAATTATATGAGCCATTGAAAACAAATTTTCGTATCATAGACAAAGTGAGACTCATTTTTTTTGAATAACAAATTGTGAATTATGAAGCTGAAATTGAATTTAAACCCAAACCGAGTGGACCTATGGACCATGCATCTAGGGGCTCATCCACATCTAGCATTGAATCTAGCTGAGTTGGTGTGGTGTTTGGGTCATTCATTAGTTGACAAAGGAGTGGCTCATAAGGCAACTTTGGCTATTCCGTTAAGGTGATGGGTTGGCACCCTTCTCTAAATTCATATAATGGCTAACATTTAATGGGCTCCTTCTCAATAAGGGGGCCATGCTCCTATATTACCCTAGATGTGTTCCGCTCACCAACTCAACTTCTAAGAACAGTGGTTCCTAAAATTAGAAATGCTAGCACTGTTATTGGAAAATCAGATGTTAATGTGTCAGTTTTGTGACCAAGGGTGTTAGTTTGAGCATGTGGTGGGTGTCCCTGGCAGTTTATGACAAGATACTGCTTTGGTGGATCAAGCTAGGTCTGTTTGGTTGTTTGAACAAGAGTCAGTAAAGTGGCAATAGAGGACTTAAGACTTGTTTGTTGATCTATTGAATATTTGGTAAGGGTAAGTCATTAGAGATTTTGATTGATTTTTGATTCAAATAGTTAGGAGGAACTTAGTTGTAATGACTTTTATTTTGCCACAGATGTTACACACAAGATCCACAGAATTGTTATCAAGACCCGTATTAGTACATTACTAGTTTGGTATGATGCGGATTAGTACGTTATGGTACGGACCCCATATCAAGACAAGGTGCCCATTTTTTTCTCTCTTAACTATAATATCACTCGGTACTAGGTGGTACATGGTGGCTCAACTTAGTTTGGATTGGTTTGATTCATATCGAATTGAAACTCGATACTATGTCGAGACCTTAGTGATACGATACGTAGATACAATATGGCCGATATGGATCTGTATGGTAGACCTAGGTTACACCTATTCTAAAAAGTCATTCTTGCTCCGATTCCTACTCCATTGATTGCCTCCTAAGATTTTTTCTGTGGTTATTTCTATCATTAGCTATTCCCACTACTCCATCAAAAGCACTTTTAGTTAGTATCTTATAATATATATTTATATGCATGTCCACATATATATAGACATACAGACATACACACAAGCACATATATATATATACACACATATACATATACATACCCACACATAATATATATATATATATATATATATATATATGTTATGTGTGCATGCATGCATGCATATGTATATGTGTATACCTACATATATGTATATGTGTATATATATATATATATATATATACGCACACGTATATGCACATATATAGATGTACATGCATACATATGTTTGTATGTGTATTTAGCAATATTCTATGGCACCTTGGAATGCTTGGGGGTGCTAGAGACTTGACATTGAAGATGAGGTGGTGAAACTTAAAAATCTGAAATGCTTGCTAAGTTATAGTAATGTAGTATCCGTAAGAATTTGCAAGTTGCAAGAGCCAAGAATGGATCAATAAAGGTGTTTTCTTTGGAACACAAAGCCTGAGAATAAATATACCATTTAAGATGCTAGTGTGCCATCTAGATCCGTTTTCACATTTGAATCTATCCAGATATGAATATAAATTTGAGCATTTGGCTAATATTCATATCTATATTTGTATTCATCAAAGAAAAACAAATATGGATGTGGTTAAGTAATTATCCGATTTGTATTTGAATATTTGGATCTACTTGTAATCCTACTTAATCTTATATAGCACCATGAACTTTTAAAGAAAATGACAGTTATAAATTTAACTTTCTGACTTATATATATATATATGTTTATATCCATATTTTTAATATTTGATTTATATCCTTATCTGTCTAAAACAAATATGGATATGAATTTTTATATCCAGCTAATATATGTACTCACATCTGTATTCGCCAAACAAAACTGGATATGAATATGGATACACTGATATCCAATCTATTTTCAGCCTAATTTAAAAGGTTCAATTCTTGAGGAATGTTTGGATGGCAGTTAAACAGGAAAAATTAGCAAGCAGTTGTTGTCCAACTGTTGTTAGATTCTTGCCATTACATCTTTTATTTCTACTGCTGGTTTATCTAAATTTCCTCTGTTGTTCTTATATGATTTTTTTCAATTGGTAGAGTTTATGTTAAGTTGTTTATGTTTGGCATAGTGTTGTACTGTTGCACACATTTCTATTATTTAAATTCTGCCAACTTATGGCAAAATCAGATAGGCATGCATTTTAATATTGCTCCCCCTTATTTACAAACCAGGTTGCTTGGGTTGGGATACCGACCCCACCAGCATGGCTGCCTACAGATATGCTTATCAAGGTATGATTACCATCCTGAAAAATTTTCACAGCATACTTATGATTGTGCATTTTCCAACTCTAGTTGGAAATTTGTTATTTTTTTTTGCTTATGGTGAATTTATGTGATACACTTTTGACTGTTCAAAGGAACTGACAGATTCATGAAGGCAGCTGATGGTACCGCGTAAAATCAAAGATATTTGATGGCAATCTCCTGCTAATATTTTACAAGGTTCCTATCCACCAGGCGAAACTGTTATATAGGATGCAAACTAGAACTTGTTTAATTAATAATGCTCCTCTTAGATTTCCTCAATAAGATTTAGGGATGGCAACGGGACGGATTCGAAGCAGAGGGTATATTCTCCGTCTCCGCTCTTGCTCCCCAACCCTACCCCCATCCCCGCCCTAATCCCTGAATGGGGATTGATTTTTTCCTCCATCCCCATCGCCGCGGTTCTCCATTCCCTGTGGGAAATCCCCAATCCCCATTTTCTTCTTTTTAATAAAGAAAAAGCTTTCAGATTAAAAAAATCATGCAAATTGATGGATCATGTTTATTGATATGACAAATTAATGAAGTAAATAATAGAATTATCAATTTTAACAGAATTATGAAAGTAATTTATATTTCGATATTCAAGTATCTATATTTTAAAACTAAAACTGTTTCGTAATTAGGCGCATTGAGACACTTAGTTAAAAAAGAAAAAAAATATTGGACAAAATGGTGATATTATGTTCTGTAAATATCTAAATTTTTCAACTAAATAAAGTGGGGGAATTTTGGGGTATATTTAGAAAAAAACTATAGATTTAAATGTAATTTTATTTTATACGAAAAATAATTGGGCTTCGGATTTGGGTTTGGGGATGGAGACTCCAATCCCCATCCTCAAACCCAAACTCGACAGATTTTCAAAAATTTTCTTGTTCCCATCTCCGTTTAATCTCTCCAAACCTATCCCCGCCGGGGCAGTTCTCCATGGGGATCGGGTTTCCTCATCCCAATTGCCATCTCTAGTAAGATTTGAAGTTTTGCCTTCAACACCTAGTTCAGATAGAAAGAGGTTTTGGGTAATAAGAAGGAAAACATTATATGATGGTTCCAATGCAGGCATTGACTTGAAGTCTCTTTTTCTTTCTCATGAGCCAACAAAATCCCCACAGAGTTTACTTTTTCAGCTGCTCCAATCACCTCCTTCCCAATATCTTCCAAATGTGCTTCCATTTAGCAATCTGTTGAATTAAGGAAGATGATGGGAGAAGAGAAGTTGAGATGAGACATGGGAGATGGAGAGGGAAGGAGTTGTCACAAACCAACAATTAATGTTCACTTTACACAGTCTCAGAAGTTAGGCCAGCATGGGGCTGTCATTAGGACACCTTCATGCTCAAGCTAATTTAGTCCTGCCTTGTGCTTGGTGAGAAAGGTCTGAACAGTCTTGAAAGAGGAAATGGGATCTGTTGCACATAGATGTCATGCCATTTTGTTCTTGAACTGGATTTGCATCTTTCATCATTTTAAAATAACCATAGAGCTTTGTAGTAAAATATTTGGTTTTGTGTTGATTTACTTAAAACGGTTTTATGCAAGGTCTGCCATACCAATCTAGGCTAATCATAGCAGAGGTTTGATCGGTATAAACTGAATCGGTTTGAACCATATGGAACCGTTCTGTACCACCTGGTACTGACTTGTATTGTTTGGTGTCAAGTGGTATTATAGTTGAGAGTAAGAAAAGTATCGATACCTTGTCTCAATATGAAGTACATACGGTGCCGTAATGATCTGTACTGTGCTAAATTAGTAATGTACCGGTATGATTCTTGATACTTATTTTGCAAACCTTGGTTTTATGCAATAATAAAAACGTGACACTAAGAGGATGGTTAATGGTAAAAAGCTGAGTTATCTAATTGATTAGATAAAAGTAAGCATTTTATGAGTAAAAATGCCTGTTAAATGGTCAGAGATAATATTTTGACAAAATAGGTTTAAAATAGGTTCTGTTATTAACTGCAGATGGCTTAGAGCTTATCTCATTTAGTTAACAAATGCTCCTCAGTAAGCTTGTCATGGTTCATAAATTAAGCTTCTCCATGTTCTGTTGTACCAGTGAATTGCATTTTTGCTTGTACTTGTAAATAATGCACCTGTAGATGTTTTCTTTTCGAGTTATGGGAAGTAGCCCATCCATGGGAGACTTGGATATAAATTTGTGTTAATATCTATGCTTGATCAATTATCATCTGATCAAATTTGAATGGAGGAAAACTAGTATGCTGACTGCATCATAGATGGAGTTTATTTCCATGACTGCATCAATCAGAAGTAAAAGTGAGTGCTAATTCATGGTATACTCAATATTTTTATTTTTTTTTCCTGATTGTTGGCAGTCGGAAAAGCTTGACTATGAGAGAATATGATGTTGGAACACTTGCTGCTGTGTCTGGCAGTGTCAAATGGTGCTCCTCGCTCTTCTTACTCTACAAGGAGTAATTCCAACTTCCAAGAGCTCAATGATAAGCAGTTCCTGCCTAGCTTGTTCATATTACAGCCATTTTGTTTACCGTATCTCTTGTTTGTTTGGATACTGATGAAAATATTTTCATGCCAACTGTAAATTCATCTCCTTTCTCGGGTGCATTTTATTCTTGACGTGCAGGGCATTTAGAAATTTTTGATGAGAATTCCTGTTGGTTGTTGATGGAAGCTATCTGCATCCAATATGGTATTCTGATGGGGCATTCTTCCCTGCTCTTCTTGTCTAGCTGAATTACATAGGGACCCAGGTTAAGATTTGTGATCATGATTGTCATTGGTTGCAAGAATACAAGGCATGGGCTGTCTTGTTTTGAAATATCATACATTCTCCCAGTGGAATAAAAATGATCTTTGTTTAAAATTTTCATGTGTGATTCATGTAGAGTGCCTGAACCCTGATATCTCTCTATTCTGTATTATACTCTAGTGCTAATCTTAACTTGTATTTCTTTCAAGCCAGATCATATCTGCATCTTTGTAGATAAATCAATTTGCTGTATGACAGTAGTTGAATTAAATCTCTTTGCCTGAGAAAGAAAAAGAATTCTTCTGGAGGTTTATTGTATTGGTTCGTAAAATGCGGAGTGTTTTATCTTCCTCTCTGCAGCCCCTCTTTATATGTTTTTGGACATGTATCTCAAAGTTCCTTTCGAAACCCAAACCATGGAACTTCATCAAATTCCATGCAAGTGATCTCGATATTAAAACGGATAAATCGGGAACACAAATTCAATTTATTATGAATACTGAGCATGAACTAAGCATGATGCAATCTAAATAAGAAAATGGAACTATCGCCAAAGTGATGCTATATTTTTGCAGTACCATCATGGTTTAGAATGCTAAATGATGTGAACTTTTCTGTGACTTCATTCTTAGCTTATATACGCTGCCACTGAGAGGCAACCGTTCGCGAAGGGAGAGTTCAAGGCATTAAAAATTATCCGCTGTTTTTCTTCGCCCAGCATTAAGTTTTCTAGTCTTCGCTATGCTCCTCCCTTCATGGCAGGGTGACCATTTGTGTTGATATGCCGTTCCGAAGCAGGATATAGCAGCATTATATGAATCAACACGGGTATGACCTAATTATTTAATCATATAAAAAATTTTAATATAAAATTAACTCAAATATTAAATAAATAGCATCAATGGATGCGGCTTACAGAACAACTTACTTAACTTAATACGAATAGATACAACTTACTTAATAATTTATTTAATATAAAATTTTATTTTCTTTTTAATTTTAAAATTTTAATAACATAAGGATCAAAGGCAAAAAGTAACATTCATTTTTTTAAAAAATATATTTTAAGTAAAATTTATATAGAGAAAAATATAATTGAAAAAACTAAAAATATTATTAACAAAGTATGCTAATTGGGATATGACCGTATTATTTTTGAGTTAATAGATCAACACATAACATGATATTTCGTATTATAATCTTATCGATACAATAATGATGCGAATCTATTTAAGATTAATTTAAATTTATTTATTTATTTTATATTAGATTCAAAACATATTCTCGTTATTGGTGTCTAAATTTGTGATGCCTGCTTATAGGCTGATGGGATCTAAGAAGATGAGTGTGGCTGTTTCAACAAAGTAGGTTCACCTTTTTTGCTGCAACTCTACTTGCACGTGCAACGTGTACCGTAGAGCACAAGATGATGCTTATAGTTTCATTTTAGGGTTCAGCTGCTCTATTATAATAATATTTTTTTAAGAATATCGAACCTCAATCCTCTCTGTTGAAGTTCATAATTCACTCGCTTTATATCTTTACCTAACGCCTTTGTACTTTTAGGTTTTCTATAATTCATGGTACCATCCATCTACAGCCTAAGCATGATAGCAGAAGCCTTTATTTTAACCCATCCGAGTATATGAACCACATGCTAATATTTTCTCCCCTAGCATGGCATTTTGTGGGTGATGTGTTCTTGGGTTGGCCTTTGTAGAAGTTGAAGAGCTAATCCTTTATTATTCAACAAGCATTGATAAGAGTATGCCAATTTATTTTGTAACCTAATATTATGTTGGCAGAAATTTCTACAACTTTTTTTTAGAAGATTAGACTGCATGGTTTGTTTTAATATACCATGTAATGTCATTTGTGGGTTGGCTGGAATACTTGCTGAAATGTTTGTTTTTTATTCTTTTTAGACCGCAGGAACATAAATCATGTTAGTAGATCATAAATCATTCATGTCAATTTAAGAATATAACGACAAATATATCAATTGGATTTTATTAATTGTATCAAAAATTTAAATCCAAATATGATTTGTGCATTATATGGATTATACGGTACAATCTATGTAACTCATCTAATAAATAGATTATATTCAGATTGATATAAATGCATGATTAATTTTTAACTAGTGCAATCTAATGTTAGATGTGCCAAAATATTTAAAGCGTTCTTTAATTTTTTTTTTACTTATTTTATATATTAAATACAAAATATAAAAATAATTTTTTATCATATGAGTTGACTAATTAAATAATTACATTAATTATGGATTAATTTAGGTTAACAGGCCAATTTGGATCAGTGGGTTAATTTGAGATATGATTTATTTAATAATCATGCCTAATAGTTCCAACTGATTTTAATCTGATTTTATTTATGCTCAATCTAACTTCATTAATTTCATATCCAATTTGAGTCGGGTTTATCATTCTTGTCCAAAATTGCTGATCCAAGTAAATTACTTCATTACAAAAAGCTGAAGAACTGACTTGCAATGGATGTTGAGAATTTCAAAAACTGCCTCTGTGACCCACAAACATGAAACATTTAGTTCAGGCCACTCCAAATTATTTACTGATTAACATCACCGGATATGGGGACAACCCTCATAATCTTGAATTTTCTCCTGCAAGCTGTGTTGGTTGCAGGGAAAATAAAGGTGATCAAATGAAGGAAAACAACAGAAGAATTTGCTTTGTTGCATTCAGAAAATTGCGGAGTTAAAAGAAAATGTCTTAGGTTATGATAGAGTTAGCTTGATCATTATTATTATTATTATTTTTAATTCTTAAAGTTATTGCACGAAGTAATGAAACTTTAGGTTGTATATTGAAAAAAAAAAAAAGAAGCAAATACTCTATCTGGTTCTTAAATTGGCCTTTTTATTGTTATTGTTGTTATTAAAACTAATTTACACAAAATTATAAATTTTAGGTGAGCTCCGATTTGGTTGCTTGTCACCAAACCTAAGTGGATGTTGGTGAGAGAGGCAGGGTGAGAAGTCAAACTAATACGGCATGGAATTTAGTCACTCTTCCAACGGGCTTAGAGGCCTCAACGTTTCATCTTTGCTTGAGGATAAAATTTGTTAGTTTCTGTCAACGTTTAACAATGTTGACTTGTTCACCAGCCAAAGGCCAAACTAAATAGAAGCTATAGCTCATAATTGCCAATTATTCTCACATGATATGGATTTGATTAGGGGGGGGACAGCAAAATAAATATAGAAAAAAGACTACTTGATCATGCCATCGAATACTCTTCTGAAAAAAAAAAAAAAAAAAGCAGTAATATGGTGGGTTTGGTTTCTAAGAATAACTATATTTTTTATTTTTATTTTTTTAAAAAATAAAAAATACTTGTAAAAAATGTTTGATGAAAAAATAAAAATAATTTTTTTAAGAAAATATAACTTTAAAATGATAGAAAACTAAAAATAATTTAAATATATTTTCGCTGTTTATCAAAAGAAGAAAGTAAAAACTAAAGAATCTATTTTGTATCACTTTTATTTTCTTTTTTTATTCTTAAAAATAGAAACATAAAATTTATCATAAAAAAAATGCTTGATTATACTATTTTTATTTTTTATTTTTTAAAAAACTTTTTTTGGACTCAAAACAACTTTTTAGAAAAATAATAATATATATTATTAATATATAATAGTAAATAATAATATAGTATAATTATATAATATTAATTATTGTAATATATAATATATTAATAATAATATTATATTATTATTTATATCTAATGTATATAACAAATATGTAATATAATATAAAATATATTATATGTTAAAATATTATATTAATAATAAATGACATATTATATATTATAATATTAATTACTATTATAGTATAATAATAGAATGTATAATATAATATATAATATATAGAATATTTATCATTTTAGAATAATATTATTAATTTATTTATAATATGTAATTTTATATATAATATTATAATAATATATATAATATAATATAATATTAGTTTATTATAAGATTATAATATTATAATATATTACAATATTATAATATTATACAAAAATTATTATATTATATAAATATTAATAATATTTGATATATCATATATATTTATTATATAAAATATATTATTGAGTTATTATAATAATAGATTATATGGTATATAATATATTATAATCTATATTATTATATCATATAATATTATAATATAATATTTTATATATTTTATGTTTCTATAGGATATTATAATATTATATATTTCCTTTAATATTTTTTAGTTATTTTTTTGAAAGATATTATTTATAATGAAAATAAGAAATAAAAAAAAATTATTTTTACTTACTAAATGTATTTTTTTAAAATAAAAAAAATAGAAAATAAAAATTAATTTTAAAATATAAAAATAAAAAAAAATATTCTCGAAAACTAAGCGCGGCCTATGCTTTTGGTTCTCAAACTTTCACTCAAAATTTATTTTGATCATTATAGTTTAATCTTTTACGTTTTAAAAATATTACATTTTTAATATTTCTTTAAAGAACGATTAAAATTAACGAAATTATTAACATATTATTCTATCAACCTTTTGGTCAAAATAACACGACAATAATTCCATCAATTTTATCTACTCACATGTAAAAAGAATGTGAGGAATGCAATAATTTTAAAATTTGTAGGACTTAATTATAATAACTGAAACTTTGGGAGTCAAAATGAAAAAGTCTCCAGAGTTTATCCAATTTTGTAAGCTCATTATTCGCAAGCCTATTCTCCCTGCTCTAAATAAAATAAAATAAAATAAAAAATAAAAAATTCCACCATCTCCCTCACGCGAGCGCTTGGCAGGCCCAATTAGCGCTCCCTCCCGACCCAGTTCGTCTGCCCTACTTTCCTCCCTGCTTCGTTCTGCGGCTGCTCTCGCTTGGTGGCGAATTGGGCGTCACAGCGTTCGGCGCCTCAGATGGGTTCGTCCTCCCGCAAAAGCCCCGAAAGCCCTAGTGGAGAGAAGCTCGACGATAAGTCCATCCCATACTTCGATGTCTACGGCCCCGACGTACGCCGCCTCTCCCTCGTCCCTCTCTCTCGTTTCTTTCCTTCTTCTTGTTCTACCTTCCACCTTTCTCTGGTCATTAGCTTTAGGGTTTTCTCCGTGCTCTTTTCTATTTCCTTTTTTTTTTTTTTTCTTGGTAGAACAATGCTGCGATATAGAAACGGGTTCGTGGGATGAGCACCAGAGGGTTCCTGGAAGCCCTCTTGGATGTTTCTTTTGACGTTAACGCGACCAAGTTTCTTGGATGCTTTCGATCCTTCAACTTTAAGGAATTAAATTAATAAAAATAATGTCTTTTTTGGAACTCTTTTGAGGCATCCTTGGAAATGACTCACGATCAGTTTAAATCATGATAATTAGCTCATGGAAGTTGTGACTAAGTCAACAGAAAGATTGCAACTAACAGTCTTCATGATTGTTTCATAAGGAAACAATGGCAGGGATAGTATTTATAAAACAAAGTAGAGTCCATATTAGGTTAAAGATTGTTGTGAAAGAATTGATGCTTTTCCCTCGGACATGCATACTATTGGACTGTTGTTAAATTATGAAAAGTGCAACTCTGCTAAGGAAGAGGTTTCATTGAGTTGGAACAATTTTTTTTTTTCTATTTTTATTCTTTTATAAGCAATATGCAGGATGGTCCTCTTCCAAGGGCAAGCCCTCAGGGCACAGGTGCCAACCTTCTAAGCTAGCAGTTCTTGTTAGAATTGGAAAAGGATGTGATATTATGTATGAAGAGAATGGTGATGAAAAATAGCTCTAATATTTTTTTTTTGGTCGTTTACGTCTCTACTCATGAAAAGGGCTTTTAGTTGCTATTTGATTCTAGATTTGTCTCTTAAAGGCTTTGGTACATTATGAGCCATGAACCATGGGCCAGAGAATTATGTTTTTGCAAAATCTACTGGAAGGATTGTGTTTTGGTTTCAGTTTGAAGTGTTGCCCCAGAGATGAGTAAAGTTCAATGTATGAAAAGTTGTCATCTTCCCTCTTTGTCTGGACCCTTCCCTTGTCCAGGGGATTCTGGAGGATTGCTTCCTAGTTGCATGAGTTTACAACTAGCAAAATGGGTCTAACTACCCACGAACTGGCCTTCTTGGTTCAATGATAGGTCACGTTCATGTCCAATGTTCTCTTGATTAATAATTCAACTTAATTTTGAGGAGGTCAACATCATATGCTGATAGAAGACCATAAAAGCTTACTCAATCCTTCTGTAAGGTCTTTATGATTTAGAGTTCTGCTGCATCCATCTCATTTTGAGGGGGGGAAAGGCATAGACTATCTGAGTTGGAGGGTTCTTTCTACAAGAAAACAACACTCTGTTATGTATCATTTTATGGTATCTGCCTTTAGTAGATTATCTTTGACTTGTGAGTGTGGCTGTCTGGCTGACACTTCTTGGTTTTAACTTTTTCTATGCAGGGAAAAGCAGATGTTATTTTTAAAACTCCTAAAGCTGATTCAACATTAAATCTGCAGGTGCACTTTGCAATATTCAATTTTTAATGAGTTTTCTGCTTATATGAAACATCTGATTGGTGTTTACTCTGTGAAGCAGGATGTTCAAGGACTTGTTACATGGGTCATTGGTGATGGTCTCATGCCATCTTGGGTTTTTGTCAAAGTATGAGTGTTCCTTCCTTTTCCTTATCTTGGATCTAGTATGAATGTTGGAAAATATTCTATTCTAATTATTAAGA
This sequence comes from Metroxylon sagu, assembly GCA_017589505.3. Lineage (NCBI taxonomy): Eukaryota > Viridiplantae > Streptophyta > Magnoliopsida > Arecales > Arecaceae > Metroxylon > Metroxylon sagu. Next base: position 3,355,988 of record JACVBY030000660.1, read on the forward strand.
ACTTTGGTGAATGTAAGAGCCACCATTTATGTTATTCATGATGGATAACTAGCTAAAATGCCTTTTTTTAGTGTTCTGTTATGTTTGTGATGTTACCATAGTTGGCTTGTTGGTCCTTTTAGTGACATGATTTATCATATGCATACCTGTTTTGTGCTATCCTTTTTGACTTTGTTGTTTTTCGCCATGTGCATCCTTGACTGATGAACATGAACATTTTGCAGTCGGTAGAGTAGTCAGATATTACACAGTGAATATGCCACTTTCTGTTCTAAGCAGGTGATGCATAGTGAAGCCAAGGTGTCCTATTTTAATCTTCAATTTGAATGAAGCAGCTAAATTCATCATGTTTTAACGTAAATTTATCATGTAGAGAATAAAATGTAGTCCTTTTCATTCTGCAGTGAATTCTGTTTATATGCATCAAACACCAATTGTGGACTGGACCTTAGGAGTAAGTAGTTTGGGAATTGAGTAACTATGGGCTGTATGTGGTTCACAGTTCGAAGTGGTGGTAGAACAGATATAGAAACATGAAAAGCAGAGGCAACATTCAAATATTGGTTTGACACTACAGTACAATAAAGTGATCCATTGTCATGACTGGATGTACAACTTCATACATCTTCTTAGCTCCCATTTGACCTACCATTTACAATTCCAATGAGATCTCTCCTTGATTAGGCACATTAATACAACTATGAATCAAATCTTATTCTAAAAAGTATTATTTTTCTTTTGATAGATAGTGAATGGCACTAAAAGGAAACCTAGAAAGTCAGATGACATGAAATAGCTAAATACTAAAAATAACCAGAATCAGTGGCCTAAAATGGTTTGATTTTAATTCTGTTTGCTTAATCTGGATCGTAAACATTTTGCTTATATGCAGTGTACACTGTGGGAAAACTATTGTTCGCTATTTCAAATATTATACAGTTCTATGTAGTTACAAACAGCTGTCTGACTTTTGTTCAGATCACCTTCTCTTTATAGGAATGTCTATATCAACACTGATTAGCGTCTTTATGATTCCCAGAACAAGCCACTTATACGAAAAGTCATCCTGCTCTATGTTCCAGGCTTGGATGCGGCCTTGTACATGTCAAACTCCAGCACACTTATTGGTCTAAGAGAAAGTGGTGGTACTCCTAAGCCCGTTCTAGCTCTGAGGTTTGATGAAATTGTAGTTTTTGTTATTACTGTTGCAAAACAAAGTATTGAGCTTTATGTTATGTTGGCCCTTCAATACTTCATGAACTTTGATGTATTGTTCGACTTATATCATGAATCTACTTTCACAATTTCTTGTTGATGGGTTCTTGTTTGTGTTACTGCTAGTTGTGTGTCAGATGAGATGCAAACAATCGATGCACTCCTAACATGCAAAATGAAAAGAAAACATGAGGAAATTGATTCGGATTCCTTTATGCTCAGTCAATCTTCAAAACAAGGTCAGTGATATTACAAAAGAAGATTCACTTATTTGTATAGGTTTATGCCTCTTATCTGCATTTCATGATGAATTGGAAATTCATATGCAATCAAATATCACTATTGATTTAGGATTCTGTTTTAGAAAAAACATTTTGTCTGAGAAATCAAAAGGACCTTCCATTCCCTATCTCATATTACACACTTTCCAAAAAGGAGCTAGAGGACAATGGCTATTGTTTCAGTCAACCAGGTGGCTTTCTGCTTTACTTGATAGCTTGTTTTCCTGCTTTTGTCACAGCTCTTGAGTTAGAATTTTTATGCTTACCCTTCACTGCAGGTTTTGTCTCCACTGTTCCTGCTCCTTTAGGGTCTTCACCCTATGAAATTCTTGCACTTGACTGTGAGATGGTGAGGCTTCAATGCACTGAAGTTGTTTTTAATATGTTAAAGAATGTTTCTGACTTGCATGGAAAGATGTAATTATTAGAATTGTTAAGATTTTTGAGAATGAGGTGATAAAACTGCAGATAAAAAAATTGAGTGTTGAATTCATAAAGTTATTTCTTTGGTGCCTACTGATAGCATCCTTTAGAGCTGTGTTTTGTCTCATATAATTGCAGTGCAATTTCTGAATACAATGCCATTTTATTAGAATTATCCTCTAATAGCATCTTGTATATTAAGGAAATCTTCTTAAGGTTAGGCATGACTTAACATAACTAATTCTTATCAATTATCTTACAAGACAAATCATTACTGATCTGCTGGTTGGCTGATGGAGGAATGAATTCATTTCATAATTTAGGTTGACGGGACACTAGATCCCCTGTGATACAGCAAGAAGGTTATAGAATGAGAAAGTGTAAAGCTTGACTCTCCTTTTTGATTAACAAGTTAATAAAGGGGTAAGAATCATCCATGCAGGTCATATTGTTATACAATAATAAACAAAATTGCTGAATCCCTTAAAAACATCAAGCAAGCTAAAATTTTGGCATCATGGAGCTATTAATGTCAGTCAATGAACATCAATGCATTTAACACCTTTTCATGAGTTAAATGTATGGTGCCAACTACAAGTAAGCTCTCAATTATCAATCCAGGGCATTTTAAATCAAAGCCCACCTTGATTAATTTGATAAAATGTAACTGAAAGATAAAAGGGTAATGGCTCAGCTTTTATATGTAAGATAGATTAAATCATCTTGCATATCATAGACACTCGCTGATCGGTATCTTTAACTTGCATATCAAATAATTGCTAACAACATTGTTGGAAATAAGAAGGATCAAGAAGTTTGAGTAGCTTTATGTAGATTCCAAATCAGACAGGGATAATAGGAAGTAGTATGTCAAAGAAATAACATCAGAAGATGGAGTACTCTTCAAGCAGCATACACGTAACAATTGTTGTTTTAATACTTGGCATTAAAATGGAGTAGCTTGGATTTGCATTTGCTTGGAATTCTTGTTACATATTCCCAAGTGGGTTTTGTATAGCACTGGCTCAGTGAAGGTACCAACCAAATGAAAACACCTTTTTATTCTAACTTGTTTGAGTTTAAGATTGTTAAATATTTCCGAGTGGGCATTGACATTGTGGAAGGCTCAAACACAGAGCTCATATTTTATTTAGATCATTTATAAATTAGGTTATCTATAGATTAATACTTGTCACCAAGCAAAGACATCATTTTGAAGCTTGAATTTGATGAGATTTAAATTTGTAATTAATGATTCTGCTTTTTTACTATTAATATTAATGGAGGGGATGCCATATTTACCAAATTTTGTGAACTGAACATATCCTTGTTTGCATTTTATTTTAGTATATGTTACTTTTGCAACTTTTATTGAAAACAGAAAAAATTGGATATTTTTGTGAGAAGCATTGTTGAAATCAATGATTCAAGTCTCGATAGAACGAGGGCTGAGACAACTGTCCTGTCTCATTTTAGAGAGATTCTACGACCGATTTCAATTGTTCCATTCCGTCTTGTCTCGGCCATAATACATTATGGTGTTAATTTAAATAAATTTAATTTATCATAAAAATATAAGGTTTGAAGTTCAAATATGTTTAAAAATCAAATAAAATACTTATGCTTTAAAAATATATTTTTTAAAATAAAGCATTTTAAGCAAGTACTGAGACTCTTGACTCGGTCAAGATTGGGATGGAACATAGGACATTTTGTTCTATAGAAAAATTGGGACACCTTTGTCCTATGAGATTATGAGATTGAAAACCTTGGTTGAAATTACTATTAGTTGGCCTCTCTTGATATTCTCAGAGTGCTTTAACAAGTCTTTTTAGATGTCTCATTTTGTTTCCTAATCTTGTTTTGTAAATTTTAACAGTGTGTGACCACCGAGGGGTTGGAACTTACAAGGGCGACATTGGTTGATGTTGCAGGAGAGGTAATCTTAGTTTCTTTATGCCATCAAGAAAATGTCCTAAAAGCTGTTATGTTGGTGTTTATCATATACGCATCCTAGAAACTATTTGCTCAAAACTTCTAAGAGAAGATTAATTTATCACTTTTTCAAGGGCCCTGCTGGCTTGTTACTCAAATATGGCCAAATCATCTTCTTTATAATATTTATATTTATGGGGTATGACCACATAAAGAAAAAAAATGACATAAGTATTCTCTTTTAGGAAGAGAATTTGGGAGCTTGAACTTGGACATGAGTCAAATATGACCCTTCATTTCAAATGGGCGACATCTTAACTTTCATAAACAGCAGATGTAAGTTTTCATGAAGGATTCCCTCCTCTTGTCTACCCTTTGTTAACTGCTAAGAAAGCCTGATTCCAGGGTTCTTCTTCAATATTTCCGGTAGATTTCAATATTTCATCAATGTGGTTCTTAACGAGAATGATTCCTCTTCATAAAGATACTCCATTTTTTCTTCTGATGAGTTGAAAGAATACATTTGCTCTTCCTTTGGGTACTAGGTTTCTGAAGGAGCTTCAATCTAAGTTCAACTTCTTTCGATCCATTGGTAGCACTTTCCATGTAGGCATCAGGATGTTGCTAGGCTACTATAACTACAAAATAATGTTGCTTTTGTTTTTCATGGTAATCAACCCCTTCCAGTTGGATTTATTTATCAAGCACTTAGTACATTCTTTACTTCCATATTTCCCCAAGAATTGCTTTAAAGGTGAAGCTTTAATTCACCATGAGTCTCTTAGCTCTAAATCTAAAATGGTCCTTTAGAAAATAAAAAGTGGAACCCATATCATTCCCTTTTCAATCTGCTGGCTTCTAATTTGCAATTTCTTTGTGGCATGTGTCTAGAGGGTCTATGCACTTTAAAATGCAATAATGGAGGTAAATATACTCGAAAGGTTTAATTCATAGCAGTAGCTCTTTGCTATAGAATACCTCATATTCCATGAGAAATATTTAGTCTTCTGAAATAATGAGAAAAAGAAACTCTGATATATAACTCTGATATATCAGAGTGACAGTCCATGCTGTTTTCTTTTAAATAAGCCGTTTGATCTTTTGTATAGATTGAAAATATCTGAATCTTTTAATTGTGTTAGGTGCTTAATGCATTCAAACCAGCACATGGAATCAAAGGCTTCTACTATAATGTATGAAATGCACTGGCACATTATCAACTCATGCGTTTTTTTAACTATTTAAATGAATATGATGTGGATATCACCTACCAAACAATTTCCTTGAGATCATAATTCCACCGATCTTTTGCTTCCATGGTATATGTGTTGTTCTCGAAGCTATTAAAAATGAGCAGGTGTTTTGGAAGCAGTTATACCGAACTTCAAGGATTATGAAGAAAGTAAAAGAATTATTTAGAGTTAACTGGTGACTGATAGCCAGTAAAATTATGATGTCATGAATGATATCATAAAACCTAAGGGCACTGGCACAGTAAGAAAATTTTAATGTGCAAAATGTTGGTACTTTTTACTGGTTATAATAATGTGGTTTATTTGTGAGAATTGTTTGCTTGGTATTCCTTTTTTTTTATATGTTCTGGATCTTTCCACTCTGGATAGCTGTTCATCAGTGAATGCTTTTCACTTTGGATAACTATAACTGTCAGTGAATGATCAAGTGCTACTTGGCCTTGTATTTTTTCTCCTCTAACATAGCATGCAGTGCATGTGTTATTCTCTGACTGGCTGTATTCTTTGAATTTAAGCAATTTCTCCAAAGGTTTACTGTTTACTGATTGAAACTGATTATACTTTCACTCCAGGTTGTGCTAGATAAATTGGTTAAGCCTTCCAATGCTATCCTTGACTATAATACGAGGTACGTATTGCCCTTTTTTTTGGGATCATGAAGTCCACAAAATGGGACTTATAAGCTGCCAATAAATTTAGTTATAGCAGTTTGGTTGGATCAGTTTGAGGCTAGAACCTAGAATCAAACCAAATTGACCATACCCTGGACCCGACTTAGAACCGAACCAATCTAATAGATTTGGTTCAATGTCGATTCTAGGGTAGATGATAGGGTTGGTCGGTTCTATTCTAGGATTTTGGACCTAGAACCGAACCAAACCGACTGTACCTTGGATCTAACTTGGAATTGAACCAATTTGATAGGTTTGGTGTTGTGTTGGTTTTAGGGTAGAACCATTTTTTCTCTTTTAGCATCGGTTTTTATATGTGTGTGTAGAGCTGGACTTGGCTACACTTGCGTGTAGCTCAGTCCAGATTCAGTCGCCCTTTTCAATGTTGGATCTATACGGATTATGGATATCAAAGGTGGAAAAGGTGGAAAAGTTGGGATAGCTTCAAGATCTGTGTGGATCCAAGATTGGAAAGGACGATCAAATCTGAGGTTTGTCTCCACACGAGTGTACTGAAGCCCAACTTTATATGCGTGTGTGCGCGCGCGCGCCAACTAATCTAATATCCAAAGTCTCTTGATAGAAATGGTAAACAACTCATACATTGTCTTTAATGACCCATATTTGGTAATTGGGAAGACTTTTTTTTTTCCAAAAAAAAAAAAAAGTTTGATAACTTCAAAAAAATAAAGGGGGTTGATTGGTTTTTTGGATCAGAGCTAAGGAACCAATCTCTAAAATTGAGAATTGACCTGAAGGGAGTCAATTACAGGGTTCTTGATCTAGAACCTACCCTATTAATACTCAAAACCAAACCAACTAAACCCTATTAAATTGAATTGGTATCGGTTTTCGAGCTATCCTATCTCATTGTTCACATCTATTTAGCTAACATGTGAACAGTCTAAATTATTCTGTCATGATAAAAAATAGTTTATTATTACAATGAATTATGTTAAACAAATTTGATTATGTGCACACATTCTCAAAATGAAGAATTTACACTTTCTAAGTTGAACTAATTTCCTTTGTTGCTTTGTATATTTATGCATGTTGGTTTAATTGCTTGCTTTGAATTTCAATTTGTAATAAATAGTGCATGTGGATTTTTCATTTAAGAAAAAGGAAGAATCTTGCATATCATAGGATTTATGAGGGCAAACTATATAGCGTGTGCCTGTGGTTATTTCACTGAAAAACAAGAATGCTGCATATCATGGGATCAGGGCAAACTGTATACTGGCCATAAAAAAAAAGAACTTTCCTCTTAGTGACTATTAATCATGTAGTCTGAAGCTATGTTTTTGGAAGTCGTAGGAACGGAAGATTGTTGCATTTTCGACTCATGAATCGCTATTTTTAAAGATTAAATTAAGAGATACAAATGATATTTAAGAACTAGTAGATATTGCAGCATTGGAAACGAATCTTCGACTGTTATTTACCACCGTTCAATTTGTGGTCATCCATGTTAATGATGTCAAATTTAGAGGCATTTCATGCCTTTATAATGGTACATCTGAGTGCATGTGCTTTTAATGTCATGCCACATGGAAAACCTTATAGCTTGGCTGCCTTTATTACTTATGGTATAGTTCTCATGTTAAATATGGTCAATAGAAGTTGGAATCATAAAATTTTGAGCTTGCAATCTTTATAGTAATAGGATATCTTGGTAATGGCTTATTATCAACCTTTTTTCTTGTAAAAGTTAATATTTTTGGATATGCAGGTATAGTGGAATTACCTGTGAAATGCTAAATGGTGTCACGGCAACACTCAAGGATATTCAGGTACAACAGTTTGTTGGTTCTTCTCTTGTTTTATATTTTGGAGGTGACTATTTATTGTTGTATATTAAACGATAGATTGTTTCTTATATCTCTCTGTTTTGTCTAGGTAAGTATGGCACTCTTCTTTTGGACATAAACTCAACTATACATGCAAGTTTTAAACAAATTTATCTGACGATAGTTCTGATTTATGTTCTCAGGAAGAGTTTCTTAAGCTTGTTCACAAAGAAACAATTCTTGTAGGTCATTCCCTGGAGAATGACCTTTTAGCATTGAAAATATCTCATGATTTGGTAATTGATACTGCGATTTTGTACAAGCACCCCCGTGGTTTCAAGACAGCTTTACGGGTCTTGTCCAGGAAATTTCTTTCTCGGCAGATCCAGTTGTCGGGAAATGGACATGACAGTATTGAAGATGCAAGAGCTGCTATGGAACTAGTACTGCTCAAGGTTAGACATGGTAAAGTTTTCACTATATTCTGATGTTTGTGTCCTACTGTGTACACGATAATTTTGATGGTTTTCTTGATTCTTGGCCATAGGATATGCTGCAGGTTGACGTTTTATTTATTTATTTATTTGTTGGGGTGAGGTTGGGCACTTTTATATAAGCCGTGTCTTTAACCACATCCATTTGTGGCTTACCAATTTAAAAGTGATTGGTAGCATATAAATTCTTGAAACTTAAGTGTCAACTGGCTTACCTTTGTGATTCCTCCTATCTTTATCTGTCTGGTTGCATTAATCGAGTCAAATTCTTCAATGATGTTCCCACCCATATGGAGATATTGTAGGGTTATGTGATATTTGTGCATCTAAGCACCACCTAGAAAATGTAGAAGGATTATATTGGAGATTGTCTTAAAGATTTTATGTGTCAGCTTCTTCTGAAGTTGTACATGTTTCAATTTGCAGTTTCCTTAAACAAGAAGTCTGTTTGTTAGTGGCTGTGCATCATATTTTACAATCGAAGAAGTGTAGTACAATTTCTTGTATATTGTTTTGGGAGTGTCTGCATCTTCATTAAGCATGCAGCAGTTGTTTGCATGTGTAAGAGCACATATGCAGTAAGTGGCATATGTTTTTTGGGAAGCAACCTGGGCAAGTCTATGTCACAAGTGACCTTTTGAACTTGGAGCATGAGAAGGTTGACAATTGTTAGAGTTGGCATGGGGCTTTCAATTTTTTGTTGTTTGCATATTAATTTATTTACTTGCAAATATACGAATATGTGATGTTATATGCAAAATGTGGTAAAAATATTAACTACAAGTAGTTTGATGTTTTTGATTGGTAGCATTGCTTAAGTAATTGTGAGATGCCCAACACTGGTTGAACTTTGTAAAACTTTTACTTTCTTTAGGTATAAATATCACATTTTCATCTCTTTAACACCTAGAGCACGTAATTTAACATGACTTTAATTAAAATATCTTGATGCTATCCCATGAAGTTCTCAATAGATGGTTCTCAGTATACCCCTTTATCTCATGAGCAATCCATTTAACACTGTCTATAGTTCAGACGACGATGACGACAATAGCAACAACAAAGCTTAATCCCAAATTAGTTGGGGTCGGTTATATGAATCTTTTTGCTCCATTCAGCTCTATTTTGAGTTTTTTTTTTTTTTTTTAAGATGTAAAAATTCTAAGTCTTTCTTTATTACTTCCTCATATGTGATTTTTGGTCTATCTCTACCTTTTCTTTTCTCTGTATGTATCAAGTCATTTTTTTGCATAGGTGCAATTTTAGGTCTACATTACACGTACAAATCATTTAAGTCATCCGTTCCTTAATTTATCTTTGATTGGAGCTATCTCTACTTTTTAATGAATGATTTCATTTCTTATTCTATTTTTTTTTGTATTACCACACATCTATCTTAACATTTTCATTTCTGCCACATTCATCTTATGTATGTGTATTTTTAACTGTCCAACATTTTATATCATAAAGCATAGATGGCCTTATGACTATTTTATAAAACTTTCCTTTCAACTTGCTAAGTACTTTACAATCATATAATATTCTAATTGCATTTCTCCATTTATCCTATCTGCTTTAATCTTGTGAACATCATCATTCTTAATCTCTCCTTCCTTATAAATAATCGATCCTAAATACCGAAAATAATTATTTTTAGTAATTTTATGGTCCTCAGTTTATACTTTACATTTATCTTCATTTCTAATTGTACTAAAATTGCATTTCATATATTTTGTCTTTATCCTACTTAACCTAAAACCTTTAGATTTTAATGCATTTCGCCATAGTTCTAATTTACAGTTAATTTTAGTCTTAGTTTCATCTATTAGTAATATATCATTTGCAAATAACATGTACTATGAAATATCATTCTGAATATGTTTAGTAAGCTTATCTATAACTAAAGCAAAAAGATAGGGATTAAGAGTAGATCTCTGATGTAAACCTAATGTAATAGAAAATTTGTTAGTATTACCACAAATAATTCTTACACTATTAACTACCCCATCATACATATCTTTTATTATGTTAATATATCTAACAAGTAATTCTTTCTTTTCTAACACCCATCATAAGATTTTTTTAGGGATCCTATCATATGCTTTTTCTAAATTAATAAGAACCGTATGAGGATCTTGTTTCTTTACTTTATACATCTCCATTAACCTTTTAAGGAGGAAAATAGCTTCTATGATCGACCTTCCTGGCATAAAATCAAATTAATTTTTTGATATTTTTTATAATACATCTCAACTTATGTTCAATTACTCTCTTACAAAGTTTCATAATATGACTCATGAGTTTGATGCCGTGATAATTAGAGCAGTTTTGAATATTTTTTTTGTTCTTATAAATTGATACTATAATGCTCTTCCTTTATTCGTTAGGCATCTTTTTAGTTTCTAAAATCTTATTAATAAACTTGTCACCCACTTACTCCAGTATCACCTATAAATATTTTTAAACTTCTTTAGGAATCTTATCAGGTTTCACAGTTTTTTCTACTTTTATTTTATTTTTTTATAGTCTCGTTTACTTCAGATGTTCTAATATTAGGAGTATACACTATAACTTTATCCTTAATGGAGCTAATAGACCATCCTAAATTATCTATATGATTTTTATTTAATAATTTATTAAAATAGCTTCTCCATCTTTTTTTTTGATATTTTTTTCTTTAACCAAAACTTTTTGATCATCATCTTTAATGCATTAACCTGAAATATATCTCTAGTTTTTGTGTCTCTTACTCTTGCAATTCTATATATATATATTTTTCTCCATCTTTAGTTTCTAACTTGTGATATAATTTTCCATATGCCTTATATCTAGCCTTCTGTACCATCTTTTTAACTTCTTTCTTAACTATTTTATAATTGTCATATGCTTCTCCATTTTTACGTTAAGATAGATTTTTATAGCACTCTCTTTTAGCCTTATATTTAGATAGTTTTTTTATAGCATTCTTTTTTAGTCTTAACTGTGAATTGAACTTTTTCATTCCACCATCAAATTTTCTTATCATATGGTTCTTTTCCTTTTGACTTTCCTAATATCTCTATAGCTACTTTTCTAATATTATTAGCCATCTCTTTCTATATAGTATTAATCTCTTCATTTATATTTCATTTTTCTTCCTTCATCACTCTATTTTTAAAAGTTATTAGTTTCTCTCCTTTCAAATTCTACCACCTAATCCTTGGATTCTTATACCTTACAGTCTTTCTCTTCCATTTTTGAATACACACATCCATAACCATTAATTTATCTTGTATAGTTAGACCTTCACCCAGTATAACCTTGCAATCTTTACAAAACACTTGATTAATCTTTCTAATAAGGAAGAAATCTATTTGACTAGCATTATACCTACTTTTAAAAGTTATTAAATGAGAGTCCTTTTTAAAATATGTATTGGCTAATATTAATCGTATGCCATCACAAACTCTAAAATGATATTTCTCTCATTATTTCTATCTTTAAATCCATAACCTCCATATACTCTTTCAAAACCTATATTATACTTTTTTATATATCCATTCAAATCTCCTATAATAAATATTTTTTCTTCAGTAGAAATCTCTCAAATTAGTCCATCCATATCCTTCCATAAACTTTGCTTTGTTATACTGTCTAAACCTACTTGAGGAGCATAAGCACTAATAATATTTATTGACTCCTCATCTATCACTAATTTAATTAAAATTATTTTATCTCCTAACTTCTTAATGCCTACAGCTCCATCTTTTAATAGTTCAAACAACAAAAGATTGAAAATTCCACTGTAGAATAAAGAGGGTCCTTTGTTAATATTTAATGGTATAGATGTTCAATGCTCGTAACGACTAATTGTTATGTGGAAGTTTGCCTTTTAATGTTCATCCCAGTACCTTGGATCAAGGGACTGAAGTCTAAAATTTTTTTGCCCCATTACCTTTTCCAAACAACCTTAATATTTGTTTTAATGGTGTTATGCAAGTTAATGGTGCATAATTTTAGTGTTTAATTTAATTTCTAAGTGGCCCATGTGTTGGTGAAAATCCTTGCATTCCGTTGTCCACTTGTTGTATATCCTTTATGTGACGTTTGTAAGCACTGTTGTTTGAGGTAATTTTTGGGGTCAAGATGTAGCCCAAACATAAATGAGCACAGGTTTTAGCATTTTAAGAATCACATGGAATCTCTTTTTAATCAAGAAAAATGATCGCATGGCATTGAAGCCACCTATCAATGGGAATGTTCTACCATTCACTTGTCATGTAAATGCGTCATCAGCTTTTACATTTTCTAATAGCACATCTGAAGCATACTAAATTTCATCATTGTCACAGCTAAAGTAAAACTGAAAATAAGAAAACATATTGCAGAACTGTTCTTGTATTTGCTGTTTGATATGCTTATTCTTATGTTAGTATAGCCTTAAAAGCTTTTGTCCTTTTTGTAAATTGAATACCCTTTTCTTACGAAACATAAATGCAATTTGGACATTTTACCTAGTGTTGCTTAAAAAATGCAAGTCAATTTTATGAGTATTTGACCTCAAAAAACTTCTGCTGCACCAGGACCAGAATTTGGCTCCCCTCCAAAATTTATGCGAAGCAAACTGGTCTCAGTTTTGCATCAAAGTGGCAAAACCTGCTCTCTCATTGATGATATATCCATCATCAAGAGATATTCTGACGAATCATGCAATACAATTCCAGTTTTTTCAGATGATGATGCTCTTTCCAGAACGATAAAAGAGGTTGATAATATAACTCTCTTAAATAATTTGCTCCACCGATTGTTAGATGTTTCATCAGTTGCTTAAAATATAACTTATCTGTTATTGTAGGTAAAGAATGAAAAAGTGAGCTTTATCTGGACCCGATTTTCAGGGTTGTTTTCTTATTTGAAGACTCAAGCACAAGATGCAGGGAACTTGAAATCTCAAGTTGCAGAGTTGTTATCATTATCGACGTGTAAGAAGAAACCATCCAGGAAAGACATGAAGCATGGCAGAAGTTCTGAATTGAATAATATTCTAACGGGTATAGATATTAAAATCCGAAAACTCTACGAAGCATTACCGGATAATGCTATGTTTGTAGTTTCTACCGGTCATGGAGATACTGCCATGGTTCAAAGGTGAGTATCAGGTCTTCTTCTTCTTCTCTCTCCTATTGAATCGGTTGCTTTTCCTTTTCTTTTATCTTGGCAATTGCTCTTATTTTTTATAAATAATTACATGGTCTCTTTTTATTTATGTAAATTAAAGCAAGCCAAGTCCAGTATTATAGACCTTGGTCCCTAAACCGCTGACATATCAGGACGGGGCTTTTGACTCAGACTTGATTCAAAAGATTGAGCTTTGTACCATGTTAATTATCAAGTTGGTTCTGTGTTTAGTGATTGCACCTTTAGATTAAATTACATCCAGATATGTTGTTGGTAAAACTAGTCCTAATTGTTGCACCTGGAACTTGTGATATCAGTGATATTAATATGTATTGACGATGTTAAAAAGCCATGGAAGTGGAGTTTCTAGGGGTAATAGACTTATAGAACTCTGCTGTAAGCCCTTGTCTTTATTCACGTCACATATGCATGGCCTGTTAATATCTAAAGGCCACATTTTCTGTTATTTAGCATATAATGGAGTTGATATGTAAGGAGAGGTTAAAGCTCGAATTGGACCTTTGGAAGTTTCTAGAAGCTAACGTGAGAATTTTATAAAACCAATGCCAAAAGAGTTGGAGCTCAAGTTTAGTGAGGTTATTCATGAAGTTAAGGACGCAGTGAGAATTTGTTTACAGAAGACTTAAAAGTCTTTCTATTTTCCTCTTTAACTTTGATTTCTGTTAGGATGGAGAGAAAAATAACTAAGATATCTATATGAAGTGGATATGTGCCAAGATATCTACATGGATGAAGTGGATATGTGCCACTAGAGAATTCATGCATTTGTAATTTTCTGAAGAGAGGAAAATTAATAAGACAGTTCTAACTATGGCTTAAGTGCATTGGTTATAATATTGGGACGTGGCAGCAAGTTCGGAAATAGTTTTGATGGTTCAAACAATTCCAGCTAAAGATTCTCTTGGAGGAGGCGGCCTCAGATTCAGGCTAAACTCTCATGACAGACATAGTATTAGATGGAGGTAACAACTAATAGTATACAATCTGGGGACACCCATCTCAGAAGGCTTGCCTAACATCAATGCATGTAACCATATATTTTGCAGATTAGGACATTCCAAAACGCATGCACTTGCTATTTCCAGCACACTGCTATATGCAGTGCACCTGTCAAGCTGGTGTAAGATGTCATTTCATGGTAGACTTTTGTTAGGTCTTGCCTGTCTGTCAACATTTAAAATTATCCAACCTGTATGAAATATTGAGATAGACATGCTATTTTGTTTGTTTCTTCAAATTATGGAAACATGGTTTGTTGAAATGACCTCGTATATGCATCTCCTTCCCCCTGCATTCATGATCCAACCTGTGTTTTATTTCTTTCTTTGATTTGTTTGCTTTATTTCGAATCATGCAAGTAGTTCTGACGAGCGTTACTTTCCTGGTGCTCATTAAATAATGTCTGAAGGTTAAGGAAAATGCTAAAGGAAGGCTGTGAAACGTCAGTTAGCAGGGAGAAACTAGTGCAAGCCTTACAAGAGCTCCAAGCCCAAGCTGAAGTTGCCCTATGTTTTGTTAGCGTCAAACATTGATTGTCTACAAATGGTAGGTTAATTTCATGAGCGTCCATTCATTGTGTTTGATTCATGGAGGGCATCACTGGTACTGTTACTTTCTTGCCAGGAATCATTAAAGATTGATGTTTGTCCCATAAACGTAGCCGTCCAGCCTCGTCCCAAATATTCAGGGGGATGGAAGCTGCATGGTGATGGAAAGAAAAGGAACCTGTGTTACTGCAAGCTCGTCAAAGCGAAAATTATCTTCGAGGTTGATTCCCTACTGCCACGAAACATCATTTTTCTTCTTTTTTTTTTTTTTTTTTTTTTTTGGTGAAACTCACCTGAGAAAATCGTAGGCATTAGCACTTAAGATGATGTAAATTTTTATTCAATGGAAGGTGGAAGTCATTTCCTATAGTTTGTTAGCATATTCGGTAATTTGGAAGCTTCTTTTAAAAAAATTAAGGGTTAATTGACAAGTAGACATGAACATGCAACCTGTACTGAAACGAGTTATAAAAATGCTACAAATCAAGAGCGGCTGAAACCTGTTAAGGCTCGTTCATGCGCGCATTGGTGGTCTTTCAAAAGGACCTGTTTGCTAATTTAGCCTGCCAGGTCCATCAGAAGTCCAACCGGAGCTTGGATGCAGTTAAATGATATGATGGAGAGTGCTGGCTTTAATATGATGGAGAGATGATGGCGTAATTATCTGACCAATGCAAAGAAAACCCGTGAGAGATCGGTTGGCATTTTTAGAGCTAAATTAATTTGAATTAGCTTCTTAAAATCCGAGCAGAACCAAAAAAAATTTGATTTTATTTAGGTTCAGTTTATATGTTCTGATTTTGATATTAATTCTTATAGCAAATTTTATATGTTTCATTTATAATTTAATTATTTACGATATAAAAAAAAAATATTTTTTACATAATATAATCATTTATATACGTTTGTAACAAGTTAATTTTAATTTTAATATAAATAAAAATTTATATGATATGCACAAATGATTTGGTTTGATTTATATTAATTTTTTTTAGAATTTAAATTGAAAATAAATTGATTTTTTTTTTTTTGTTATAAAATTTTTTTTTAGGATTGTGCATACCATAGATTAAAATCTTTATTTGGCATACCTAATTTGAACTAGTAAGCTTTGTGCATGTTCAAGGATTGGACCGACAAGGTCAAAGGTATGATGGGTTCTCTGTCATGGGACAACTATTTTTGTGTTTAAAAAAAAAAACAAAAAATCAAAGATTAATTCTATCTTTTACGGGACATGACCGAGTAACGTGGAAGATTGAATTAGTAAAGTAAAGCTGAATTGACGGTTTTCAATAAACTGATGGTGATGGCTCTCGCGTGAATGGAGAGAAAGGGGTATAATAAACGGAAGTGAGAGATTTCACTTAACAGCCTGGCGTGATTCAATCAGGTCGCTAGAACTTATTTATTTATTTGTTTACTTACGTATATGGAGACAGGAGGAACTCCCCTATTTCGTTAAGATTGTGAAGAAATATAGAGAGTAAGCCAGGCCCGGGAAGCTTAGCACTGCTATTATCATTCTCATACAACATCTACTATTCATTAGCATTCGTGGATAACCATCAAGAAAGAACATGTAGGCCTTGGAATATGGATGTAGAAAGCTTAGCATCTTCTTGGTTTCTTGTCCTTACCGAAAACTAAGAGTAGCTAAAACGTCACCATCTCGTGGGCACAAGCTAACGTTATGAAGCAAGTTTTCTACAAGGACATCTAGATCTTAAGCATAAAATTAGCCTTGTTGTTGTTGTGATAATATTAAATTACTCTTGAGAAAGCCAACTGTAATCTCTTTCATATTTTCTGACATACTTTTATGGTTAGCTTGTGATCATAAACATGAAGTTGCAAGGAGGAAAAGGAAATGGTCTTCATAGGCCCTCATGAAGTGGAAAAACACGCCATGACAAATGATGCCGCCATCAAGAGAGGGCTCCTGCACCGGACTTTTGGATACATATGGCTGCTGACTCGAGGACCCATTACCTAGCATACCCGATTCCCTCAAATATTTATCTCATTTAAGTTAGTTTTTGATAGGTGGATGGTTTAATTAGTTCAAAGAAGATAAAATAAAAAAAAAAAGAAAGGTAGATGGTAGCAGACCCATTTATTGATAAGTAAAAATGGACGGCAGAATCCTGAGAGACGCTAACTTCTAGTTGGATATGTTCTACCAGGTAAGGTTCCATTAGGTACTCACTCGTAATACCATTGAAGTGTGATGGCTACCATACAAAGATTTAATACAGGTAGCCAGTGATGGCTACCATACAAAGATTTAATACAGGTAGCCAGTGCCATCCTCAAGCACCATCTAAACTACGAAAGGCTGCAACTATTTTATTTTGATAAGCTAGGGTTCTATATATATATATATATATATATATATATATATATAAAGAGAGAGAGAGAGAAAGAGAGAGAGAGAGAGAGAGATGACTTGGCCACTCTCGTGTGTAATCAAGCACAGATCTATTTATCCTTTCACCCTTTGATCCACATGGATCATAAATCTCAAAAGTAAAAAAAGTGAAAAAAATGGGATAACTTCGAGTGTATATGGATTCAAGAATAAAAAGGATGACTAGATCAAGAGTTGACTATACCCAAATGTAGCCAAGCCTATTTATCTCTTTATATATATATATATATATAGATAGATTTGGCTACTTTCGAATGTAACTTGAATGTAGCTAAAGCTTAGATTCGAATACTTTCTTCATCTTTGGATCCACACAGTTCACGAATCTTAAAGATGAAAAAAGTGAAAAAAATAGGATAGCTTTGGAATTCATATGGATTCATGGATTGGGAAAATGACTAGATCATGAATTTAGCTACATTTGAATGTAACTAAGTCTATCTCTATAGAGAGGTAAACTTGGCTACATTCGATGGAATACGTATGAATTGAAGGATGAAAAAAGTGATTAATTCCTAAACTTGACTACATTCAAATATAGCTAAACTTATATTCGGTCACCTCCTCCACTCTTAAATCCATACAGTTTACAGATCCAAAAATAAAAAAAATGAAAAAAATAGGATGGTCTTAGGATCCGTAAAAATTTAAAGATAAAAAAGATGATCAAATTTTAAATTTAGCTATACTTGATTATAGTCAAGTATATTTCTCCTTTTACACTCACGCACCCATTCTAGAAACGCCATAAGTGGTAATATTGAGTACGGTTTTATATTGGAATTCTTCGTATATTTGGATGGCCGTTGGGTCTTGCCTCCACTTTTCTTATCATCACATGGCGAAGGGAAGGATTTGTGTAGCTTGCAATTAATTGGTTTCTTGTTGTTTTCAATGTGTTTTTGATGTCAAAAACAGGTGCAGTTGGGAAAAGATAGTTTAGCTTGAAATGGTGATAGGGGAAGATGAGTGGTAGTTGCATCGTGTGCTAAGATGTTACTTCATGTTGGCCTTTTGTTGAAGTATTCTCAAGGGAAATACCCTCATATGAGGCCATGGATGCCTGTCCAAGTAACGAAAAGCCTCTGCATTTACTTGCTGACAGCTACTTCAAACCTCCCCCACTTCCCAATATCAGAGAGAGAGAGAGAGAGGGTGATTTGCTGCCTTAACGGTATTCATTTCTAAGAGCAAAGTTGATGTGGTGATACTCTTGAACGGTTTTGCTTAGTTGAATCCTTCAATGCAACAATGCTTACGTCTATGCAATATGTATCCCGAGACATGCACTAGAACTAAAGCCTATAAAGCCCTTCTAGAGGATCAACGTAAGGTTCAACAACAACAAAACTTAATAGCAAAGGAAAAAAAAGAAGAAAGGAGGTCTCAGTAACGAGATGAAACCTGCACTTCATGGTATTTAATACGTGCTGAACTGTCCAATGCAATTAGGTGACCCTACTTCCTCCAATGCCTACGTAACATAAGACTTACGACAACATGCATGCACCACCATAATAATATTAAATTAAAGGGAAGCGAAGGAAAACACTTCATTACTTCTTTTTCTCTCCGCCGGTCGTTTTCAAACCAAAGGAAGTACACCCCAGAACCTGTAGCGTAGTTATGATGAGACACAGAAGTATACGTTTCATGCATCCTTTGAATTTTATTTTGATGCATAATTTTAAAGCCCCTAGCTACAGTACCTTAGAGCTTGTTTGAAATAACTGTTGGCCTCGTTGCTGGCCAATGGCTATCTCATACAGCTGCTGGTAGAGATGATAGAAATCGGACTCAACTCATAAGCCCGATTCAAACCAACTCAAAAAAAGAGGTCTAGAGTTTTTTTTTTTTTTTTTTCAATTCAAACCTAAATGACTCGAAAACTTTAGGATTGGATTGGGCTAGGTCATGCGTAATATGAAATGATTCGAAAACGATGTTTGTCAGAAAATGCATAAACTTTAATCACCTCTCATAATTAGATGTTGGGACATAAGGATAAGATATATTATTTCAATTTCATTATTTTAAATTTTAAAATTTTATTTAAATGGCATTATATAAATTTTAAATTATCATTTATATTGTTTATATGATTAATGTTGTAATATTTTGTATTCTTTGATATATGATATATTTGATACTAAAGTGACTCAATAAATAATAGAATCAAAAGTGCACTTTTTCAAGTTGAATATCATTGAAGGATTGACATCAACTACTTCAAACACTTTTTTTATGAACATAAAAATGGAAGAGTAGAATTAGGTATAGCTTTGCTTTTATTTATTTATTTATTTATGAGATTATGAACATTTCTAACATTTGCTCATTTTATTTTATAATTTTATTAATAATTTAATATAAATATTCATTTAGTTTTAAAAATGTTTTTATAGACTATTGCTTAATTATATTATTTAATATTTTATAAGTTTATAACTATATTTCTATTAGTATCTAATCATGTTATAATTTTGTGTCGATCTATTTTAATATTTAGAGTAACAAATAGGTAAAAGAAGAAAAAAGATTAAATTAATCATTAATAAATTACTTAAAAAGAATATAAAAAAGTATGTATTGAATTCTAAAAAAATGTAAGTTATTCTGAAATGATTCATGGATTAATTCTAACTCAATTATTTAAGGTTAGGATTTAACTTCAACGATCGGAATATAAAACTTGAAATGATCTAATTAGATTCAATTACCACCTCTATTTACTGAAATACAGTCACTTAAAGGGATCCTGGTGGCCAGGGCCTTAAAGTGACGAGGTTTGATGGAAGCCTTTGTAATGCCTCATTTCCATATAATTTTATATAAAGAATGACCCTCACGTGTGTTGCACGTGCCAGACTAATACCTAGAAATTGGTAGGTAAACACCCATGCGCCCAAGCCACCCATGACTCGGTTTTCCACGAAACCCAAGTTGTTAGATATCATGGTTGTGTATGGTGTACTTTAAAGTTGCTGTCAATTTTCTTGTCATTCCTTCTTCTTGCGGTCATTGGTTGATGTCCCTTTAATTCCAGCAAAACCTTGGATCACTTTAGGACTAAACAGGGCCCACATGTCTCATTTCCACCTCAATTCACACATGCATGGGACCATCCTGCCTTGCTCCAATTTGGGAAATTTCCGAAGGAATCCGTTTGGTGCATCCCTCCTGAGGTTGTCCAACTTCTCAAGTTTTTATTGTTAATAGAAACATTTTTCCAGGTAGTACAACTCTGTGGGATATTTTACTCATGTTTTTAAGGTTATAGGAGCCTCTATTGAAATGCACAACACTTGCTTTGACCATCTTACCGTTTCGTGATTCTGAGTTATATAAGAAAGCTTACCCATTCATTAATATATATTTATATATAAATCCGCAGGTATGCTAATAAAATGGTTATCAACTAGATTAGGTGTCACAGTTTCATTTAATTAATACTGGCCGTTGCCAATGGTATATCATATTGCATAGATGATGACCATATCAGTTGCAGTAGATAACCAATGTCGTTGGATTTCAAAGATTTCTCGCAGTACCCGCATGCTGACTGGTGAAACTACTTTGACTAAAAAAAAAAAAAATTTAACAAGATTATTAATTAGTTGGTGGCCATCACATTCACGCAAAGAACCATCAGTAATTGCATTGCCATGGGCTACATCGGCATCAAAGGATCGATCAGCTGGGCTGTGTTTTTTTATTAGATAGCGAAGTTGCGTTAATACCATTACTTGTTTGCAGGTGCATATGTATATATGTGAAAGAGATGTGAAGGAGAACGGTCCAATTTGGTGCAGCTAAAATCCTCCATCAACAGCAAAAGTATGGCTTCCTAAAGGTTGCCTATCAATAACATGGGACATGCTATCTACATGAAGGTGAAGAAAAAAGGAGATAGGCTACCCTTTTCTCCGTTGATGCCATACTTACACGCCATAAGTTTCAATCAAGTTTACAAAAGCTTAGAAAGAGATGAAATAAAAAACCCCTTATTCGTGCATAAAGATATGCATATATAGCCATTTAATCTGAAATGCACTAGGGAGTCAAGGGCATGAATCCTTCTTGCTTTCTATTTGGAAACTTAAGCGAGTATAATTTTGTACTCTCCAATATGAAAAGTTAATAAATCAAACCCAGCAGCACTAATTTTATGGCATAACTGAGTCCAAATGACATGCACATCAGCTCCCTCCTCATAGTCACCATTCATGGGTGTTCTCTAGAGAACACAAATGGCATTGGAATGGATTTTAGTCTGTCCTATTTTCTCAAAAGATAAAATCATGTAGCTATTCAAAGTCTGTTCATCAGAATCTTTCTCAAATGAGATATACGTGCAGTGCGAAACGCGTGGACGCTTTGAAAACTTCCCTCTATGTATAGATTTCATGCGCCAAACTTGTGGTTTTAATATTCTGATGTACCTACCTATCCTCATCTATACCTAGCAATTCTAATGTGGGCGGTCCAGCTGCCTGCTAAACCGTTTACCACTTTGAGGAAAGGTAGTTCAGTAGGTTTAGAAAATAGAGAGAGAGAGAATTATACAAACTGCACGCATGGCTTGTGATATATTTTGATGCTCTAATTTGCTCTGACCTTTGCTAATTACTAGATCTACCAAATACCTGGTCAAAACACCACAAGCTATCCAGTTTTCAAACAGGATTTCAGCACTCATGCATTCGAAACTCTAAAGTTCAAGAAATTATGGATTTTTGGGTGGGAGGGAGAGAGAGAGAGAGAGAGAGAGAGAGAGAGAGAGAGAGACTTTTGTAAGGAATATTGTTAAGGAAGTTGAGGACATTATTAAGTTACAAGGATAGGTGCAATTGATGGGGAAGGTGAGGGGCCAATGGCCAAACACGCCAAGTTGTGAGGCTGCTATGTGGATAGATATAATACTACCCCTCGCTGTCGTGTTAAACTAACAAAAAGGACTTGCCATCCAAACCCTAAAGCAAACCAACTCTCTCATTCCTTCTACTTATCCTCCCCACTCCTTCTTGTCCACCCCCTTATCCTCTTCACATCGTACTGCCTCCGATCATCTTTGATCGAGGAGATGGGATCGTCATCAGCAGCCACTGGATCCGATGACACGAAGGGTTGCCCTCGAGGGCACTGGAGACCAGGCGAAGACGAGAAGTTGAGGCAGCTTGTCGAGAAGTATGGTCCTCAGAACTGGAACTCGATTGCTGAGAAGCTGCAAGGAAGGTCAGGTGTGTGACAAGAGTTAAGATCAACTCCTCCCTCCTAATAAATAGCCTTCTCTGATATCATCATACATATAACCTCACAAGAGAAGATGGGATGCTACAACATCTCTATTTTCTTTCTTATCAAAATAAAAATCTCTATTATCTTATATACTGGCCTCCATATTCAAGCTTTTGAAGCCATCACAAGTTTTTGATCTCTCTCTCTCTCTCTCTCTCTCTCTCTCTCTCTCTCTCGTTTTCGATTTCTTATTCTTCTTTTGTAAAATCCCTTTATCTTGTTTTCTAAGATATGAGTTCTTATGGCTCACTCTTTGCAGGAAAGAGCTGCAGGTTGAGGTGGTTTAACCAGCTAGACCCAAGAATTAACAAGAGACCATTCACAGAGGAAGAGGAAGAGAGGCTGCTCGCAGCTCATCGTATTCATGGAAACAAGTGGGCATTGATAGCTCGGCTTTTCCCTGGTAGGACTGATAATGCTGTGAAGAACCATTGGCATGTGATCATGGCTCGACGGCACAGAGAGCGATCGAGGCTCTTTGGCAAGAGAAGTAGCTCTGATAGCACTGCGAATGGCCTCCTCTTTACTTCCTGCTCGGCTCCTCAAGAAAAAAGTAACTTAAAACACTTCCAATTTGATTCTGGTAGACTCTTTGAGTTTGGAAACTCCACCAGTGATAGGATCCCTGTGTCACCCTCAGGTTCATCTCTTTCTTGGGCCTTCTCTGGAACAACCATACCATCATCACGTCAAATTTTTGGTGCTAAGAGAAGGGACTACTGTAGTCCTAAATATAATTATAATGTTCTTGAGAACTCCCGTTTCCATGACCACTTCCTTTGTCCTCCTTATCATACTTACAGGAGTTCCAATGCATTGTGTGACACTAACTACAAGCTGGTGGTTCCTCCTTCTATCAGATTCTCTACCACAGGCGATGGTTGTGGAAGTGAGGTAACAAGTGCAAGTGAACTAACTAGACTTGGGGATTCTTCAGCCAGAGCAATGAACAATAGAGCTGATCGCCAGAAAGATGATGGTGACGATTCCTTGAAACCCAAGGACGTGACCTTTATCGACTTCCTGGGTGTTGGGATCACCTCGTAGTTAAATTAAAAATTATCGCAAATCTGCATACTTGGAGTTAGGTTAGACATCTAAATTAAGAGAGAGAACCACGTTGCCAATGGTTTTTGTTTGCAGTGTTGGTATCATGAAAAATTCATGGCTCTATCATGGAGATATTTATTCTGAACTGTCAAAACTTCTATTTAATATAATTTATCAATGCCTTTGGTCTTGTTTATTTGATCATTTCCTTTTGTTTCATGGCTCAATATATATATATATATATATTTGTGGTGTTTTCTGAAGTGTTTGGCTGAAGGAGTCAAGTCTCCTTATGATCCTTGTAGTGGCCGGAGATCTTCTTCCATCCTACAACGTGGACCTCGTTCACAAAATTTGAGCTCTGTGGCATGCACGTCGTTGAAATATAAATGCAGCATTTGAGTCTTAATTTTTTCGACACTACAAGGTTGATCATCCTCTTATTTTTAATTTCTTTTTTCGTTTCTCTTGCCTGAAAATATCCTTTTGTTTATTTTCACCATTTTTAATCTATTCCATATAGAAGAGGACATAAAGTTCTTGGTAAAATGATGTTCTCACAAGATGGCATTACTGTAGCTGATGGAACAAGGATAAGTCGTTCGAGGTTTCTTGCAGCCTCCTTTCTTGAACCTGGTTTGTTCAAACCCAATATAAGAATAGGTCAAGATATGCTTCACTACAAGCAAACGTGTTGAGTGTGAAATTAAGGCATACTTTCTTCGATTATGTCCTTTTATGTTAATTAAGTTGGCAAATTATCTTTTTTTATTAGAAAACCATCAAGAAGGTATAGTGGTTCCGCAATAATAATAATAATAATAATAATAATAATAATAATAATAATAACAATAATAATGAAAAAAGCATCAGCAATGGTGTAACCCAAGAAACACAGAAATATACAGACCCATAAACAAACCATAAAATTCTTATAAATAGTCCCAAGCACACCAAATAGAGCATCAGGAACGCCAACAGAAAAATGCCTGGATCTGGAGATGAATCCATTTTTGGAAGGGGAGGACCCTCGGCTGAAGGAAACACGAGCCTTCATCAGTAGATTTTCAGCTGAAAATAAAACATGCCCCACAGAATTATATCTGTTTGTGAATGTTTTGCACTTCGTTCAAAAAGAAAGGTTCATTCTTCTTTTTTTCCCTCCCCGAATCATGAGGAAATATTTTTCTCTCATTCTTCCTCCACAGAAAAAAAAGGGAAGAAAGTCTTCCTCTCATGCCAAAGAAATCTTTCACTCTTCACAAAGTGCCAATGATGCCTTGTAAAACTAAAATGAAGGAACAAATGGCTTGCAGCTTCTTGTGCAAAAGGCTTACGCAATGATGTGGCCATGCCCGAATAGCTAGAATTAGGCGATTCTTGGCTATAGCAATGGTTTTGTTCTTCAAAAATGTCATGTCACTAAATTAATTTTAAAAGGTTATACAACAATAAAAGCTTCATGTTGAAGAATTCTCACATAAGACTGTGCGTCGATTCCTTTTCATTGTTGCGTTAACCATATACGTCCGGTGCAATGATTATTATTGTACTTATATACTCCATCAAACCAATAACATTTTCTAGACTGGTACCATCAAAAAAAAAAAAAAGTACCATCAAAAAAAGAAATCCTTGTTATATTACTAATCAATAACTTTGTCTACTAAAAGGTAGCATCAACAAGAATTTTTGTGCAGGAAAAGGAAAAAACTGTTGGAAGTTATATTACCATATCACTGGAGTAAGGCAATAATGTTTTGATTCTTTGTTGCCAACTCCTCACCTTGTTCTAGTCCCCTTAAAATTTCATTCGGATGCAATATTTTAATTGATGAAATTTTTATCATGCATAACTTTGTTACACAATGAAAACATGTATGTATGTGTGTATATAAAGTTAGGTTTCACCTAGAAATGACTTGGGCTGATTGTAGCTGTAACTTAAGAGCATTTGCTAAGAAGGTATGCTTCTTAACCCTTTAAGTAACGAAATGAGTAACCTCACCGATTTTGCTAGATGTTATATTCGACCTTGAGCAAATTTATATTCTAAAACTCCTCAGCGAGGAACTAAGAAGTGGGCCGAAATATCCACATCCTTATGAACGACACATGTCAGGCCAAAAGAAATCATTAAATGCTATTTGGTAACGATTTATTCATGATAAATTGTATATTATTGTAAACCAAGAATAAGTCGCCTTCCCAAGCATGAGAGTGATGTTTGGATTTATGAGATTATGGTCGGGGAATTTTAATTCCAACCTGTCTTTTTTTGCCTTTTTGAATAAAATTTCTACCCGTTTGTATATGCATTCATGCATGCAATTATTATTTGATAGATGATTTGTTGTCTCTATTAGTTCAACCAAGCTCAATTGTTTAATTAAGGGATGGCAACATAAAAAAACTTAGGAGTGCCAAACGAGCTAGATGGACCTGGGCCCAGCTTAGTTCAACATGAAGCAGGCTAGGCCTCGAGCCAAGCCCAACATGGCTCACGAGCTATAGTACCTATGCTAGGCCTAGCACGACCCACTTGTTAGGTTGGGTCAGACCGCCATCCCTTGGCCCATGAGCTGTGTGATATGACAACTCATGGTGGGTTGGCACAATATGACCAATGGCTAGACATGACCTAGGTACGCTTAAGTGGCTTACCAAGTAAGAATGGATCGATTTGTTGTACAATCTATTAGGGTGGCCCACCAACATGGTTTGCCAGGCCTACATAATCGATTTGCCAAGCCCGCCTATTTTTTATTCGTTTCTCAAATAAAAGTTATTTTTTCCTTTTTTTTTAATAGTCAAAAGGCTAGTTTTTAAAGGCATTTTTATCTTTTACCCTAAAAAACCTTTTTTTCGTTTCAAGAATGATAAATAAATAGCTTTTAAGATTATTTTGGACATTTATAAGCCTTTAACCTCTATAAATAGCTCTATCCTTTTTCTCTCATCCTACACCGAATCACAAGATCTTTTAAGCTCTCCTAAGTTCTTCTCATCTTTCTACAAGCCCTCCTAATTCTCCTAAAGTCTCTTAATCTTTCTCTTTATAAGTTAGCTAGTTTTCCTAGTCTTTTTTTTAATTGCTACTCCTTTACAATGTCTAGTGGTGGAAGCTTTTGCCTATGCCATGACATCTTTGGAATCAATATCCACACAAAGGTTTTTGATTTATGGGACTGGTGTCTTTGAGCTTAGTAGTGCCACCAGTGTCACTTCGACCATTAAGTGCAGGGCTTGACTCAAGACCTTTAAAGTTTGGTAATACTTTAACATCGAAAAGATTGCCAGTAAGGAGGTTTGTACTATTTATAAAGTATGCAAGAAGGACTAAAGCTGCAATATTTTAAGAGAAACAAATTACCTATCCTAGCATTGGAAGAAGTATGACATGTCTCAAGCCCTAGGTTGTTGGGTCTGATGGGCCAATCTAATAGGCAATTTTTTATTTATTATTTTTTAGTTTTAAAATTAATTTTTTAAAAAATAAAATAAATTAAATATATTTATCTTTTTTAAAGATTGCTATTGAGTTGGCTCACAAGCAAGCATGTCCTAATAAGCGAAAATGAAGATTAAAGAATTTTCTTGAAATGATTGAAAGATAGATAAAAGAATCGACTAATAAGATGAGATGATTTGGTCGTGATAGCAAACTATTTGCCTACTCGTGAATAAAAATATGTATATAATTTATTTTTTTTAAATAATATTTAGAAAAAGATGAGTCCAATCTAGCATAACTCTTCTGTTTAAGCGTATGGGCTATGTCAAGTCTCACCCCTAGTTTAGTGGGTCATGCTGGCATGATCCACTGTAAGAGCCGTGTACAGCCATCATGCCAACTCGTGGTCCAACTAGTCTAGCCGTTGGACACCTCTAAAGAAGCTGCTTGCTGCGTGACTTTTAAAGCTGCAAGATTGTTCACTGCTGCATTAGCTATCAAAGCATTGTTTCCATATTAATGCGCTGTTCTTTCTTTCCCATTTAACTAGTTTAATATTTCGCATTTCATCTTAGATGGTGGTGATGTACGTCTTTTATCCAAGAACCCACATAATAAACATTTCAATATCCTTTGCGTGTGTATCAATAATCAGAGGGGCATAATCCATAAAAATTACTTGTTATTATAAGTTGACGTTTTCTGCAGGAAAACATAATAAAATACTCGTTATAATTCAAAAGTTACGCTCGTGTAGCAAGGCCACTGATCACACATCAAGGAGATGTGGCAAAATAAATAAGATCACAAAAAATGCATTTGAGCACAAAAGTCAAAACCTTTTTCACACGCCTTAATATATGATCGATGACTTGTATTATATCGAATCATGAAATAGTCAGATAAAAATTAGACCCAACTTATTTCTTATCAAAAAAAAAAAAAAAAAACAAAGAAAAAATTTACTTACAGGAAATTTAGATTGTCCATGTCTTGCCGAAGTCTCGTTCAAGGTTGTGGTCTCGAACAATAAAATAAAAGCCCACTCCAGTCCACGCTGATCCTCAGGTGAGCTGAACAGAATCCTATCTTTGCTTTAATAAATGAACTCTTTTGATCATAATTAACTCAATAACTATAAATAACAAAATCTTGATTAATCTAATAAAACTAAAGCTTGTTTTTAATAAGACCGTTAACTCTAGCGTATATATAGCAATTAGCATTGGAACAAAAAATATTGTATGCCAATCGAGGAGTGTAGGAGTATAAACGAGTAAGCTCAATTGGCTTGAAATGAACATCAAGCCATCCCGGACCCGTAGGCTAACCATAAACAACTATATTCTAGGTTATTTTGATCAATATAGCACATAAAATTTATTTCTAATTAAATTGATAGAAAAGGTCAAATTAATGCCTCCTCTAATAGATAGTGAAAATTTCTAACTCCCTTAAATACTTATATTTTTTTCAAATTCAACATAACAAATCATTACTCTCCTTCGCTCTCTCATTCTCTTTGCAAATAATCTTTTACTCCCTCAATTTCTCTACATGATCTCCTAATTTCTATAAGTTTTCACTCTTTATGCAATCAACTTTTTCTAAAGAAGAGAGGCTTGCTCAATTTAATAATTTGAAAGGCTTCAGCTATTAAGAAAAAGTTGAGTCTTGAGGGGTTGAGGTATTTTAAATTTAGTTGTTTAATTTTATTTAATTACTTATCATTTAATTATTAAATATTAGTTGCTACTTACTCTTAAATATAATTTATTTTATATAAAATATAAAATATTATTAATAATAAATATTTGATTTATTATTATAATAGTTGATTCACCTCTAAACTTTTCTTTTGAATTTAATCCAAACTTACTTGTAGATTTTTTTAAATTTAACACTCTTGACTTACAATTAAATAACAATAGTTAAACATCTACTCCTGCTACCTCTAAATAAAGTAGAGGTAGAATACTAAATATTTGAAGTAAATTTACTATTCAAGAAATTAAAGATAAAGGCACATGGCTATATACAATAAATATAAAAAGAATTTAGTTGTGATATTAAAGATGGAATTCACGACTTATTAATTAATGTTTTCTTTTATTAGACATTTTGATACTAAACTGGAATGGTTTGGTATAGAACATATCGTACCAATTGATGGCATACCGATCATCTCATGCCGAACCAATGATGTACCAATTTGGTGAATTAAAAGGTTTCAACCCATAAACTACGCTATACCAAGTCAAACCAGATGGTTCAGTATGGTTCAAGTAGTTTGATATAGTACAAGGTCAGTATGAGGTTGATTCGGGGTAAATACCGGCCGCGTACCATTTTGAAATGATGAATCGTACCGGTTCTGTACCAATACGGTTTGGTATGCCCCATATCAAGCGGTTTGGCATACTTTGATCTTGTTGCTTATGAAATTATTTTTTGGATTTATACAAAGTAGAAAAGATTTATCTAAAAGACTTATCTAGTGATTACAATGTAAGCTATGGTGAAAATCATAGTTTTTGGTGATAATGTCTTACTCCTAAGCACTTTTCACTCATTCTAGTCCTTTTAATTTTATTGTTAGATGTTTCTGTATGATCAAGATTATGCTTTTAAGTGTTTTAATTTGAAAAACTACTATTGAAGTACACAAGAAACATATTCATACAAAAATATCTGTGACTTAAGGAGTATTTTCTAAAATGGCATGTTTCCTACCATTTGCTGACTTTAGATGGCGATAACGATAGTGCCCGATGTTACTACAACCTTTGGGAAAGTTATGTCTTACATAATTCCTGTTAAAACTTAGGAACATAACTTGTTTGTTAGTTCTTGACTTTTTAAGCACTAAGAAACTCATCTTTAGTAACCTCTGGTTTACGTAAAGACAATAGGCAAAAGAAACTCTAATATTTTATGGAAGTTTTGCTTCCTGCTTGTGTCAACCAGATTCATGCTTCAGGCATTATTTCATTTGAAAATATAAAAAAGATTTGTGTTGTAGAGGAAGTGCAAGCGGTTCCATCTGTTCTTTGGTTGAAGGTCCTCTAAGATCGCTTGCATTCGGTGTCATTTGTAGGATCTAATTGGTTACAGACCTACATTCATTTTCACAAATAGCCCAAATTTATTATTGATCGTTGTCGATGGATTGTTAGTCTCAGCTCAAATTTATTGGAACCATGATTCCGTCCCCCAATATGAACAAATACATAATAAATATACAAAATCTATTTAAATTTACCAAATGAAGCAGTTGGTATAATTATGAACTTGTTGGTTGGCTTAATTGTTTGCATCCATAACTGTGGTAGATATATTTCTGCAGAAATTTTTCAATTTTTCAGTTCTCTTCTTTCTTGAACTCTTATTTTTGGAACAACAATTGCCACTCTCTATCTCCTAGCCATTGTCTCTTTTTAAGTCAGTTTCATTGTTTTCTTGACTCTGTTGTTTCATCTTGTAGAGTGCATCTGAGATATTTTCTTTGTTAAAATACTCTAGATACGGGAGGTGGCAATGCTCTCAATGTTCAAAGGACTATTAAAGATTTAATTGCAGCTGGTTGCTTTCTTGATGTACGGACAACGATTATACTGAAAATTATAGGCTTACTATTTCTGCAACCTCTTAGTTTTGCTTCTCAAATTTTTCCTATTTGTTTCAGGATCAAGCATGGCCAAAGAAATGTGGTGAGAGAACAATCCCCCCTTCCTCTTCTACTTTGTTCTATGCTATTGCTTAATATGTGCAGTTCTTGTCTTTGTTCAGTTATATTTTGACGCAGTTCTTACAATGATTCTAACAAGTGTTATGATTTGTCTGGTATGTGGGTGACAAGGACACATGCGTGGCGAACAGGTAATTTAGGCTGAATGATATTACATTCTTTTCTTCCTTCAATTTCTTTTAGATATTAGAAACAAGATCCTACTGGTATATCAAACACTGGTTTCTGATGATCAGTACTAGAGTGTAGACACTGAGCTTTATCTATGCATGCATGCAAAATTTTTACCTGGTAGAAAGTAAATGCATTTCCATTTCCTCTGCATAGGCAAAATTTTACGTGCCCTAGTGTATTAAGAGAATATTATGTTTGCAAAATGTTTCCTGCTTTCCCAATTGACCCTTAAACAGTCAATTTCTAATTGTAGGTGATATCAGGAGAGGAACATGCAGCAAAAATATTATCTGCAAGAGATGCTATCAGCGATGGTGACTTTTTTCTTGTTGCTCGAACTGATGCTCGTGCAGCCTCTGCTAAATCGGGTCTGTCTGATGCAATTTCACGGGCTAACCTCTACATGGAGGTATTCTATTAGAAAGGCTAACTAGTTGCATTTTTATTAGCAGTCGATTTGGAATTTTCTTCAGTACCCATAATTGCTCCTTAACTCCATCCTCTTGTATTGGAGTATTCTTTTACCAATCTATATAGTATTTATTTTTTCCGTTAACTAATGCATGCCTATCTGCATGGTAAGCTGGAAAAATATCATGACATGAAAGATAAAAATACATTCTTAGTCATGTAGATGTATTTTTTCTACAATTGCTTGATAATTTTTTGGACGTTGACGGAGAGTATATAGGATGGTGACAAAACAAACTGAACTTCTTGAATGATTTTGAGTTATTTTCAACTAAAGTTCGCTGTACCAAAAAGCGGTACCATTCTGATTTTGGCCTGGTTTGGTATGGTATTGGGGCATACTGTAATAGCACATGTACATCCTATTGTATCGGTTGGATGGATCGGTATGTCAGGTTTTTTTTCTTTTTTCTTTTTTTATTTTTTTGATAACATTTTTAATTTTTTCCCCTTTAATTTGGTATACTCAATTTTAACAATTCTTTAAATGTACCATGCTTTTTGTTGGAGTTTTAAAGTACTTTATGGTGTCAAATGAAATTAAAATATATTAATGCATCACTAATGCAAATGTAAGTAGCAAACAATTATAAGGAAATATTTTTAAATTGCACATAAGTAAGAATTTCAAATATATAACAAATACGTGATAGATAACACATACTGATGTCTAATATTTGGTGGAGTGTCTATGCTACTTGTAAACGTCGAGACCTTGCTCGTAGTTTGAGCCTAAAAGCCCAACCTGGTTCTCATGAGCATCACGGGTCTATTCCATTAGATCACCATATCTAGCTCTCCTTTATGCTTTGTCATCCTACTCTTGATGTGCTATGAGATACTGACTCAGTTCTGCAAAGATCATGCCGAAGAAATTGACCTACAAGCATTACAAGGTTATGATACTAGAATATAGGAGTTGTTTGAAGCCTTGGATGTAGAATATAAGATGACGCATTGGATGAAATATATCTATATTCATAAAGATGTAGGTCACAGTCAGCCGACATGCAATAGGATTCGATGTGGGAATCTGATTCAGATATATCCAGAAATCTTACTCTACGTGTTGGATTGTTTGCATTAATAGCTCTAAAAATATATTTTTTAGTTCAAAAGGTTATAGAATTGTTGAAAAATTATCCAACCTTTGTCATTACGTAGATCATCCTTAGATCTACAACCTATCATGAAATCAAGCCAAAAGAAAAAAAAAAAAAAAGAGCATGATTTCTTCACTTTTTTCTATTTTTGGCTTATTTAATGTGGATAAAAGGATGGGAGGAGAAGGGGAGGACCCATGCTTGATTTTGAGCTGAAATCTACCTTAAGAGAGAGACAGAGAGGATTAGGAGCTCACGAGAGGCTATCAGTTTTCCTTTCTCTTTTATTTCCAACACTACGCACTTGTGATCTGTCTAAGCCACAGAACTGAGCCAAATTGGCTTATACTGCAACGAACCAGATGGTTTGGCATGGTTTAGAACGGTATAAGGTGCGGTTTGGGCCTTATACCATGCCGAAACAGTGAACCGATTTGGTTTACCACTGGTTCGGTCTGATATACCTCAAATTGGATGGTCTGAGATGGTTCAGTCTTCCCTGTTCTCAACCAATGCCTATCTATTAAACTTTTGCATGAAGTACTTCTTTATATTCAACTTAAAGTTTCCTGGGACAATCTACAGTTTTCTGCTCCCGTTGTGCACGTTTCTGCTCATATTTGCTGTGCCATGATATTCTTATTGTTTATTCAATTAAAACCGGGCTTACAGTGAGATAATATATGCTTAATATACCCTCTTTCAATATAGCTGAGGAAATGCAAATGAAAAATTTTTCTGAGTTCTATTATAGTGTGTGTCACTTTGTTTCTCTGCTAACAGCATCTGTGATCTCCTCAAGAAATGAATCTTATCACTGTGTTTCTTTTAATCTTTTATGATTGCTCTCATTCATGTTCTAAAGGGTGTGCTCTTTAACCTTTTATGTTCCAGTAACCGTGTTTCCAGTGCTAATTTTCCTTAATATGCTTCAATGACATTGTCAGATTTTTTTTTTTTTTTTTGTAGCCTTGCACTCATTTTACTCTCCTTTTAAATTCCTTGTGTTTCCTCGGCTCTCAGATAATAGAAATACCTTCCCACAGTTTTATTGTAATTCATGGGGAAATTTAACAATCTTCGTCCTTCTTTGGGTTACAAAATTTATTAATGAACTTTTCTAGTGAACTGAAGTCAAATAAACCCTCAAATAACACAAACCATAGATGTTACTGTTAGTGTCAGCCTTAAGACACAAAGCATGAACCATCAAGATTTTGCGACTTATTACAATTGATGCAGTTGTGCTAATTTCTTATTGTTTTTAATGCAATACATATATAGTTGAGTTTATCTCATTTTGGTTAAGCTAAAGAGATTAAGAGCTCATGAATTGATTCTATATTGCAGAGAAATTTTTGATGACCTGAAAGTGGTATTTTTACCTGATGCGGGCAGGAGCAGATGCCTGCTTTGTAGAGGCACCACGGGATGATGATGAGCTCAGGGAAATTGGTAGGAGGACAAACGGTTACAGGTTCTGCAACATGCTTGAAGGTGGAGTCACACCCTTGCACACGCCACAGAAGTCAAAGCAATGGGATTCCATCTCATTGTGCATCCTCTTAACAACGCTCTACGCATCTGCCTGTGCATTGATTGACATTATGAAGGTCCTGAAGGAGGAAGGAACCACCAGAGATCAGCTCCACAAGCTCGCCACATTTGAGGAGTTCAACCAGTTGATTGGATTGGAATCCTAGTATGAACTTGAAGCTCGATATTCTAAATTCAAAAGTTCTGTCGAAGCGAAAAGTCTGAAGAACTTTACCAATGTCCAGCATTATTGCGGAACATGAATGCTTTACGTTTTAGGAAGCCTGTTGTTCTGTTCATTAGATTTTGATATTAAAGCTTTGGAAGCCACTTCTCCAATCCACTGATCAAATTTTGAAAAGTAATTTGTTCTTATTTTAGCTGTCACAAAAGCAGGTGTAAACTTCTTCCCCTTCTCTGAGATAAATTAGTATGAAACTCTTTTCTTTACTCATGGAATTCTGGTGTTACTTTAGATGAAGCCATGGAATTTTTTTTTTTTTTTTTTTGGGGGGGAATACAACAGCCAGCCATGGAGATCATCCTAATAGAGGAGAGCTCAGAAATAAATCTGAGAATCTGTGCAGTGGTGCATGGGTTCAATTTATCATTTATTTATCATCAGGTGTGACAGTTCTATCTTTCATAAACTGATGAATTTTAACTGTGGATATGATCAGAACAGTGATACATGGAAACCCCTCGACAGGAAAGACACTTGAGTACCAGAAATGTAATCATGACTTGTTGGTCAAGCATCATCCTGAGCATGGCTGCATGACAAATATTTTGTGGATGGGTGTGATTTACTCAGGCAGTTCAAAAATTGAAAGATTACTGCGCTTTTTTTTTTTTTTTTTTTTCCTTTCTTTTTCTTTGACCATCAACTGAAATGTGAGCTTGTGAACTGTTCGGTAGATTCATGTTAAGAAATATTTAAAATTGGTGTTCTGAATATTTTTTTTCTTTTTTTCTCCGAATTGTGCTGTGATGACTAGGGGTTCGTTGCCCATCCCCTCTCAGCAGCATAATAAATATTATGAGCGGACATCCATTTCCTCAAAAATCACTGTTCTCTACCACTAACAAGCTAAAAAAAAAAAATCTGAAAACAATTTCCCGCTAGCATGGAATCCTCAGAAAATTCTGAATCATAAATATGTTGGACCACGTAAATAATCGACAATTTTCCTTTTCAAAATCTTCTTTGCGTTCCTAATCCGCTTGTTTATTTTGGAAGCTCTGAGATGGTAGAAATTTGCCAAGCTCATCAACTCGTCAATCTATTTGATGGGGGAAAAGAACGGTTCTTAGTTAACATCATTTTCTTGATATCTAGATACATTAAACCCTTCACAGATTATCATTTATAGCCATAATAAATTTGACAGTGTTTGTTTGCCCAATCAAATCTTCTACTGGAGAACATTTGGAAAATAACATAATAATTGCAGTAATAATTGTTACAAAAGCGATTAATTAATTAATGGTGTCATTTCATTCCGTCGCCGCTAACAAAACAACCTTTTCAAAATACCACAAAAAATATTTTTAATTGGACAAATGATAAAATATATTACAATGTATTAAAAAAAAAAGGAAACTTAGGTAAAGCGCTTTAGGTGTGGCGTCTACGGTTCTCTTTGTCTCTCTCTTATCTTTCAGAGCAACTTCAACCTTTACTTAAGCCTCATATTATGGTGGTTGAAAAAAAATTAAGAAAAAGAGAGCACTGTAGAACTTGCACCTAGAGCAGCACATTTATGTTCTGTTTTTAAAAAAATTCATAGTATATTTATGAAATATCATGGTACAAGTTAAAGAACAATCAACCAGTCTGACGTAACTAAGCTTAATTGTGAAGGCTCCAATTTGATCCAGTTATCTGAAGCTGGCATCATTGATGGCAGCTCAATGCTTTGCTGAATGAGTGTTCAGTCTAATAACCAATCCAGTTTGCTTTGGAAAAGAGAAAATTACTCATGGTAGTTAACCATTGGTGAAGAATTGGAAGGGAGTCAAATCCAATCACTATCAAATTAGGAGAGACTCTGTTGAATGGAAAGCTTCATGCTAGAAAGGACATGGCGAAGTAGGTGTACCGGTAACAACAACATCGGTGAGTCCATCTCCATGAATGAGGCTGATATGGCGCCCCCCAGGTCTCTCCCTCCCTCGTCCATACGTTGGCAACGCCTCTATAACAGGCCACTCCTTAGGACCCTAAACAAATCCGAATTCCATTTCCTTATACCAAGAAGATAGCTAAAAGAGAGGAAAAATACAAATGAAATTATTTCATCATAAAAGTGATACAGATTATCTCAATTTTTCACAATAAATTTTCTATCATCTTTGATTGTTTCTAATACCTTCAAAGCATTATATCAAAGCATTCAAGCGAGCTCTTTCTTTTGATATCAAAAGAAGAGAAAGGCATAGAATTGCCATTAATAATCAATCACAAACCCATTCATCAACGAGAGCTATTTTATTGTTTATATTCAATAGAATTCCGTGAGGATACCTGTGACCCCAGGATAACAGCCCCCTCCTCCAAGAACAAAGTGAAGTTGCTGGTGAGATTAAAGCTTCCAGTAACCCATCTTCCCTTTGGAACATTGAGCTGAGACCCACCTCTGTCGCCAAACTTGTTGAGATGATCCATAGCCCTCCGAAATGCTTCAGTATTCGACGTCTTACCGTCTCCCACCCCGCCAAATTTTTCTATAGAAAGGACCACCCCTCTTGCCCGGCCGGGCAGGTAGAAGCTGGAACAGCTCCTCACGGGCCCGGCACCGATATCATCAGCGGCCGGCGGCGGTGTCGGCGAAACCACCGCCACCCTGGAAGGTGCGGTCTGGAGCCACGAAAGGCCCAGCAGGGCCATGGCGCCGAGGAGGATGGCCCATGAGGGCCGCCTCCTTGCACCACCCCCCACCACCATGACTTGCCAACGAGCCATATTTTCTCCGAGACGTCCATGTCCCGTTCCCCACGTTAGGAGCCAAGCCTTTGCAATAAAGATAACAATAACGATAAAATTAGCTCACGGTATTATGGTAATCGCGGCGTACAAAGAGTTGGCTATGGTTGGCAATAAATTTATTTCGTTTTCGAATCAAAGTTCTAGCGGTGGGTACGTAGTGGGAAGTGACTCAGATGCAGGTTTGTGGCCGGACGAGGAGTGCGTGATCCGCTGAGATCGGTGGCACTTTGCGGGCATGGAAATTTTTGCCGGTCACTCACGGGTTGCTCTGGCGAGCCAGTCGGCAGCTAAAATAATTGTGTCGAGTTGGAGTACCTCCTAGGGCTTGGAGCCACCAGAGCATCAAATTTGTGCTGCTTTCCGATTTTACAATAATGTGTATGCTCGTGAACAAAATCTTAGCTAAAATCAATCCCATATATCTCATTATGTTTTATTTTCTAAGTGTTGCTGTTCGCTTCAGCCGTCTTGGATGAGTTCGTCTCCCTCAGCGCCAAACCTTATCGCGGCATGGCTCGTATTTAAATGTATTAGTATTTTGTCCGACCCAAGAAAAAGGAAAAATATCGCCATTCTGGCCTTTTTGAGAGATGGGATAAGATTCCATGGTCTTCCATCTAATTACTCAGTCGATGGGTAAAATGGACCCCATATTACTGTCAAAAGAATGATCTTTCTCGATTCTAGCATTTGGGCGATAAAATCTCTCCTTATCTTTCACATGTTACCTGCAACCATCATCTATTACCTGTCCCCAATCCCGGCCCCCTTTCGCTCTGCCAAAGCCTTCGGCCCCTCAGTTTTCAAAACCTCAAACAGCCGTAGTTTTATTTCCAATTGGCTCCCATATTCCAATTTCCAGTCTAACGCTGGCCCAGCATGACCCAGCCCATTTGCATCGTTGCCCCATGGCGATATCTCCTTGGATGCTACCAAAGTACCAATCTTTAGCCCACACCTCGCACAAATCTGAAGCCGCGATATGATTTAACCAGCTTCAACATTTGATGACCATATGGACACTTACTCTTGAGGTAAAACTGTTTCAATCTTTGACAAGCAATATAAACCAAGCCATCCATGTTTTGCTTTATTTCATTATGTTTGAAAAATCTCATATTCTCAGGCATGCGTGCATTCTGAATCTTCCAATATATATCACAACCAAAATCATCAAAACAGTGTTGATCAATTTGCATATATCTCTTTGGCCTTAGGATCATAGGGATATCATTTGCTATTATAATACTTCAAAATAGCTTCATGTCAGATGGAAAAGAAGAGTTTGAAGAGTTTATAACTCAGGTTCACCTACTACCAAGTAACTTAGATTTGAGTTTTTAAGACCATATGAATTCGGCCCAATAATAGATTAATTATGTCAGCAGATAGGTTTGAAGTGTTACAAATATTATTAGAGTCGATCCGGATGTATAGAACTTGGCGAGTAGAAGGAAAAAGTTGCCTATGGGACATGGGATGGTGGCAGAGAAAGTTTCATCATGGCATAGAGCCACTTTTGTAGCACCAATAATCCTGTTTAGTGTACAATCTAGCTAGCTTGTAGCGTGCGATGAGAATACTACTTAATAAGGGAAGAATATTGTAATATCGCAAAATAGTCCCATAATGGATAGGAGAAAAATATTTGAAAAGCTTATAACTCAAGTTCACCTTTTGCCAATTAATAGGTTAATTGGGCCAGAGATGGGCTTGGGGTGCTACAACTATATTATTAGCATCCATTGAAATGCCTATAGGGACCATTTTGGATAATCTACACAATAGACACTATATTTCCTAGAGGTGTCACATAGGTTGAGTGACCACCTAGCACGGCACGAAGCGAGTCATGCCAGGCATATCACGCCTAGTCGGGCCATGTTGAGCCCTTTGTGGCCCATAGGTTCTATTGATATGATGACTCATGGTAGGCCAGGTTGGCATGGTCTGGCATGAGTTTTTGGCCCACCGAGCTTGCATTGGCTGGCCTATGGCATAGCCCACAAGCATGGTCTGCCAGGCACACGACAGGCAAAGCCTAGCCTGCCTATTAGATTACCAAAATACACCCTTTAACATCCAAAAGCATCTAGTTTGGAGGGGTATTTTGGCCTATTTATAAAAAAAAATGATCCTTTTGCTCTTTTTAACTACAAAAAAGGGCTAGTTTTTAAGGATATTGTTGACTATTACTCAAAAAGACTTATTTGCCCTTCCGCATAGCTATAAATGGCTAGTTTTTAAGGTTATTTAGGATATTTGGAAGCTTTCTAACCCCTATAAATATCTCCTAATCTATTTGCATCACCTCATACCAAATGATAAGCTCTTCTAAACTCTCTCAAGCCCTCTTAAGCCATTCTAATATTCTTACAAGCAATTTATTCCTCCTAAGATCTCTTAATCTCTCTATATGAGCTAGTTGTTCTAATCTTTTTCGCTAAGCTTTCCTAATTTCTGTATAACTTTTTCTAATCGCTTTAGTCTTTACAATGTTTGGTACTAATAGCTCTCACCCATCTCGTGAGATCTTCAGACTTCATATTGACAT
Organism: Metroxylon sagu; assembly: GCA_017589505.3. Lineage (NCBI taxonomy): Eukaryota > Viridiplantae > Streptophyta > Magnoliopsida > Arecales > Arecaceae > Metroxylon > Metroxylon sagu. The sequence continues at coordinate 3,395,583 of JACVBY030000660.1, forward strand.
GGAGGAGTTCCCTTATTATGCAACCTATTTTGGCGCACCATAGTCACTGATTGAAACTAGTATTCTCAACCCCAATAGTGCCTTTGGTGCCACCTTAAGCATTAAGGATAAGATTAGACTCAAGACCTCTAGAGTCTGACTATAGTTCACCATCAAAGAGATCGTTGACAGGAAGGTCCGAGTTGTATGTAAAATTTGTAAGGATTATAATTGTGATACTTTAAGAGGAATTGATTACTTGGCCTGCCATTGAAAGAAGCATGAATTCAACCTAGGCCCAAATTAAATTTGATGTAGGAGATGAGTTATCAAAATTTTGATGTTTTCAAAAATTAAATAGAAAAGAATTATCAAGATTAATTATAAATATTGGAATACCATTTTCTTTAGCCAAAAACTACACTTTGAAAGATATATAAAAACCAACTTAAATCCAGCATATAAAAAAATTTCTCAAAATAAATATGATCCTAACATTGGTATAATTAAAGATAAAATTACAAATTTATTAAATGAAATATTTATATTATATGATCAAAATATAATAAAGCTAAAAAGTCCACTATTTCGGATCAGACCCTAGGTTGTAGTAGTTGTAGCGGTAGTATTGATAAAATATAGAATATTCTTATTAAAAAAACTAAGATGTACAACTTCATCCTCAAGCAGTAGTACTTAAGGCAGTAGTATTGATAAAATATAAAATATTTTTATCAAGAAAAAAAATCAAGATATACAACTTCACTATCTAATGAATTAACTTTTTATTTAAGTAGTAATTTTATAAATTTTTTAACTCAAGATGCGTTAGATAATTTTGATAATTTAGTCTGTTAGCAAGCATATAAGAATAATTATCCTATGCTTACCACCATGGCCAATGATCTGCTAACCTTTTTGATATCCATCGTAACGTTGGAATCTACTTTAATGCAGGATGATACAGACTTGATGATACGAGGAGGCGATTGAAGCTCAACATGGTGGAGATATTGGTTTAGCTAAAGGACTAGTATGGTACAAAAGAAAAGATGCAAGGCTAGACGAAGGAGAAAAATGAAGAGTCCCTTTCAAATAAATAGAAGAGTAGAAGACTAAAGATAAAAGATAATATGACCTGTCAGAGTCCTGAAGGTCAGATGAAAAGAGTGACCATGATGGGTTGCACCAATAGCAAATCACTAAAAAGGATAAATATATCTAATTTATTTTATTTAATTTCACTAAAATTAGTTTTAACATTTAAAAATAATAATAAATAAAAAATTACCTAGTAAGTTGGCTTGTCAAGCTTGACAACTTGAGGCTTGGGCCATATCAGAAAAAAGGGAAAGATGAAGACTTCTCTTTGAACGATTAGAAAAGGAAAACGATTGAGCAATATAATGATGGGATGACGTGATCATGACAGCAAGCCACTTCCTCATCTACAAATAAATATGCATATATTTAATTTCTATAAATTTAGTTTAAAATATATTTTTTAAAAATTTAGATATTTTGGCGCATGCGTACCATGCCGGCCTAGCTTGGTCTGCCTACCCATGTGAACCTATGGGCCATGTTGGGCCTCTACCTAGCCTAGCATGTCATGTTAGAATGACTCACTTGACACCCCTAATCTTCTCCCTTCCAATGGTTGGGAAATCTCTGTTTTGAAAATCCTTGTTCATTTAAAAGCTCACCCTCATCCTACAAAACTCAAGAAAAAAGAGACAAACATGCATGTTGAAGAGATACAAGGAGATTGGCATGATGGTTTTTTCTTCTAAAAAATAAAAAACAAATATATTTACTATCCGGAGCCAACTATTTGCTGAACTTTTATAACTAGTAGTAATAACAATAGCATCAAAATAATGTGATTTTCCATTTGATAATACAATGTTGTTACCATTGTTACTTGTAATTGCCGGTAGGTCCTATTAACTTGGGATGACAATTTTACCCCCACCTATCCTGGTTGAGGAGGGGTTTTCAAGCTTTGACTTTATTTGAGATGAGTTTCAGAGAAACTCGAAAGGCTTATATTTGGAGTTGAAGTGGGGCTTGTATATTTACTCCCCACCCCAACTATATATATAACCCCTACCCGAATCTTGATATATATATATATATAGGTTAATTCCACTTAACCTCCATTAATTATATGGTATTTGCATATTTCTTTCTAAACTAAAAAAATTTATAATTAACCCCAAAATTTCAATTTCAATTGTAATTAGCCTTTGCTGTTTAAATATGGGGTTAAAAGTAATGGAGAAGTGGACACGTGACTGTTACGTGGCCACTATAGATACCACTTGGCATGCTTAGAAAAGAAAAACACAATTGTACCCTTGATCAAGACCATTTTTTTTAAAGGACAAATGTTGCTTTTTATCATATTATTTATTATAAAAATTTGACTTCTTTAGTGGTCATCTGATAGTCACATGGCCATATTTTCGTTTCTTTTAACACCCAATTTAAACTGCAGGGGTCAATTTCAACTTAAATCAAAATTAGAAGGTTGAATACAAATGTTTTTAGTTTAGGAAGGAATGTGAGCTAAGTGGAATTAAACACACACACACACACATATATATATATATAAGGTAGACTTGGCTACATTTGAATGTAGCCAAGTTAGTTTAGATCCAATCATCTCTTTCATTTTTGAATCCACATAGTTCACAGATTTCAAAGATAAAAAAGATAGAAAAAATGGAATGGCTCTGTGATCTATCTAAATTCAAAGATAAGGGAGGTGATCGGATCCTGCACTTGGATACATTCGAATGTAGCCAAGTTCAACTCTATATGCATACATAGATACATACATGCATGCATACTTGAAACCCACGAGACAAATAGGACTTTTGGTTGATTTGTTCTGCCTTATCCTTCTAGCAACCGATCCTAAAATTAGGGCTCCATCCTTGCAACGATTTTAAGAAATTGGTAAAGAGGAGGGTTTGGTGATGTCTCATTCGAAGAACCCAACCTCTGAACCCTTATAGGTTCCACCCGTCCTCTTCCTCACCATGTAAAACCATCTCTCTCCAATCCCCTCTTCTTAGGGTTTCCCTTTTCCAAAGAGAAGAAAACGGTGAATTGAAGCCTAGATTGATTGATCGATTGATCCGACTGATCTCCTTCTCGAATCACATCATGATTTGGTGTTGGAGGTCAGAGGTGCGCAATCTCTGAATCATTTACTTTTCTTTTTTTGTTTCTGATTCACTCTTGGTGATCATTTTCTTAATTTCTATGTCCAATTTCATGGAGTTTAGTATCTTGAAAGGATAGGTCATTGTTTCCTGATTGTATCCGACTAATGCGTGTGGCTTCCTAGTTTTGAATAGTTTAAAGATTCTGTTGATCTTGGAGCTATTCAGGCTGATTGTGATGCTTGTGATATTAGGAAAGTTTGTTTTGTTTTGTAAATTTGGACGGGTTTTTAAATGTAAGATGCTCTTCTGGCTTATATTAGTTATTTTTTTTTCCTTTGTGGTTTATATTACTATTATTATTTTTCTCCCTTGTGTAAATGCTTGGCTAAATAAAGAAAAGATTAGAAGTAGAAGAACAATATGATATTTGAAATTTTTGGCTTGGAATTTAAGAAGGTTTCTTGAAATTATTTTCTTTTCACAGAAGGTCACAAGATGAATGAAATGTCTCATCAATGGAACATAGTTTTTCAACCCTTTCTCTATTCTGAGCTGAAATATGCGGCTATTTCTTATTCTGACCAATCCATTTGAATCTGTGGAAAAAGGCTTATTATCAGGTGCTTATGTTTAGAACCACGGATTTTGAATTTCGTGAACATTTATTATTGCATTACATTTGGATTTCTAGAGTCAAAATAATGTTTGAAATCCTCAGATTGAAAAGGTCAAATTTAGTTTTCAATGAGACCAGCACAAGCGGTTAAATGTATGCAGTAGGAGATGTAAAATGCAGCTAAAAAAGAGCTTTATTGATAGTGCATTTTGCCCATTTTCGAAGAAGTCCATATGATTCTTATACGTTATGAAGGAAAGCTTGTTTGTTTTAGAAATTAAAAATTAGTGCATTGCTTTTTGTTACTGTTGTTAAACCTTCATTTTGAGGGAAAAAAATGTTTTTAACCTGGCAGTTTTAAATGGTGTCAGGTCTTCCAGCTGAAGGCTTGCGCTGCACTTGAGTAGTAGGTAAATGAATAACTGCCTTGAAGATAGGAAAAATCACATGCAGTTTTTTTTTGGTCATTCAGAGTAAAAAGATGCTTCGCATACTTTCTCTTGTTTCTTTTTTTTTTTGTCTGTTAGGTATATTTGTTTTTATACGGTTCATTATTATTATTATTATTTTTTCTCTTGCTTCCTTTTCTCATGCACTTATCCAGTTATTTGCACAAGTAAAAAATGTCAATACAAAAAGATAGTTCCGACCAATCTGCAGTACTTAGAAGCTCTAATCCATCAACACCTGCTGGAAGTTTTGGACAAACTAATACGCTAATTGAGAGTTTAAATCCATCTAGCACACTTATACAGAATACAGAGTTGTTTTCTAGTACAAAATATCCTACTACTAATATTTATTTCTCCAAAATCTATGAGATTAGATTGGCATTGACTCAATGGATCACTTCTCCTAATTAGGTGATTAGTAAAAGGGTATCAAGTATGTTAAACAAATTTGACCATTATTGGAATGTGATTCATGAAATTATGGAAGTTGCTGCTATGTTAGACCAGATGACTTTACTTGAGTATTACTTTCTAAAAGTCTATGGAAGTAAATCTTCAGCCCAAATTGAGAAGATTTGTTAACTTTGTTATGACTTTGTTAATGACTATCAGTTGAGGATTTGTAGAGAAACTAGTAGTGTCTCTCCTTCACCATCAAACCTCACTAATCTTGGTGGTGACAATGCATTGAGTAGTTATGATGTGTTTGTGAGGAGGGAAAAAGGGCTAGGACTACATATGCCAAGACAAAGTGGGATCATTATTTGGGAAGGAAGAATTGCCAAGAATTCAAGAATTTGATATTCTACCTCGGTGGAGTTGAATGAGGTCAAATATCTAACATGGTAAACAATTGTTACAGATGTATTAGCCATTCCTATCTCTACTGTTGCTTCTTAATTTGCATTCAGTACTATTGGTAGGATAGTGGGACCACACCATACCAACTTCATTGGAAGACCTTGAAGGCAAAGATAATTCATAGATATTTTTATTATTTTATGTCAATTTGTTTCCCTTATGTTTCTTTTGACATGATTTCATTACTTTTTTATGTACTTGGTATTGCTATTTATAGGTAGAGCTATACCAGCATCGGATGGCTATGCTACTTATATGATGACATGGATTTAGATGACATATGTATTAATATTAGCATGTTATAAATTATCTAGCAAATAATATTTTATATATTCTATGTATAATTATATGAATATATATTATATATAAGAAAAAGCACTAATCGAACTATGGTCGGATGGTTAAGGGTTGTGCGTCTTTTTTTTTTTTTGGGTGCTACGTTTGAATCTTCTTTAAAACCTTTAACAAACTATTTTATATTAAAAACTTTTAGGACCGGGCTTGGGCCGACTCACAAGCCACCCGACCATCTAGCCTATGCCTAACTCTCCAATGTGACCTTTGGAGATAATAACAAAGAGAAGATTATTGATATTAGTTATATTAATAATAACTCTTCCCATTAAAATGTATTGCTATTTAAGAATTTAAAGCATAAATTAGCATTAGTCAACGATGCAATAAAGAAAATAGAGTTAATTCCAAGTCTACTCATTGTCTTGTAGAAAGAATAGATGAATTAAATCAATTTGGGAGGTGCAAGGTTTGGACCTTAGTTCCTAAGTCTTATGACCATCCTTTCCTAGGTCTTATGACCATCCAATGATTGGCACCAAGTAGGTTTTCAAAAACAAGCATGACGAATCAGGGATTGTAGCAAAAAACAAGGTTAGGTTGGTAGAAAAGGGCTATAACTAGGAAGAAAGGATATATTTTGATAAAACATTTGCACCACTATGTAGATTAGAAACAATTAGAATATTACCTGCATTTGTATTATACACACACATTAACTCCAAATTGCTTCAAATGGATGTTAAAAGTACTTTTTTGAATGGTTTTATTTCTAAAGAAGTTTATATTGAATAGCCTTCAAGTTTTCCGAATGATTCCTTTTTGAATCACTTTTTTAAACACACTAAGGCACTATATAGACTGAAACAAGAATTAGGGTATGGTATGAAAGGCTTAGCAAATTCTTAGTTGATAAGGATTTTTGCATAGATAAGGTTGACACCACATTGTTAATAAAAACTATAGACAAAAACATTATAATTGTAGAAATTTATGTGGATGATATTATATTTGGTTCTGTTGATGAATTTTTGTGCCAAAGGTTTACTAAGATTATGCAGGAGGAATTATGATGGAAGAATTAAACTTCCTTCTCAGGCTCCAAATTATGCAAATAATGAAAAGAATCTTGTAATCCCCTGAAACTTAAAAAAAAAAAAAAATGTGCTATGCGCGCAGTAATGCACTGCATGTCGTGGCATGCATTGCACCGCGTGCATGCCAGCTCGAGGCAACGCGCGATGTACTGCGCATCGTGGCATGCGTTGTGTCATGCGCAAGCCAGTGTGCGCCTAGCTGTGCGTCGCGCTGTGCGTGCAGCAGCGTGCGCATGCCCATGCGGGTGCACGGGCGTAGGGGAGGGCCGAGCCTTTCCCTTGCTATGAAAAGGGGGCCGTGCCGGCCCCCTCCGCCCTTCGTCACCGTCGTCCCTCCGCTGTCTCCGCCGCCTCACCCCGACTAGGTGAGTCCACCTTCAAGCAACAAGGAGAGAGGAGAGAGAGAGAGTGGGGGAGAGAGGGGAGAAGGAGGCATGACCATGCATCGGCCGTGTCGAGGCCTCGACAGCCTTACGCCACCTCGGACTAGTTGTTCTGGTGGGGGCAAGGGGGGAGGAAGCCGGCTGCTCGGAGTAGCCAGAGAGGAGAAAGAGGGCTGTCAGGCGGCCCTCCTCTGATGCGGGAGCCAAACCGGCTCCCGCCTTGGTTCGGGCTTGGCGGCATGCCCGCCGGCTCGCTGGGCTCGGGCCATGGGCAGCGGCCCCCACCGGTGCTAGGAGAGTGTCCGGTGAGGTCTAGCCGATCGAAGGAGGCTGACCGTGCCACTGGCTAGGGACAGGAGAATGAGGGGAAGAAGAAGAAGAAGAAGAAAGAAAAGAAAAAGAGAGGAGGAGGGGGGGTGGCCGGTGGCGGCGACCAGCATGGGGCCGGTCATCGGCGGCCAGCCAAACCTCAGGAAGGGTCGGCAGCGGGCTTAGGTTGCCGGCCATCTCCATTTCTCCCTTGGTTCAACCAGGGGTGAAGAGGAAGGAGAAGCAGGACTGGGCCCGGGATCGGCCTAGCCTAGTGAACCATTTGGGCTCAATTTTTAGGCCCCAAATTGGGTTGGGCCCAATAAAAGAAAAATGGGGTTTGGATCAGCTTTGATTCTAGTTTCTTGAAAAATTTTTATTTTCCTATTTGGGTTGATATATTTGCAGATATTTAAGCCCAAGGTTGGGCCTAGGATTAGATTAGGTTGAGTGTAGGAGTCATTTTGATAACCTAATTTTAGAATTAAAAATTAAAAAAATTATGTTGTAGGTACCCAGGAGTCCAAATAGCTGATTTGCACCCTTAGATTAGCATTAAGAGGTAAGTAAGCCAATCACAATAATTTTTATAAATTATTATTAAATTATGCCATTATTGGAATAATGAAGTTTATTTATAGTATTATTTAAAAAATGGTATTTGTGGTTTGCATGATTATTTGACTTGATTATTTTGAAATTGTTGAATACCTTATATATGCAAATGATTATCTGGTATGATTATTTGAGATTGCTAATTTTTGCAAAATAATTTGCATTTTATACATGCAATTGATTATGGATATGATTATTTGAAATTATCAATTCGATAAAATGTGAAAAGTATGTTGATTATATGTTTACAGTAAAGCATAAATATAATATTTTGAGAATATGCTATTATATGCCACCACGGTCCACTATTACATGATATGCTACATGACTTCGGAACCTACCTCCACCGAGGGAATACGTTGAGGATACACATCCTGGGGTGTGCTGTGACAGGATATGGCATGGTATGCTATATGACTCCGGGACCCACCTTCATAGGGAGAATATGTGGAGAACACACACTCCTTGGGTATATTGTGACAGGATATGACATGTGATATGACATTGGTACCAGGACCCATTCTTCACAGGGGTTGTATAGGGAGGATACATCTTTGAGATGTTCTGTTATGTGAATGTGGGACATTAGTATAAAATGAGATTTACATATTGATTAGGATAATTCTTCTAAAATTTGGTACGAGGATATTGCACAATGCTCAAGGCCCATCCTAAGACCCTAAAAATTAAGTAGAAATAGTTTTGGACCAAGAAAAACTTGAAAAATAATCCAAATATCCAAAACACTATATAGATCAATTGACCAAAATGTTTGTATAGTCAATCGGCATAGGGTCTAGTCGCCTCGCATAGAGCCCTAACCGATTGACACAGTTTTTAGGGGCCAACACTTAAGATCCAGTCAACCATCTAAGAGGGAGTAGTTGACCGTTTTCAACAAACACCCTTATGGCACCAAATGGTCAACTATTTTATAGGGTCTGATCAACCTCTTGTGCTCTACAACCTAACAATCAAATTGCAATTGACTAGATTGTTGAAAAGCACTCCAATGGTTAGATTTTTCAGAAATCTATAAAATGGAGGCTTATCTTTAGTTGTTAGCATGAAAAATTAGTTAGAAATCACTATTTTATCTTAGAATATTCTGAGAAAACCTTATTCTTAAGCCTTGACTTGCAAAATCCTCTTATGCAAGTATTAGAGCTTTATTAGAACATTTAGAAACTTTGGGAGCGATTCAATTTTATCTTGTTATTGCCACACTTGTATTGTAGGATTAATCAAGAATGAGTTTCTTAGTTGTGATGGTTCCTTAGCTTATGAAAAGAAATGTGAAGGGTTCCTTCTTTAGCTTGTGAAAAAAAGTGTAAAGGGTTTCATCCTTAGCCTATGAAAAAGAGATACATTAAGATTTGGTCTACATCTAGCTGTAAGCGTAGGTCGGGTTGGCTAGTTTTAGGCCAAAACTAAAAATCGATTTAATTAAGATCGGTTCCATGATTTTGGACCCATAATTGAACCAATCCTATCTTGGAACCAACCTAGAACCAATCCAATCAGATCGGGTCAGTTCTAGGATAGAACTTATTTTTCTTTCTTTTTTTTTTTTTGCATTAGCTTCAAATTGATGTCTTGTTTATGAAAATGTTGACAACATATCTTGTCATATATCATAGAGCTGATTTAGACTAGATACATATTATTGATCTCTTGATCATACTACAACTAGGATAGGGCAATACTGTAATTTCAAAATATTTTTTATTTTATCTTTATTGTTTTCATTATAATTGAACATAGAGAAAAATCGCCAAATGATTCACAAGGGACCATAAGATTTGATGCTATCTATAGCCCCATCAATTTTTAGGGCCCTAGAAAATACAAACTAAATGCATCTCTCCTTTTATGCCGATGGCATTATCACCACATCCCTCTTTTCATTTAAAGGAACAAATTTTTGTAAAAGGGGATATTAGTTTGTGGCTAGGTAAGGGTATAAATAAGTTGAAGATTAGCATAGCAAGCTAGGCTCTAATTTTCTTAGCTCAGAAACAACAAACGCCCATCTTGAGCCTAAGTTGAGCCAAGAGAGCCTAGCTTGACCTCAATTCATTAATTTCCTAGCCAGCTTGAGCTTGTCTTAACCAAGCTCGAAATGCAAATTGGTCCAAGCTGAAGTTGTCTTAATGTTCTTGCACCTTGTGAACCACTTCCTCTCTTGAGTGGATTTTTGGACTATTATTGAATTTTAATTGAAAGGCTAGAACTCCCCATGGCATAACTCATCTATTTCTCAAGTTGAAAAAATCAAATCTTTATTTGATTTCAAGAAAATGAAGTATCTAAGAAAGAGAGAAAGAGCCTTTTTTTTAAATTATTATTTTGAGATACCGGTAATACCTAGAAGGAAAGAAAGAGAGAGAGAGAGAGAAGCGGCGAAGGGTCAAAACCCCATGCTGGTATGAATAGGGCTTCCTTATTTCGGCACCACCCTGTGATACAATAGGGGCACTGCCCAAGCACCAACTTCACTGGTCTTGAGTCACCAGTAGGTGGTCATGCCTCCAAACTTAGTAGTGACAGCCATATGATCAGGTATAACCTCCCCTATTTCTTTCCCCCTCCCCCCTCTCTTTCCAGAGAAAGGTTTGGTGTGGGCACCAGGATTAGACAAAGGTTACAAAGGTCCATTTGGATCTCTGATTGATCCTTCAAATTGTTTATGAGTCAATTGAGTCCTGTAATTGAGTCCAATAAAGTGTAGTCCACTTATTAGTCAATTGAGTCCTGTAATTAAGTCAAGTCAAGTGTCTTGAGTCAAGAAGATGAAGGCTACATCCAGTAGCACCACTTCAGCTATTACATGAGACTCCAGTCAATGCCTGCGCCACCTCCACAGCATACATAGTGCCCCTCTCTTATTTCATGCATAGACCACAAGCAAATATGAAAGGTAGATGGTGCCTCCTTGATTCTTGTGCCGCCCCACGACAAATATGGAAGCCCTTATTGTTGTCCCACACATATATGGAGGCTCCTTGATTCTTGTTGCCGCCCTACACCATGAAAGGAAGGAAGTTGGCGCCCTTTGATTCCTTGCCGCCCCACACCATGAAAGGAAGGAAGTTGGCGCCGTTTGATTCCTTGCCATGATCGTCCAGTCCAAAGGAGGAATGCTTTGCCACCCCATGCTTTCTTGCCATGACCGTCCAGTCCAAGTAAAGAAGGAGATATAGAGATCATATTCTATTCCTATTTGTCATGCTTTGACCAATCCTAAGAAAATTCTTTTCTATGTATGATGAATTCTAGTCCTATTGTAACAAGGAGTAGAGGAAGTTTATAAATACTCCCTCTCTTTCTCTTGTACTAGAGAATAATTGGATGAATGAAACAAGAAGACCTCTTCTTCTATTCTGTGCCTTGAGCATTGTCACTCCGTGAGGGAGAGGGTGAGAGACCCAAAGCACTGCAACACAAACCCTAGTTCCATCCCTTGGCCGCCAGCTTCTAGTTCCCATCCTTTGCCGTCCATCATAAGCATCAAGTCCCTGGTGTCCAAGAGTTCTCTTGGCAAACCAAGGTTGAAGTGATCTTCTACAATCAACAAGGAGTCCAGATCATCCTTTGGAAGGCCCAAATTAAAGAGCTTCAGCAATATTGGGCTTGACAACTCAAGATCCTCAGGTACCGAGATCTGAGGAGGAGTTTTTTCTTGCCACAGAACCATCAGCCTGCAACCTAGGGTCCCAAGGGAAAACTAGCTTGTCCTTCAGAGCGCATCCTTTGAGGAACGGTGTGAACCTACTGATTCGGAAAAGTTACATCAACGCTGTGTAATCCAAACTACCCTCCTCTAAGATCTGATTTATTGAAGATAACGAGTATGTTCTAATTAGGAGTTTCTCAATTCCTGTGATCCTATTTCTTAGTTTTCTTTAAAGGGTTTAGTTCTGAAGAATTGCAACTTGTATCTTTGTCTGCATATTTTTGGTCTATCTTTGGGAATCAATCCATAAAAATCTTAAATCTTTAATTTAAAATTTAGTTTCTTTATGATAGTCAGCAGCATGCCTTTATGTTCCGCATCAAGGTTCTTGAAGGTCTTCTTTAGAGAAAGGTTCTTGAAGGTCTTCTACTTCTCCTCGCTCCCCTCCACCCTCTCTATGTCTCCTAACACCTCTCTCCCTCTCTTTGGATCTTGCTCTTCCTCCCTCCATCTCTCATCTCTCAACTCTCAACTCTCTCTCCCCTTTTGTGCTTCGGCAACCAAAGAAGGGTGCCTTGTTTCAGCACCCTCAATCCCCTCCGATGGTTCCATCTCTCTCTCTCTCCCTTCCTCTTCTCTCTCTCTAGCTCCTTTCTTGCCCCTTTGGGCCATGGTTGTTGTTGCCAACTGCTATCATCGTGCCCCCTTACCCCTCACTCGCATTGCTGCCTGGGACATGGCTGAGTGAGAGGGGCCATGGCTTCACCCAAACCTCATGGCCAAATCCCCCTCATCTCTCTCCTCTCCATGTCTCTCTCTCTGTCTCACCTTTCCAGTTGAGTGTTGCTTCCCCATGCTCGCTTGTGCTGCTACTTGGGATGTGGCCGAGCAGAAGGGGCCATGACTGCCCTAAGTGATGGCTATGTCGTGGCCTCCACCCAAAGTCTACCGCCAGTGCCTACCAACACTGCCGACACCCCTCCTTCCCCTCTCCTCCTCTCTCTCCCTCTCTTTCACCTTCCCTCTTTCCCCTCTTCTCTCTCTCTCTCTCTGTCATTCTAATGCAGTGAAACGAGGAAAGCTTCCCCTGTTTCATGATTCACACCACCCCATTTCTTTCTCTCTTTTGTTTGTTAGTTATTATTTTATTATATTTCCTTTATTTCTCTCTCTAGATTTCTTCCACAAAAGTTTCTCTCTCTAAGCCTCTCTATGTCACTTTCTCTCTCTAAGCCTATCACCCTCTCTAAAATTTTCTTTATCAAAGTCTCTCTAGAATTTTCTCTTTCTAACTTGACCTTCCCTCTCTAGCACTTTCTTTCTCTGCAATCTCTAGTTTTAGTAGTAACATTGCTTTGGTTGGTGATTTTAGCTTGAACCTAGTGATGACTAGCCTGGTGCCTTATTCTCCTAACTACCTAGTAAAGGGAAGATTTTGCCCTTTAATTATTATTTTTAGGTTGTAGGTTACAAATAAATTAAGGTTATCATAAATGATGGAAGTCAACTTTTAAAATTTAGGAAACAACAAATTAGGACTTTATATTTATTTTGGAAATTTTTGGTAAGGCAAATTATTCAATTTTATAAATTTAGTTTACAATTCATTGAGGAGAAATAGGCATCCATGTAGCCTAAGCTGACATTCCCGACTAGCTGTATTTTCTTTATAGGTAAGAAATTCTGAACACAATTACTGGCATGACTTTAATATTGTTACATGATCACTTGCCCTATTTTGAATATTCAAGACATGTTATATCATAAATTACTAAATTATGAAAAATGATGATAATAAAGAAAAATAAAATGTAGTAGGTGCATCTGGACTCATCACACGAGTGTATTACCTAGTGATGCTTCGTGTACTGTGGTAAGCATATTGTCTAGTGATGCATTGCGTATTGTGGTAAGGATATGGCCTGATGACACATTGCATACTGTGACGCATTTTCATATGGTGGCAAGAGTATTGTTTAATGACACTTTGCATACTATGGTGAGCATATTGCCCAGTGATGCATTATGTATTGTGATCAGCATATTACCTAGTGATGCATAATGTATTGTGATCAGCATATAACCTAGTGATGCCTTGCGTACTTTGGTAAGCATATTGCCTACGGATGTATTGCATATTATGGCGAGTATATTGCTTAGCAACGCATTATGTATTGGAGCGAGTGTATTATCTAGTGACGTATTGCATACTGTGGCACTGATTGAGATTGTCAGATGCAATATGAGACCTATGTAGTTGGCCACTAGTGGGATTGTGGCTGTGACTAGTCCACATGCTGAGATTTTGGATCCAATAGGTAATAATTAATAAAAAATTTGAACTATTATGGGCTCAGAATATGAGATTTGGCATAGATTTAAATCATACATTCAAACTTTTTGTGGAATGACATTACTATTTGGATCATAAAATTACGGTGGAATGATATCATTATTTTATCAAAATTTTAAATTTGTCATTGCTATTGTTATTATGAGCTATGTTATGAGTTTTGATTATGAACACTATGTGATTAATTGAATTTATAATTTACATCACTTAACGATTGGCATATGAATTAATTAATGTTGGGATATTATTGTTGATTTTGTTTATTTAAGCTTATAAATTGATATGTGTGCATGCTTAATTTATGCTAGTATAAGTGGATGGAGATTTATTACTGAGCTATTAGCTCATAATCATTATTGTTCCATTGTTTTTTAAGATTCCTAGATTTAGTGTTCCTATTTGGAAATCTTGGTGAGAGTATAGCTAGCATTTGTATGTGATATAGAATGTATCTAAACCTTGTATCTTGGATTGATAAATTAGTTTGTGCTATATTTGCTTATGTTTATGTTGGTTGGGAATTGAAGGTTTTGCATACATTTTAGGATTCTATCTTAGGGATTATGTGGCTGAGCCACGAGCCAAGCCCTAATGGTGGGTTTGGAATGTGACATAATAACTTGATGCCATCGAGAAAAGGAAAAGAATTCCATCTAACCACTCCACACAAATCTCTCGAATAAAATAATAAACAGTAAAAATTTTATAAAGTAACATAATAAGTCCTTTATTTTATCAACCTTCAGCAAAAAGAATCCCAACAGAGGAAAGAAGTAAAAAGGATGAAAGCAAGGGGCATACAAAAGCTGTCAGTTGCAATCATAGGCCATCTTTATATCATTGGCAATGTTTTGTGCATCCATGGACACTCCAGCCAATCCTCTTCTCGATAATCCTGCAAAATAGACTCCATTTTTTCCCTTCCAATGGTTTGGAAAGCTTGCAACGGGAAATCCTTCTTCGTCAAGGAGGCCAAAATCATCCTGCATCCATATATTGATTTCCATTAAAACTATAGTCCATGTAAAGTCGAACGAAAAGAATGGCATCGAAGGATTAAAAATAAATAAATAAACTATTTCGTCGAACCTTTAGCCAATTTTTTGTTGTCCTTCGATAGCCAGTTGCAAGAACTATTGCATCAAACCGATCTGACTTGCCATCGGTAAACACTACCTTATTGCCTCGTATGCTTGATGTTCCTTCGACAACCTTCTCAAAAAACACATGCATATTATGAAGAAATTAATTGCACTTACAATAGCATAAATAAACTGGGATCTTGGCTTGTCAAAAAAAAATATAAATTAGTCACCTGAATCTCTCCGCTCTGGATCTTTGCTATGGTTCCAACATCGATAACTGCAGCTTTACCAGTCAAACTCTTAAGAGCGAGAGGGCCAACTTTTGGCCTTGTAATTCCATATTTGGACAAATCCCCATATCTGACATCGCTTAGCATAACAATTAACCTATCCACCAAACTATAATGGAAGTATTTTGCTAAAACCATCCCCATGTGTATCAACTCCTTGGGCATCACATGCAGCTGTCAACAAGAACCCAAGAACAAAATTACATCTTAGAATAAGATATAATTTTTTAATAATAATTTACCTAAACGCTAATGGATTATCCTTATTTGCAGTATTCTTTATTAGGGATGGCAATCTAACGGGACCGGGCCAACGATCTCAATCCAAGTCACCATCCTGCCAAAGAAAATATGGGGCTTCCGATACAGTCATCTTACCGGGCGTCGGATTGTGATGGAGGTCTTCGCTCCAAAGTTTGAGAGATCATAAGCAATCTCCATGCCAGAGTTGCCGCAGCCGACAACCAAAACATTCTTGCCGGCATAAGCCGTACCTGACTTATAGCAAGAGGAATGGACAACAGTCCCAGGGAAGGTGTCCAAACCCGGAATATCCGGTATCGCCATTTCAGTGTTCTCTCCGGTGGCCACCACCAAGAACTTGGCCGTGTACTCACTGACCTCCCCTGTGAGCTTGTTGCGAGCCATCACGCTCCAAGTTCCATCGTTTTTGTTATGATGGGCAGACTCGACAATGGTGCAGTAAACGGGGCTCAGCATGAAATGTTCTATATAGTGATCCAAGTAACGGATGAATTCATCCTTTGGGACGAAGGTTGGGGTGTTCGTAGGGTAAGGCATGTGGGGCAGCTCACAGAACTGCTTGGAGAGGTGAAGCTTGAGACGATCATATGCCTTCAACCTCCAAAGAGAAGCGCTGCAGTTCTCTTTCTCCAGCATGATATTGGGGATGGAGTGCATGTTGAGGCATGCAGCAGTGGCGAGTCCTGATGGACCAGCCCCCACGATCACCACATCCACCTTCATCGTAACTTGGATGAGAGCAAAGCCTTCAAACTTACCGCAGGGATGCCAGCTCTCTCGAACCTTATGCTTAAATAACTGATAATGGAACCTAAGTGGTCAATCTCTCGAACCTTCCGCTCAAAAAAGGATAATGGAACATAAATGGTAGATATCTGCTATTGATTACACTAAATCTATTTGAAGCGGAATCCTTCCATCGAGAGATGAGTCTCAGAATGACCCTTATCTTGAGCGAATATTTGATGCATGCGCTAAGTGTGTCCATGTTCAGTGAATATTTTTGTTTTGGAAACCTCTAGGATTTGCCATAATTTCACGGTGTCCAGTAATATTAGAAATTTCCAATTCATAAATTTGGATGGACTGTAATTATTCATATTTAAATAATTGAATATACCATCTATCCATGGCCTCTTTTGGCGAAGCAAATGGATAATTAAAATAAACCACCACTGCCAAAGTTTATTTCTTAAATAATTAATTCGGAAAGGTAGGGCTTACAATCTGCTGGTAGCTTTGAGTTGATGTTTACATTTGTTCACTCGATCAATTTTCTAATGGTCAGATCGTTTTAGCATGACACTCGACTAAAGGTTTTGTTTTTCTTGGCTCTTATCTTTGCGGTAGCTAGGTTTCAATAGGATGGCCATGAGGCTGAACAGGTTGGGACTAGAGACCCCAATCTCTATCTTTTCCTTATCCTTAAACAAAAAAATAATCTTTGCCCCTGTCCTATGCTTGTAAAAAAAGATTTTTTTCATTCACATTCCCAATACATAGAGAGTGATAAATATCCATTCCCCTCATGTCCTTACTCCCACCTCACCTTACCCCCAGTGATATATATGAATTTTTAATAAAAAAATTATGAAATTAAGAATATAGTTGAAAAAATTTCTTAATAAGCATATTAATAAATTTAATATTTATCTCTTAAATGAGAAAAAATATTAATATATATGAGGATAATTATATATATATAAAAATATATAAGGGCACTATACTACTTAAATATGTGGCTAATAGGGTGGAGACAAGGCGGGCAGAGGTATACTTATTACCATCTTTATTAGTGAAAACAAAAATAATTTCCATCCTATCCCTATCCCTAAAAAAGGGTAAAGAATTTCTATGTTGAATGGAATAAGGTGGGATGGATTGTGGGGCCCCCTTCCCGACAGTATGATTTCTTATGAAAATTAAGTAAAGATCTGCTAGTTTTTATGCTAAGCATCATAAAGCCCAAGCGATCCTTATCTAATTGTCATAAGTTACATGCATAAAAATACTAGACCTGCTAAGAGCTTTGACCTGCTCACTTTATTCATACTGTTTATAAAATAATATCACAATTTATTTAACCCTTCTCAGATAAAATAAGATTTCCACACTATTCATCACATGATTCTAGGCAATATAACTTTCATCACTATGCTGTTATAAAGACCATTCACAAGTTCATTCCACAATGAAGGTCATTTCTCATAGCCACCTAAGTCCAAAATACATCATAGGGTTACGGTCATACAAATCTATCCATATCCATTTTAAATATATATACAATCCAATAATTAACAACCCAAATCACTTTCATGCTTTCCAGGGCCAACCTGCTATTTCTGATCTGAAATCCAAAAATGTCAACGATAGAGGGGTGAGACCTAAGTCCCAGTGACTGAATAACCATCTAACAATGGGGAAAAGCTGAGAACCATATTATAAAACTCATAATAATACCAACACAATATATTTTGATCCATATAGAAATCTTTATAAATAAGTTAACTTATAAGTTAACTTATGCTTCCAATAATATAACTTAAATAAAGAAATGTTATATTTGCAAATTTCATGATGATGGACTTGGTATGCTACCACTAAGGTACATCCCTATAGTTGCCCTCCTGCAGGTGTACTTTCAGTGAGTGATTGTACTGAGCGCCGAGGATCCCCGCACCATATGGTACCCCTCACATATGCGGTTCACCACAGGTGTGAGTTTGTCCCTTTTCCCTGGACCTCCTGCTTGCCCCCTCTATGGGCTAATATCTCTGAGCCCCCATGGGCTATATAGTAACCTAGCTCTTTACTGAGCTGTGATTCTTGCCCCACTGGACTGCTTGCAATCTGCCATACTGGGCTGATCTAGCTTGTACTCTCCCTGACCTAGGGATCATAGTACAATCGAATCGCAAGAAGGTGCCGGCTATAAATAGTATGTGCAATGCTCATGCTATGACACAGTTTACAGGGTGATCAGCCCCATAGATGCTCCAATGCTCTTTATGCTGTATGCTGTAAAAATACTCAAGTATAAGTTTATAATCCAATATATAACCAGCTATACTTTTTTTGAAATATTAATATTCATGCATGCCCATTCATCACTTTGAAACATAAATCTGAAAGATAAATTCTGTGCTTTACTGAAATATATTTTTATCCAAACAATACTTTTCATGAAACTCTATACTTTGCTTTGAAACATGCTATAACTCATGTTTCCTTTTCTTTTTCTTAAATTTATGCTTTGCTGAAACTCTTGCTTTGCTTTGAAAATATGCTGTAAATCCATGCTTATTCTTTAAACTCATGCTTTGTTTTAAAATATGCTTTAAAAATATAATACCATTATAACCGGGTTCTCATTTTCCATATTTGACTACTAAAGGTATTATACTTAGCATGATACACTCTAATTTGCAGCAAAATACTACTATACTATTATAAAACATTTCATAAAGCTAGATGAGAAACCTACTCACCTTAGCTGTTAACACACCGCTATAGCTTCTATTTCTCCTGTTCTGGCTCTCTGGTACCAATTTCTTGGCCGAAGTCATCATATATGCATTATTAGGGTCATGTGCACTGAGGGTTTCATGAAACTATGCATGCATGCTCTATGCCTTAGCATCTTAGCATAATATTCCTCAATCCCTAACATATTCAAAGATTTACAACATACTCATGCTATCACTTCATTTACCTCTAAATCATGAGATTTTAGCATCATTCTCTAGCTTAGGAAGGTTTGAACTTACCTTAATAAAGATGGGTTAAACCACCAAGCCTTCTCCCTTTCCTTTTCTTCCTCTTTTCCTCTTCTTCCATTTTTCTTTTCTTTTTCTTTCTTCTTTCCCACGGCTGAACCCCTCTTCTTTCTTTCTTTTTTTCCCTCTTTTCTCTCTTTTCTTACGGTAGCTTAAGGGCTAAGGAAAGAAGAGTGAGTTTTTAACACCCTTGGAAATTTCCATTTTGCTCCTCTCTATTCTTAAGTCACGCTTTTCAAAGTTTATATGGCTTCTTTTCTACTAAGCATTTTTGCCCTTCAATTCTTTTTTCCATCTTGCCCTTAATCAAACTCTCAAATGACTTTTTACCTAATTTCACTTATGCCCCTGATCAATTTCCGTTATCAGATGAACTACAAGGGTTATTCATTAGTCAGTATGGATACTAGTTAATAAGAGTGATATGGGTCTCAAACAAATTCCACAAAAAAAATTTTATCCACCAAAACTCATAGTTAAGCATGCTTAGGTGAGAGCGATGGGTGACCTCCTGGGAAGTTCTTAATTTTTATTCATTAGTCGGCTAAAATACCGACTAACAAGAGTGAAATTGGTCTTATGGTCATGGCTATAAATTGGTCCCAAACCACTTTTACAGAGAGATTTCCCTAAGTAGTCGACTACCTTGGATAAAATTAGTTTCCAGCTCTTTTTATAGAAAAATTTCCTACAATAGTCGATTAAGTAGTCGACTACTATGACTAAAAACCGACTACTATGACTAAAAACTATCCCAGATCAGTTTTATAGAGAGATTCTGCCAAGTAGTCGACTTACGAGTTGACTACTTTCAAAAAAGCCCCCTAAAATTACACGTTAGCCGGCTTTAGACCCGGCTAACGTCCTAAAATCATACGTTAGCCGGCTCTATAGCCGACTAACGTCCTAAAATAATTTCCAAAAGTCATTTTAGGGCATTCTAACCTTTAAAATCTTTATTCCAACCTCTCCAAGGATCAAAAATAATCAGTAGGCATTGAATTCATTACAAAAACTTCAATTACAAGCCCAAATAATTAACTTTATTAGCTTTTTTTGAAGGATCATGAGGAAACTCAAAATAACTTCAAATTTTTGCTTTCACATCTTTTTAAGGTTTCCACTCAAATTATTAACACTAGAAGGCTAAACTAACAATAAAAACATGCTTAAAAATAAAATTATAATGCTTCCAAATTTGGGATATTACATGAATCCCCACTTTTGTGGGACAAAATTGCCATCCTTAGCTTTTTAAACTCATTTAACTCTCTAAAACAATAAATGAAGGCATTTGTCATCAAAAGCTATTAGCAAATTAAGGACTAGATAAGATTCTGGTCATTAAAGAAAGAAAATTTAGAATATATTTGATTATTGAGAATAATCATATTTTCTATTTTTATTATCTAAGAAAATAGAAAGCTCTTAGAAATCACATTTAGTGATTGAAAATGGAAATGATTTTTTTTGTAGAAAAATGTAACTCTAAAATAGCATAAAACTAAAAATAATTTAAAAATATTAGCACTATTTTTCATCGAAATAAAGAAGAGAATAAAAAAATAAAAATTAGATAAATCGAAAACATGGGAGCGAATGGTTTTCCTTTTATTTTATTTATTTTTGCCTCTCCTTTTAAGAGGCATCATTTATAAAAAAATAAGAAAGCATAAATCAACTTTTGTTCTCACTTATCAAATGTATTTTTTAGAAATTAGAAAATTAAAAATGAGCTAAAATCAATCACTTATTAAGCATATTAATAAATTAAATATTTATCTCTCAAATGACAAATATATATATATATATAAAGATAATTTTGTATAAATAAAAATATAGAAGGGTATTATACTACTTAAATATAGAGCTAATAGGGTGAGGATGGGGTGGGTCAGCGGTATATTTATTTCCATCTCTGTCAAAAAAATAAGTAGCACCATCGTTATCCTCATCCCCTAAGAAGATGGCTAATCTTTGCCCCAAATGGAGTGAGTAAGGATGGATCTTCACTTTTATGGGATGAAATTGCTATCCTTAGTTTTCAAAGTCATTTTATTTTTATAAAACAATAAATTAAGGCATTTTTGTCATTAAAATTTATCAAAAAATTAGGAACTAGATCTATTAGATTCTGGTCATTAAAGCAAGAAAATTTAGAAAATGTTTAGTTTTTGAGAATAATCTTGATTTCTATTTTTATTTTCTTAGAAAATAGAAAACTCTTACAAAATCATGTTTAGTGATTAAAAATAAAAATATATTTTTTGAACAAAGTAACTCTAAAATAATAGAAAACTAAAAATAATTTAAAAATATTTTCACTATTTTTCATCGAAATAAAAAAGAGAATAAAAAATAAAAGCTACATAAATCTTTAAACCTTTTTGCCTCTCCTTTTAAGAGGCATCATTTATAAAAAAATTAGAAAACATAAAATAACTTTTGTTCTCACTTATCAAATATATTTTTTAGAAAATAGAAAATAGAAAATAAAAATAGCTAAAAAAATTTCTTACTAAGCATATTAATAAATTTAATATTTATTTTTTAAATGATAAAAAAAATATTACAATATGAGGATAATTTGTTATATATGAAAATATATAAGGGTGCTATAATACTTAAATATGATGCCAATAGATTGGGGATGGGGTACGGCATTAGATATATTTATTCTCATTCTCACTAGCAAAAATAAAAATAATCCCTATTCTTATCTCCCTCCTCAAAAAGGTGGATGTTCTATCCCGAATGGAGAGGGGGAGGATGGATCCCCACTTTTACGAGATGAAATTGTCATCTCTAGTTTTCAAACTCATTTAACTTTTATAAAATAACAAATGAAATTAAAAGCTATCAACAAATTAGGGACTAGATCTATTAAGATTGTAGTCATAAAAACAAGAAAATTTAGAATAACTTTAGTTTTTGAGAACAATCCTAATTTCCATTTTTATTTACTTAGAAAATAGAAAACTCTTCTAAAATCATGCTTAGTTACCGAAGATGAATTTTTTTTTCTAAAATATAGAACTCTAAAATAACAAAAAACTAAAAATAATTTGAAAATCTTTTCACTTTTTCATCAAAATAAAGAAGAGAATAAAAAAATTAAAGCTAGATAAATTGAAAAAACTACAATGAATGGTTTTCCATTTGATTTTTTTTAGCTCTCTTTTTAAGCGGCATCATTTATAACAAAAATAGAAAACATAAAACAACTTTTGTTCTCACTTAGGAAATATATTTTTTAGAAATTAGAAAATAAAAAATAAAAATAGTTGAAGAAAATTTCTTACTAAACATGTTAATAAATTTAATATTTATCTCTTAAATAAGAAAAATATATTAATATATATGAAATTATATAAGGATACTATAGTATTTAAATATAGGGCCAACGGGTGAGAGATGAGAAGGGATAAGGGTATATTTATTTCTTTCTCTACCAAGCGAAAATAAAAATAATCCCCATTTCTATCTCCATCCCTCAAAAGGATGAAGAATCTCTATCTTAAATGGAGCGGGGTAGGATGGATCCTCTCTTTTACGGGATTGAAACTGATTTTTTTTTAAAAAAATGTAATTCTGAAATAACAAAAAAATAAAAAATAATTTAAAGATGTTTTCATAATTTTTCATCAAAATAAAGAAGAGAATAAAATTTTCCTTTCAATTTTTTTTCGCCGCTCCTTTTAAGATGCATTTTTTTATAAAAAAATAGAAAACACAAAACACTTTTGTTCTTACTTATCAAATGTATATTTTAGAAATTAGAAAATAGAAAATGAAAATAATTTTTAGAAAATAAAAATAAAAAATAAAAATGGGAATGATTTCAAAAAAATAAACACCACCTCATAGTTTCACCCTCCTTGACTTTAATTGATTCTCGAATCCTCTCAATTAAAATAATTTTTAATTGGTTCTTTTGAGTTGCTATCGTACTGCCTCAAACTAGTCTTGGAGTCCATCCATCATCCAACATCGGTAGTGCACCATCCTAATGATAAGAATATCATTTCCTTTAGCCTTCTTTGAAGTACTTTCCACTTCTCCTCCACTCATATCTTCCCTCCTCTAGTAAAATGCATTCATCTAGCTAGACATCTTGTAAGGCCCAGCCCTTTAGGCTGCTCCAATCTAAATAGAGGGCTTAGTCTATTTGATCGGCCCACCAAACAAGAAGAAAAACTGCAAGTAGACTTGGCTAAGTTAACCGCAAGTCATTTCTGTCAATCAACTTGAGAGGTGGTGGAGATCGACGATCGAAATCATTGATCACTATCTTTATCTCTCAACAAGGTAGATAATCTCTGCTTCAAATGGAGCGAGGTAGGATGGATCTCTACTTTTATACGATGAAATTGCCATCCTTAGTTTTCAAACTTATTTAACTTTTATAAAATAATAAATAAAGGCATTTTTGTCATTAAAAGCTATCAACAAATTAGTCTTAACAAACTTTATCCTGAATGAATCGGAGTTAATTTCTAATCCTCGTAGGGTATAAATTTTAATCTTTGTAGGGCACAACTATTCTCTTCTCTGTATAAGTAGATGTAGCATAATCTTAGAGTATCATCAGACATTATTAGTGAGAGAGAGAGAGAGAGTTGAAAGATAAAGAGGTTGAGTATACATTTTTAGGCTCTTGACTTGTTATTATTTTTAGTAGGATGAAACTTAGGTGCAATGCCTTATGTACAAGTGCTATAATTCTATTTCTATCTTTTTTTTTTTTCAAGCACTATCACCTAACTAGCTAAGTGGAGGTGGCTTGAAAAAAATAAAAGAGAGATGCAGAATCGCAATGCCCTTACATAAGACACTGCACCTAAGTTCTATTTTTTTTTAAAATATATTTTTTCTCTCTTCAACTTTTTTTACTATTATAATTTATTTTAATTGGTGTTGCCTCGATCTTAGTTTGATACGTTTGATCTACATCGAAAATGTGTCGTTTTATAATTTGAACCATTATTTGAATATAAGAGTATTAAATTTCTATAAATTGTGGAAATTTCAGAAATTGCCATTATGAACGTTATGGTTAGTGATTTTAACACAAATACAACGATTGTTAATATCAGCAGTCAATCTGTCTATAAGTATCTTGAAACTCTTACGGTTACTTTTAAAATGTTGAGGGCTAGACAAGAGATCCTCGTCGTACACCACCATGATTAAGGGTCCATTTTGCAAATAAATAGCTTCTCTCGACGGTTGATAAAGTCATTTAACGGAGAAACCCAGACATTCCATTGTTTCTTGATTTAAGGTGATGTATGACATCATGAGTTTTTTTTTTTTTTAAAAAAAAATATATATAATTGGTCAGGACTCAGGACTATGGTTTTCGATCCATCTCTAATTTTATTTTACCCTGCTCTGTTCTTGTTAGGATATGCCACCTTTTTATTCTTGTTTGTGAGTCAGAAAGCTGTGAATCAGTCCACCACTCTTCAAACCCACGGCTCACTTGGACGGTGGGACCTAAGAGTGAGAAGAAATGCCAATAAGCTTGACGCAATCTCGCCTTATCCACGCTCCAACCACAATCTCTGATTCCCTGCACCAACTCCTCCCTCACATTTGATCACACCAACACAAACAAGATGTGAATCCACTAAACGGATCTTGGGCGAAGCAATGGGATCAGTAAAACAAACTTATAAATAATATTTAATATGAAGTATCTAATAAGCACTCTGCAGAACTAAATTGGCTTTACGTTTTTTTTTTTTTTTTTTTTTTTTTTTTTGAGAAATATTAGTTTTGAGAATTTTAGAGATTTTGTCTCTAATATTTGTTAGAAAAATTTTCTTTTCTCGCGATTATTCATTTCAACACATACAATGCATGGCTTAGTTGTATGTCTATGCATGTGTTCACGTGAAGAATTTTTTGCATGAGCTAATGAAAAAATAATTGAAGAAATTGAAGAAATATACTTCCGTAATAGTAGGATCTTTATGTGAAGACAATGGGGTCTGTTGACAGAATTTTCCAAAATATTCTACTCTTCCTGTTATATGTGTACTTTGTGTGACAATGTTTGAATCTTCTACGTCGTGATGAAGGCTTTCATCATGCTCAAGTGAACCAATGATGAACTCTACTGAAACTTTTCATCCCTTTATGATTAACAGCAAGTAGAGAGTCTAAGCTGTTGCTTCTAAATCAATAGAGTTAAACTCAGCCCAATGAATGACTAGTTTAAACTCAGACCAGCCAATCCGAAAATTGCTAACTCTAGAGGTGAAGGCTTCTTGATCAGAGGATTTTCCTTAATTTCCTAAACTCTACATCTTTATGATCCATGTTGTTTTTTATAAGGTAGTGCTAATTCTTACTGATATTGTAATAGGAATTCACCTGAACATTGCTAAGATACTAAAATTTTGTGCAGGAACTGAATGACAAACAGAGGTTGGCTACAAGTGGAGCAAACTTTGCTCGAGAACTTTACTGGGGGCCAAGATTTGGCTAAACAAGAGGTTTGAAATACTTCCAAAATCCTCAACTATCTAATATAACTAAATTATAAATATTGCATGTGAATAGATACATGTGTGCCACCAAATGGATGTGGCATGTTTTTGGTATTGTGTGTTTAAAATACCATAACCATAATTATTAAGTTTTGGTGCCTCCCCATTAATTCTACAAAGAACCTAATGCCAAGAACACATGACTCTTTGCATTTTATATCTTAACTCTCCTATCTCATTTTTAGATTCTCCATTTAAACACAAGTTTTTAGTAATTGTTGCTTGAGTCCTTAATTGGTGTCTCCAAAGCTTGTTCCAAATGCACTCATTTTTCATTCTTACTTATTTGCGAAATGAAGTCATATATTTTTTTAGATTAGAGAAATGCAATCTTCTGGTCTAATAAGCTAGATTTTATCTGGGTAAACAAACAATGACCAATTCTAAATCTGGTCAAAGTTTCTCCTACTTCATTTCAGTCTCCTACGCATATGTGGTGATTAATGACACTGCAGTGAAAATGCTAAAATTATTGGAGTATCTCTTATTTACCAATTTTGACTATATAGAAGTAGCCATTCTATACAATAAGAAATTCTTGTATTTTGCATATAGCACAATTATGTTATTAGGTTCGCATTTAAAATTTTTGACTATTTATATTGTTTACTTGATATCAAGTCATGTGTCAGAAATATAGTAACCACTACATATTCATAGTGCATGACTTGATATCCATCATGATCTTAACAATAACAAAGCTGTGGTATAAAATTTAAATTTAATTATTAAACTTGTTGATTAGAACGAATCTTTAATAATCTGAATTATATCACAAATAATATTGTCCTATACTAAAATAACGTTATCAGAAATTGATCTTAAGTTACTATGAAGACTTTTGTTATATAACTAAATACTCCATTGTAGGTATCTTATCGAACCTACTTCTCAGGATCTGAAAGAAGAAAAGATAAAATAAATTTTTTTAATAATCATACAATGCATATGAGCAAGTCATTATATTCAAATACAATAAAGATAAAAGGATCCATAATTCTTAGATGTTCAATTTAGATTCATAATGTTAATTTAGCTCAATCATAAGTCATCTCAAGAGCAAGCCTGACTATACTCTTGATAATGAGGTTCAAATCAATCAAGTGTTAATGCATAACCCCAAATTGATAGGATATTTATTTGATATATAACCTCCTTTAGCATGGTATTTGTTCAATGTATAAATCTCATAAGCAAAGTATTTGTCCAAACCCCTATTAAAATATTTGATATAATCGATTAGGGTTTAAAATTCAAAATATACCATATCTGATGATTACCTATATAAATATCAACTAACAGATGAGTAAACATGGACAAAACTAGATTCTTTAACTTATATGAGTAATTTCTGATAGTAAAAATAATATATTAATCTATGATTAGAAAACATGAATTTATAAGATTTAAAAATTACATATTAATCAATTATAATGCTTTTGATATACATACATACATACACACACACACACACACACATATATATATATATATATATATATATGAAAAATCTAGAAAACTTAAGTCATCACTTACTTTACAGGAATGATGATATTACTAGAATCGTATTAATGTAATAAACTTGCAAGAAAAACATAACTATTAGCTTTACACTGATTACCTCTCATGGAATTATGGTCTTGTATCATGATGAGCAAAGAATTTCTTCAAAATAGAGATTAAAGAAAAACTTCAAGAACTTTATTAATGAGTTTTTTATATCAAAATATTTTAACTAAGTCTTGTTTATATAGAGTTCCCATAAAGCCAATAAATTTCTTTCTTCTCATAAGATACTAATTTCTTAAAGTAAATAAATTTTCTATTTTCGATAGAGTACCAATTTTCTAAATAAAATTAAAAAGATAAATATCAGATAAATATTTAAAAATAAATTCTTAACTCCTAGTAGATTTCTAACTCATTGAACATTATTTTATGGGAGAGAAAAAAAAAGAGAGTTTGGATAAAAATTCAAAAAAAAGTTATCCCTAAATTATAGGCCATGGAATAATATTGTTATAATTTTTAGAAAGTTTATTAACATTGGCATATACTTATTGTGTTGTTCATAACTTTCTCATTTACTCTTTATTTTAGGTGATTCAAGATGCTTCACAAAGCTAACTCAATGCTGGACATCATGAAATAATTTAATTATATTAGCTCTAGTTTCTTCTTATTGATGCATATTGGATTGCGTTATTATTTTACCATTGATTATCTCTTACTTAACATGCCTTGAGCTATTAGTGATTGCTTTTTGTGCATGTTCTTGTGTTTAGAACCAGAGCAGTTCATTTATATTAAAAGTCTGGTGGCGTGCAATGCAGAAAATGCTATTCATCTCTGATGACTTGGAGATAGAGTGTGAGGGGAAGGACAAATACAAGTGCGGATCCAATGTCTTCTGGAAATGATGAAGTTAGTAATGACACTCGTCCTTTGTTTAAATAGTCTTCTAAACAAACTTTTAGCTCATCTCTCTGTCTCATCTCTCTCCCCCCCCTCCTCTCTTTGGTCCTTAAAAAGAGCCAAATTTGAAGCATATGGAAAGAGCTGCATAAACTGTCTTTGTTATTAGCTAGCTAATTGAAGCATCCGAAAATACATCTGGAAGTATTGCTGTGTTCTTAAATACACAATCACCAAAAAGGGAAACACGAAGCAAGAAATCATGTCTAATAGTATACTGGATAGAAATATATCTTTTAGAATGCATCACAAGTGAGTCCAAGATAAATACAGGTCCAATTCATTAGATCTTAATTTTGAGAGTTCAGCTGAGGTGCTTTTTTATATCTTCTTTTAGAAATTGAGCTTTAATTTCATCAATCCAAAGCCCTATTCAAATGCCTTCAACTTTTATACTACCCCCTTATATTGTTAGACTTTTTTTTATTTATGGCATCTTCTACATACAGCTAGAAGCATAGTAAAAAAAGCCTTATCTTATTTAGATGTTCTAGGAGCCAAAATCCTTTTTTTTAAGGCCGCAGCCTATAATAGTGGACAAAATTTTATTATCTTTCTAAGAGAAAGGAAGTAACATGTTCAGGAGACCATTGTTATGTCCTAGCTAAGAAAAGGAGAATAGCAAAACAACGAGAGAAGCAAATATTTTCTCAAAAAAAAATTATATATGCCTAATATACTTTTTCGATATTGTTTTGGTACATTTGACCTTGTTTTTGATTGTTTATTATGCACACTAATGTTTAGCTCATATAATGTATATCGAAGATGGATAATCATAATTTCTTTCTCTTCATAACTGAACTGCTATCTAATTATACATTGAAAATAATCAATAAAGATATTTAAATATATTTTGATAAATAAAATTGAAATTGTAATATAATTATTTTTATTTAAATGTAAATTTATCTTATCTTATAGTCATTACATATCTTATCTTCTAGTCATTATAAGGCTGTTAGATTTTTAAATTTTGATATGTTATTTAACTCCTTGGTTGATGAATGGATTAGAATGAATTGAAAACTTGATTTATCTTGATAAATATGGTGAAAAAATTTTTTGATATCTCAGTCAATATTTTTGAATTGAGAAATCAAAATCTTAATTGATATGACAAATATGAGATTAACACTATATTTAAGGATTGATATAAAAATTTATTAATATAAAATTTATTTAAAAATAAAAAATTTAAAATTAAAATGTATCAAATGATATAAATTTTGTCAATTGAAGATTCTATTAGTTATTTTTATTAGTTTAATGGCCCTGAAATTTCTACATGCTATGCACATAAAAGTACAAAATAGAAAAAATTCTTTTATCATAATAGTACTATTAAATTATTATAATTAAATAAATCTTTATTCTTGACTTTAAATTATATAATATAAAATTTATAAATGTCTAATACATCATAATACCATACTTGTCATTAGAGGTGGAGCCAGAACCTTTGATCTTTGCTGGGGCTCGGGGGCTGCCTACCCTCAACTATTTTAGGAAAGGGGCTCAAAAGCAAGTAA
This sequence comes from Metroxylon sagu, assembly GCA_017589505.3. NCBI lineage: Eukaryota > Viridiplantae > Streptophyta > Magnoliopsida > Arecales > Arecaceae > Metroxylon > Metroxylon sagu. Next base: position 3,425,373 of record JACVBY030000660.1, read on the forward strand.
TTAGTAGTTTCAAAAGGTGGTCCACATAATGGGTAGCCATTATTTTCAGGCCAACCTTTCTTTACCAATATATCTCCTATGTGAATCCAGCTTCTTAAACCTAATCTAAAAAATACCTTGAACTTCAAGGAGATAGCCGCTTTCTAAACTTCCTTATAAAATAATTAAATTAAACCTCCATAATTTAGAAATATATAAAAGGAATTAACAAAAAAAAGACTAATTACCTGTGAGATTCCAAGCTGGGGTGTTAGTAATTTTAGTAGGTCTCAAAGAATCAATCAATCTCGCAAGGGTAAACAATTACATGTTCTTTTTTAGAGAGAGGCCCTGAACCTTTATGCTCTAGTTGAAAGTGTGCCAGTTGAATAATTTCGTTCGTCAATACTCTCATATAACTCACCGAATAGGAAAGCGAAAAGAGTCAACCCGACTTATGAATCTTTCTAAAATATGATGTTTTACTCATTCCCTACTTTGAAGGACGAGCAATTCCCATTTAGGGAATCTGGGTTAAACAGATAAAATGGCAGTGTAGTATTTCATAAAAAAACAATAGAGCATTTAGGGAATTGAGTATATGGGTAAAAGTGAAAAAATAATGAAATTTAGAAGAGGCTGCTAATTAATAGAACAAGCAAACTAGATACTCCGAAAAGAAGTGTCAGCTTTACCCTGTATCGCCAGAGTGTCCATGGTAACAAAGTTTCATTTTATGAAATAGCCACAAAGGCTACCCTCAAGAAGAAATAACTACAAAGGCTTTATGAGCTTCCTTGCAATCGAAAATTGATGCACATCCTTTTCCTCAAAGATAACATGCTAAAAATTCTTCTTTGGTTTGCTCTGAAATTTTCTTTGTACATCATGATTTCTATGTATCCCACTTGACATATCGAAGGAAAAGAGAAGTAAAAGAAAATAAAAATGATGAAGCTCTGAAGTGAGAATATTCACACATAGGCAATCTGAAAACCTAGGAGTGCTTGCACCAAGACGAAGATCCATTGCTCATAAGCTGTAGGCATGGCATCGGGGACACATCACAGGCTTCTCCAGCAACAAATTCACAATGCCATTTGGCCTCAGGGCCTAAACCACCCAAACTAACATTTCTCAAACATACGCTTTCATACTTTGCACCCTCAATGCCCTCTAGAACTGGTGCACTCTCTATGTTCAGACCAAAAACATTGCTGATGTAAACACCATTGATTCTAGGAAGTGCCTTTCTATCCCACTCCTCATCAGGGTGGTCATTAGATCCCCTGCTGAATCTTAGAGGTATTTTAACCCTCTCAATTTTCACATTAGTTATTGTAATGTTGCTAACATACCCTCCTCTGCCTATATCTGTCTTCACTCGAACTGCAGCAGCAGAATCCCAGACATGGAGATCTTCCACCACCACGTTGGATATCCCACCAGACATTTCACTTCCAATTCCAACACCTGAGAAGGTTGGAGTGGTGCCTGAAACCCTTCGAACGATAATGTTCGAGCTAGGACGGGCCATGGAAATACCATACTGATCCCATCCACTCTTTACAGCAACTAGATCATCCCCACTCTCAATGTAGCAGTCTTCAATGCACACATTTGTGCTCGAGTCTGAAATATAAGCTAGAAGAATCAGCAACTGGATTTGGTAGAAATTTTGAACTAAAAGTTGAGGTTACTTTTATGTTTGAATGCTTTAATTTAGAAACCATAGAGCTAGAGAAAGGAAAATGCCATGAGCATTGCAAATCCTAAGAGCTCAATTTTCCATTTCAACATATTAATGGGTTCGAGTTTATAACTTGCCTTCTTATCTTCTAAAACATCTCTGAAGTTAATATGTAAACTACAATCTGGTAAAAGATCCTTCCTAGAATCTGTTGAAATTTCTTTCAAATGAACTGACCGTATAGGATTATTACAGAATAAATTAGCATACCTGGATCAATTCCATCAGTGTTCGGAGAGCGAAGAGGTGCCAGAACTGTTAAATTTTTTATTACCACATCACTGAGGTGAGATGAAAGCCATCTGTTAGTGTAGAGGATAATGGAGGAGTGATATGAAGTAACCATGAAAACTTGAGTTCAGGAAGATTTTACCTGCAGTAGACTGGATGAATTGTCCAAAAAGGAGAATTGAGGAAGGTTAGGTTGGAGATTAAAATGTTGCTTGAATTCACCAATTCAAGGAGATGGCCCCTAGTGCATTCCAGAGTTCTATTCCACCACATATCCCACCATATCCTCCCTTGCCCATCGATGCTCCCATTCTGTCCTGTAACTCAAGAGCTTTCAGCATTGATGAGAATAAAGACACAAAAAAAAAGGAAAGAAAGAAAGAAGAAAAATAAATACTAGGAGGACATTATGTAAGAAAGATTTTACCCAGTACATCAATATATTTCAAAAGAAAAAAGAAAAGGAAACGGATATAATTTATGGAATATCATCATCTGGTACTCCTTATGTAAAGATCAGAGTGTGGTGGTTGTATATAACGAAAACATCTAATGAACGATAAGCTAATGGATATCCACAAAATCTTAAGACTATTTTTCATGAATGCAAGTGTTCAACATTGTATCAAGCTCCTAATTGTTGGCAAAAGTGTTGGGAATGAAGATATCAGAGGTGGTTGTTCAGCAAAGTGTAGATTAATGTTGGTGGCAATTTGTCAATATTCATGACACCAGGCATAGGAGAAAAAAGAACCATAACTGTTTGTCTCTCTTGAAGAAAGTTATTTTATTCTTGAAATATATAAGTTCTGTACATCACTTAAAGTTTGTGAGGAATATTCGAAAAGCATAGACTACTAAGTCTATTCTATTCTATGCTATTATCTTTAGCCCGTGATGGCTATTAGATTTGCTTGCAAAAGTAGAAGTGGTCCACTCTTATGACATACCAATGCATCAAGTTGGTATAACACCTCTGAAAGCTGTGATTAACAACTAGTCAAGATGAGAGAAAGAAGCCAAGTTGAGAACAGGGATCTGGAAGCGGCGATTGGGCTATACCAACTCAGAGCATGCACTTTCTACCATCCATACTGTACCCTTTGGAGAAACTCTGACTTGGGCTCTACATATCCTCCGTCAGCGCGAACTATTCTTCTAAAATCTTCATATTATTTTATACTAGTTTCAAATTCTCCTTTGGAGCCCGAACTAATCATATCTCATGCTCAAATAGAGTCATTATGTGCCTTGTACTATATGATTTAATCCCCATTAAATTTATTCCCCCATTAAAGAAGAGGACAGCCATCTTACTACCAGTCTGATGTAACTAAGCTTAATTGTGAAGCTCCAATTTGATCCAGTTATCTGAAGCTGGCATCGTTGATGGCAGCTCAATGCTTTGCTGAATGAGTGTTCAGTCTAATAACCAATCCAGTTTGCTTTGGAAAAGAGAAAATTACTCATGGTAGTTAACGATTGGTGAAGAATTGGAAGTGAGTCAAATCCAATCACTATCAAATTAGGAGAGACTCTGTTGAATGGAAAGCTTCATGCTAGAAAGGACATGGCGAAGTAGGCGTACCGGTAATAACAACATCGGTGAGTCCATCTCCATGAATGAGGCTGATATGGCGCCCCCCAGGTCTCTCCCTCCCTCGTCCATACGTTGGCAACGCCTCTATAACAGGCCACTCCTTCGGATCCTAAACAAATCCAAATTCCATTTCCTTATACCAAGAAGATAGCTAAAAGAGAGGAAAAATCCAAATGAAATTATTTCAGCATAAAAGTGATAAAGATTTCTCAATTTTTCACAATAAATTTTCTATCATCTTTGATTGTTTCTAATACCTTCGAAGCATTATATCAAAGCATTCAAACGAGCTCTTTCTTTTGATATCAAAAGAAGAGAAAGGCATAGAATTGCCATTAATAATCAATCACAAACCCATTCATCAACGAGAGCTACTTTATTGTTTATATTCGATAGAATTCCGTGAGGATACCTGTGACCCCAGGATAACAGCCCCCTCCTCCAAGAACAAAGTGAAGTTGCTGGTGAGATTAAAGCTTCCAGTAACCCATCTTCCCTTTGGAACATTGAGCTGAGACCCACCTCTGTCGCCAAACTTGTTGAGATGATCCATAGCCCTCCGAAATGCCTCAGTATTCGACGTCTTACCGTCTCCCACCCCGTCAAATTTTTCTATAGAAAAGACCACCCCTCTTGCCCGGCCGGGCCGGTAGAATCTGGAACAGCTCGTCACGGGCCCGGCACCGATATCATCAGCGGCCGGCGGCGGTGTCGGCGATACCACCGCCACCCTGGAAGGCGCGGTCTGGAGCCATGAAAGGCCCAGGAGGGCCATGGCGCCGAGGAGGATGGCCCATGAGGGCCGCCTCCTCGCACCACCCCACCACCATGTCTTGCCAACGAGCCATATTTTCTCCCCCGAGACGTCCATGCCCCATTCCCCGCGTTAGGAGCCCAGCCTTTGTAATAAAGATAACAATAACGATAAAATTAGCTCACGGGTTTATGGTAATCGCGGCGTACAAAGAGTTGGCTATGGTTGGCAATAAATTTATTTCGTTTTCGAATCAAAGTTCTAGCGGTGGGGACGTAGTGGGAAGTGACTCAGATGCAGGTTTGTGGCCGGGCGAGGAGTGCGTGATCCGTTGAGTTCGGCGGCACTCCGCGGGCATGGAAATTTTCGCCGTCACTCACGGGTTTGCTCTGGCGAGCCAGTCGGCAGCTAAAATAATTGTGTCGAGTTGGAGTACCTCCTAGGGCTAGGAGTACCTCCTAGGGCTAGGAGCCTTCACAGCGTCAGATTTGTACTGCTTTCCGATTTTACAATAATGTGTATGCTCGCTCGTGAACAAATCTTAGCTTAAATTAATCCCATACATGCACAATATATTTTATTTTCTAGCGTGTCTCTGTTCATCTTTCTTAGCGTCTTGAACGAGTTCATCTTTCTTAGCGTCAAACTTTATCGCGGCCTGGCTCGCATTTAAAATGTATTAGTATTTTGTCCGACCAAGAAAAAGGAAAAATATCACCATTCTGGCCTTTTTGAGAGATGGGATAAGAGTACATGGTGTTCCATCTAATTGCTCAGTATGGGTAAAATGGAGCCCATGTTACTGTCAAAAGAATGATCCTTCTCTAGTCTATCATTTGAGCCATAAAATCTCTCCTTATCTTTCACATGTTAGCTGCAACCATCAGCTATTACCTGTCCCCAATCTCGGCCTCCCTTTCACTCTGCCAAAGCCTTCGTCCCCTCATTTTTCAAAACCTCAAACAGCCGTAGTCTTATTTCCAATTGACTTCCGTATTCCAATTTCCAGTCTAACGCTGGTCCAGCAAGACTCGGCCCATTGGCATCCTTGCTCCATGGGCGTATATCCTTGGATGCTACCAAAGTACCAATCTTTAGCCCACACCTCGCACAAATTTGAAGCCGCGATATGATTTAACCAGCTTCAACATTTGATGACCATATGGACGCTTCTTTTTGAGGTGAAATTGTTTACATCTTTGACAAGCAATATGAACCAAGCCATCCTTGCTTTGCTTTTATTTTATTATGTTTGAAAAATCTGATATTCTCAGGCATGCATGCATTCTGAATCTTCCAAAATATATTACAACCAAATTTATCAAAATAGTGCTGATCGATTTACATATCTCTCTTTGGTCTTAGGATCATATGGATATCATTTACTATTGTAATACTTTAAAATATTCTTACGTTAGATGGAAAAGAAGAGTTTGAAGAGTTTATAACTCAAGTTCACCTACTACAAAGTAAATTGGACTTGAGTTTTTAAGACCATATGAATTCGTCAAATAATATGTTAATTAGGTTAGCAGATGGGCTTGAGATGTTATAAATGGTATTAGAGTTGATTCAGATATATAAAAGTTGGTGGCCAGAAGGAAAGAGCTATCTATGGGACATGGAATGATGGTAGAGAAAGTTCCATCATGGCGTGAAGCCTCTTTTGTAGCACCAATGATCCTACTTGGTGTATGGTCGGCTAGCTTATAGCGTGTAATGAGAATGCCATTTAATAAGGGAAGAAGATTGTAATATTCTAAAATAATCCCATAATGGATGAAGAAAAACATTTGAAGAGCTTATAATTAAAGTTCGCCTTTTGCTAATTAGCTTGGACTTGAGTTTTAAGGTCATGTAGATTCGACCCGCTAATAAATTAATTGGATCAGAGGTGGGTTTGGAGCACTACAACTATATTATTAGCATCCACTGAAATGCGTATAAGGACCATTCTGGATAATCTGCACAATAGACACCATGTTTCTTAGATGTGTTAAACAAGCTAAGTGACCGCCTAGCTCGGCACGAAGCGAGTCATGCTAGGCATATCACACCTAATCAGGTCATGCCAAACCCTTTGTGGCCCATAGGTTGTATTGACATGATGACTCATGGTAGGACAGGTTGGCATGGTCCGGCATGAGCTTTTGGCCCACCCGGCCTACATGGGCTGGCCCGTGACACAGCCCATTGGCATGGTCTGCCAGGCATGCCTGGGCAAGCCAAGCCAGGCCTTCCTATTAGATTACCAAAATACACCCTCTAACATCCAAAAGCATCTAGTTTTGGGGGGGTATTTTAGCCTATTTACTAAAAAAAATGAACCTTTTGCCCTTTTTGAACTACTAAAAATAGCTAGTTTTCAAGGATATTACTGTCTATTATTCCAAAAGACTTATTTGCCCTTCCCAACAGCCATAAATTGCTAGTTTTTAAGGTTATTTAGGATATTTGGAGGCTCTCTAAACCCTATAAATATCTTCTAATTCATTTGCATCATCTCATACTAAATCATAAGCTCTTCTAAGCTCTCTTAAGCTCTCTTAAGCCATTCTAATATTTCTATAAGCCTTTTTAATCCTTCTAAACTCTCTTAATCTCTTTATATAAACTAGTTGTTCTAATTTCTTTCTATAAGCTTTCCTAATTTCTCTACAACTTTTTCTAATCTCTCTAGTCTCTACAACATTTGGTGCCAGTAGCTCTCGCCCATCTCATGACATCTTTAGACTTGATACTGACATGGAGGAGTTCTCTTATTATGGGGCTTGTCTTGGCACACAATAGTTACATATTAGAACTAATATCCTCAACCCCAATAGTGCCATTAGTGCCACCTTAAGCATTAGGACCAAGATTAGACTTAGGACCTTTAGAGTCTGACAGTAATTCACCATCAAGAAGATCGTTGACAAGGAGGTCCGAGTTGTATGTAAAATTTGTAAGGATTATAGTTGTGATGCTTCGAGAGGAATTGATCACTTGGCCTGCCATTGAAAGAAGCATGAAAATGCTAATGATCAACTTAGGCAAAATTAAATTTAATATAGGAGATAGAGTTATCAAAATTCATGTTTTTAGAAATTAAATAGAAAATAATTATCAAAATTAATTGTAGATACTTGAATACCATTTTCTTTAACAAAAAATCTACACTTTGAAAGATATATAAAAACCACCTTAAATCCAGCATATAAAAAAATATCTCAAAATAATAATATGATCCTGACATTGGTAGAATTAAAGATAAAATTACCAATTTATTAAATGAAATATTTATATTACATGATCAAGAATATAATAAAGCTAAAAAGTCCATTATTTCGGGTTCGGCCCCAAGTGGTAGTAGTGGCAACGGTAGTATTGATATAATATAGAATATTCTTATTAAAAGAACTAAGATGTAAACTTCATCCTCAAGCAGTAGTACTAGAGGTAGTACTATTGATAAAATATGAAATATTTTTATCAAAAAAAAACCAAGATATACAACTTCACCATCTGATGAGTTAACCTTTTATTTAAGTAGTAATTTTATAAATTTTTAACTTAAGATGAGTTAGATAATTTTGATAATTTGCTCTGATGGCGAACATATGAGAATAATTATTATGTGCTTGCCATGATGGTTGATGATCTACTAAATCCTTTGATGTTCATAGTAACATTGGAAGCTACTTTCAGTGCGAGATGATAGGTACTTAACGATACGAGTCTATTGAAGCTCAACATGGTGGAGATTTGGTTTGCCTAAAGGACTGTTACGAAATGGAAGATAAGATGCAAGGCTAGATGAGTTCCTTCCAAATAAATAGAAGAGTAGAAGACTAAATATACGTAATTGATATCAATATGAATGCATATTTGGTAATCTTGATATTCTTTATGTTCTCTCATAATTAATAATTTGTCATCTTAAAAATGGGAAGATTGTTGAATGTAAGGGTTCAAGGATGCATACTTTGATGATAATAAGATATTGGTTGAAGAACTAACGTCACATTTGAGTTCATGATAATAGACAGGTATTATATTCAAATTCAAGCCCAATCATGACCATGAGTTTCATTTGACATAAACTTGGATCATATGGAGTATAATGAATACATTTTTCAGCTGCAATAGCATACAAGATCTTAAAATTGGAAAAGAACAAGTGTGAAATTGAAATCAATCAACACTAGAATGGAGATTGTTCATTGAGAATATTTTATGAAGCTTTAAGGAGAAGTTTTTATTTTTTCTAAGGACAATTCTTCTAAAACTTGGTAAGAGGATATTGCACAAGGCTCAAGACCCATCCTAAGACCCTAAAAATTAAGTAGAAATAGTTTTGGATCAAGAAAAACTTGAAAAATAATCCAAATATCCAAAATTCCATATAGATCAATTGGCCAAAATGTTTGTATAGTTGATCAGCACAGGGTCTAGTTGCCTCGCACAGAGCCCTAACCGATTGATAGTTTTTATAGGCCAGCACTTAAGATCCAATCGACCATCCAAGAGGTAGTAGTTGGCCGTTTTCAACAAACACCCTTGTGGCACCAAATGGCCAACTATTTTATACGATCTGATTGACCTCTTAGTGCTCTACAATATAACAATCAAATTGAATTGACTAGATGCTGACAAGCACTCCAACGGTCAAATTTTGCACAAATCTATAATATAGAGTCTTATCTTTAGTTGTTGGCATGAAAAATTAGTTAGAAATCGCTGTTTTATCTTAGAATATTCTGAGAAAACCTTATTCATAAGCCTTGACTTGCAAAATCCTTTCATGCAAGTATTCAAGCTTTATTGGAACATTTACAATCTTTGGGAGTGATTCAATGTTATCTTGTTATTACCAGAGTTGTTTTGTAGGATTATTCAATAATGAGTTTCTTGGTTGTGATGGTTCCTTGCTTAGCTTATGTAAAGAAATGTAAAGGGTTCCTTCTTTAGCCTATGAAAAGAAGTGTAAAAGGTTTCATCCATAGCTTGTAAAAAGGAGATATATAAGGATTTGGTCTATATCTAGAGGTGAGCATGGATCGGATTGGGTAGGTTTCAGACCAAAACCAAGAATTGACTTAATCAAAATCGGTTCCAGAATTTTGGACCTAGAACCAAACCAATCCTATCTTGGAATCAACTTAGAACCAAACTAATCAGATTAGATCGGTTCTGGGTCGGTTTTAGGGTAGAACCATTTTTTTTTGCATTAGCTTCAAATTTTTTTACTTTTTTTATCATTTTTAATATATTATGCTATTTTCTTAATTATAGAATTTAGATGAGAGGCTAAGAGCAATCATAAAAATGCTAAAAAAATTATAATATTGATAAATATTATTTAATTTTTCTCTTTTCCTTTGGATAATACTATTCTAATATCTAAAAGCTAATTTTTTTCTTAGTTGTGTTAACTAAAAAGGATGTATTTAATATTTGTTAATCCATCTAACACCAAATATCTTTAGTAGAGATGGTAGATAACTTATGAGGTATATTTTAGATCCCTAATTTGATTTCTAGGAGTACTTTATTTTTTTTTAAAAAAAAATTATGGTTGGGTCTGGGGTCAGAGCCAAGCATTGATCCTTAGAATTAAGAACCAATCCCATAAGGGTCGGTTATAGGATTTTGGATTTGGAAACAATCTAATGAGTGCTCAGAACCAAACCAAACCGATGCAATCAAGTTGGATTGGTATCGATTCTCAGAGTATCCTAACCCATTGCTTACCCCTATTTACATCCATTGCAAGGAGATCAGTTTAGTGGAATTCCTATAGAGTTCTAGGGAGTGGATGTAAATGGAGTGTGAACCACTATAAAATCTCTTGATTCATTTACTTTTTTATTTTTTAATTACTTGCAATTGAATTTATTAATTCCTACTTTGAATCTCTTACATAGTTTTTAATTTGATATACTTGATATATTAGCTCTAGTTTTAATTTCTTAAACCCAATCCCTCCCTCTTGGGTTTCCCTTGGGCCTTCATGATTGTCCTATTTATTAGTGATATAAAATCTTGTATAATAAGGAGAAAGAGATAAGAATAGGTTAAGTATATAATTAATGAAAAGATAAGTATCAGAGAAAAAGTTTGTTGAAGTGAGAGAACCTATTTGTTTGCAATCTTTGGCAAGAAGAATTGGAGGATTCTTTAATATAATGCTTGCTTATAATTTTCTTATTTTGTTCTATTTGCTAAGTTACTGGTAGCTTACTCTAGTTTGATTGCACTTATAACCGCCAGTGTCCTCTGTAGCCATTGCCTACCTCTTATTTTATTATATGAATCTATAGCTGCTACTGTCCTTTCCATGCCCACTCACCCAATGATGCACCAAATAGCCAATACAGTGTTTACAAGGGAAGAACCAATGTTGCATGGTTCTTAGATGTTGGTTGTTTAAGTCTTGGCCTTTCTTAGAAAGAGATTATGAGTAATTTGTAGGAAAAGAAAAGAGATAAGAGGTATGATTAAATTTTCAAATGGACATATCACTTTTGAACAAAATTTTTAAAATTGATTTATTAGCAATTGTGATGCAGTATCGATCCTTAAATATTATATTCTTTGCACATATTTAATAATAAGAACAATAATCATTTGACAATAGTCATATATCTTGGTGATAAAAAATGAATATATTCAAGAATAAAGTGATAAAAATATGTTTATGTGCATAATTAACGAAGAGCTTAGGATGAGACAAAAAGTTTATGAGTGTTGAAGAATCTATGGACCACCTGCCTGCATGTTTGCAATAGTTGGCAAAAGAAAAAGATGATTCTTTGCATGTAATGCTTACTTGGATATAATTTTCTTATTTCATCTGATTTAATAACTTAACACTAGCTTTCACATTAATTTAAAAGTGCTTGTAACTATCAATATCCCTTCCTTAGCTAAGTGCATGCTAATATACCAAATAGTCTGTGTAACCTAGAAGCAAAGACCTGTCTCTATGTAGATTGTTGTTAGCTATATAGTGGATTGAGGTTTGGCCTTTCCTTATGGAAATTTTAAGAAAAGGAACCATTTGTTTCATAACTTGTGGGAACAAAGAGTTCTTTGCATTTAACATGTGTTTATCTTCAACTTTCATCTTTTGTCATGTATAATTTAATGTGGACTTATATTTTTGCTTAAATGTTGTTATAACGTGTGAAATTTTATTTGATGTTTATTTCTTTATCTTTCATTAGACATTTTGTATCCAATGGTTAGGAGGATTTCTACCTTTAAGAGGTCTCATTTTATAAATAGGCCTAGTTGCACTGTATTATGATGAATAATTTAATAATATAATTTGAAGATTCTTTCTTTTCTTGTTTAGAGTAACTTCTTGCTTGCTGTGATGTGAGACTATGATCCTATGAGTGGTGATCGGTATAAGGCCTTGAACCTTACATATTCCTCAAAGAATTTGAATGTATTTAATTGAAGATTCTTAAGGAATTGGTAAATAACTAATAGTTATCTTTTTCATACAAGCTTACTTGCATTTTGAAATCAAAACTTAAGATCCCACATCAGAATTTGACATTAGATCCTAAGATCCTGTGTCAAATTTGATATCAAAACCTAAAATCTTTCATCAGTTTTAGTATTGGAACCCAAGATCGTGCATTAATTAAGGAGCTTCATTCCTTTTGATTATCCCAAAATAAAAAAAAAAAATTAGCCATGATACCTGCTTAAGTATAAAAAAATAATCTTGGATTAAGGAATGGACACAATCTACATTGAGAGAGAGAGAGAGAGAGAGAGAGAACTAGACACCTGACATTAGCTTATGAGCCTACTTGATGTCTTGTTCATGTAAAAGTTGACAACATATCTTGTCATATATCATAAAATAGATTTAGATTGGATACATATTATTGATCTTTTGATCATACTACTACTTGGATATGGCAATACTACAATTTCAAAATAGTTTTTATTTTATCTTTATCATTTTCATTATAATTTAACATAGAGAAAAATCACCAAATGATTCATAAGGAACCATAAGATTTGATGCTATCCATAGCCCCATCAATTCTTAGGGCCCTAGAAAATACAAACTAAATGTATATCTTCTTTTATGCTAATGACATTATCACCACATCCCTCTTTGCATTTAAAGGAATAAATCTTTATAAAAGGGGATATTAGTTTGTGGCTAGGCAAGGGTATAAATAAGTTAAAGATTAGCATAGCAAACTAGGCTCTGATTTTCTTGTCTCAGAAAAAACAAATGCCCATCTCGAGCCTGAGTTGAGCAAAGAGAGCCTAGTTTGACCTCAATTCATTAATTTCCTAGTAGCTTGAGCTTGTCTTAACCAAGCTCGAAATGCAAATTGGTCCAAGTTCAAGTTACCTCAATGTTTTTGCACCTCGGGCTTGTTATGGGCCAACTAATAGGCTAATGGGTTAACAATGGAGCAAGAGTAAAACTACTTTGTTCCCTAGAGGAATTAGTGTGGTTTCTTCTCTATTTCATCTCCACCTCCAACTCACATACTTGTGAACCACCTCCTCTCTTAAGTGGATTTTTGAACTATTATTGAATTTTAATTGAAAGGTTAGAATTCCCCATGGCATAACTCATCTATTTCTTGAGTTGAAAAATCAAATCTTTATTTGATTTCAAGAAAATGAACTATCTAAGAAAGAGAGAAAGAGCTTTTTTATTATTATTATTTTGAGATACAATATAATACCCAGAAGGAAAGAGAGAGAGAAAAGTGTCAAAGGGTCAAAACCCCATGCTCATGTGAACAGGGCTACTTTATTCTGGCATCGCCCTGTGGTACAGCAGGGGCGGTACCCAAGCACCAACTCCGCTAGTCTCGAGTCACTAGCAGGTTGTCATGCCTCTAAATTTAGTAGCAACAGCCACATGATTGGGCATATCCTCCCCTATTTCTTTTCCCCTCCCCCCTCTCTTACTAAAGGGAGGACCCTAAAGGTCTTCTTCTCCTCTCTTCTCCCCCACCCTTTCTATCTCTCCTAACACGTCTCTCTGAATCTTCCTCCTTCTCCCTCCATCTCTCATCTCTCTCTCTCTCTCCCATTCTATGCTTTGGCAAGCAAAGGAGGGTGCCCTATTTTAGCACCCTCAATCCCCTCCAATGGCTCGATCTCTCTCTCCCTCCCTCTTCTCTGTCTCTAGCTCCCTTCTCACCTCCCTTGGGCCATGGTTGTCATTGCCAACCTCTATCGCCATGCCCCCTTGCCTCTCACTCACACTGCCGCATGGGACACGGCTGAGTGAGAGGGGCCATGGCTTCACCCAAACCTCACGGCCAAACCCCCCTCATCTCTCTCTTCTCCATATCTCTCTTTTTCTTGCCCTTCTAGTTGAGTGTCACTTCCCCCCACTCGCTTGTGCTGCTGCTTGGGATGTGACCGAGTAGAAGGGGCCATGACCACTCTAAGCGACAGCTATGTCGCGGCCTCTGCCCAAGGTCTATCGTCAATGCCTGCCACCACTGCTGACATCCCTCCTTCCCCTCTCCTCTCCTCTCTCCCTCTCTCTCTGCTGTTATAATGCTGTGAGACGAGGAAAGCTTCCCTTGTTTAATGATTCACACTGCCCCATTTCTTCCCCTCTTTTATTTGTTATTTATTATTTTATCATATTTTCCTTTAAGATCTCTGTCCATAAAACTTTCTCTCTCTAAGCCTCTCTATGTAACTTTCTCTCTCTAAACCCATCACCCTCTCTAAAATTTTCTTTCTTAAAGTCTATCTCTAGAATTTTCTCTTTCTAGCCTCATCATCCCTCTCTAGCACTTTCTCCCTCTACAATATCTAGTTTTAGTAGTAATATTGCTTTGATTGGTGATTGCAGCCCGAACCTACTGATGACTAGCCCGATAACTTATTCTCCTAACCACCTAATAATGGTAAGATTTTGCTCTTTTAATTATTATATTTAGGTGTAGAATACAAATAAATTAAGGTTATCACAAATGATGGAAGTCAATTTTTAAAATTTAGGAAATCAAAGATTAAGACTTTGTATTTATTTTGAAAATTTCAAGTAAGGTAAATTATTCAATTTTATTAATTTAGTTTATAATTCATTGGGGTGAAATAGGCATCCTTGTAGTCTGAGCTAACATGCCCAACCAACGGTATTTTCTTTAAAAGTAAGAAATCCTAAACACAATTACTAGCATGGCTTTAATATTATTACATGATCGCCTGCTCTATTTTGAATATTCAAGACATGTTATATCATAAATTATTGAATTATGAAAAACGATGATGATGAGGAAAAATAAAATGTGGTGGCTGTATCTGGACTATGGTAAGCATATTGCCTAGTGATACATTGCATACTGCGGTAAGGATATGGCCTGTTGATGCATTGGGTATTGTGACACATTTTCGTATTATGGCAGGAGTATTGTTTAGTGACACCTTGCATACTATGCTGAGGATATTGCTTAGTGATGCATTGTGTACTATGATCAGCATATAGCCTAGTGATGCCTTATGTACTCTGGTGAGCATATTGCCAACTAATGCATTATATATTATGGCGAGTATATTGCTTAGTAACGCATTGTGCATTGGAGCGAGTGTATTGTCTAGTGATGTATTACATACTGCGGCACTGATTAAAATTATTAGATGCAGTATGACACCTATATAATCAGCCACTAGTGGGAGTGTGGCTGTGACTAGTCCAGATGCTAAGATTTTGGATCCAACAGGTAATAATTAATAATAAGTTTGAACTACTATGGGTTAAGAATATGAGGTTTGGCATAGATATAAATCATACATCCAAACTTTTTGTGGAATGACATAAATATCTGGATCATGAAATTATGGTGGAATGGTGTCAATATTTTATCAAAATTTTAAATATATGTCAATGTTATTGTTATTATGAGCTATGTTATGAGTTGTGATTATGAACACTATGTGATTGACTGAATTTATAATTTACATTACTTATGCATATGAATTAATTAATGCTGGGTTAATATTGTTGATTTCCTTTATTTAAGCTTATAAATTGATACGTGTGCATGCTTAATTCATGTTAATGTAAGTGGGAGGAGATTTTTTACTAAGCTATTAGCTCACATCATTATTATTGCATTTTTTTTAAGGATGCCTAGATTCAGGGTTCGTGTTTGAAAATTTTGGTGAATGTAGCTAGCATTTGTATTTGATATCGAATGTATCTAAATCCTGCATTTTGGCTTGATAAATTACTTTGGGTTATATTTCCTTATGTTGATGTTGGTTGAGAATTGAAGGTTTTGCATACTTTTTAGAATTAGGGAATATACGGCTGAGTCACGAGCCCACTCTTGATGGTGGGTTTGGAATGTGACGTACTAACTTGATGCCATCAAGAAAAAAGAAAGAATTCCATCAAACTACTCCACACAAATCTCTCGAATAAAATAATAAACAGTAAAAATTTTATAAAGTAACATAATAAGTCCTTTATTTTATCAACCTTCAGCAAAAAGAATCCCAACAGAGGAGAGAAGTAAAAAGGATGAAATCAAGGGGCATACAAAAGCTGTCAGTTGCAATCATAGGCCATCTTTATATCATTGGCAATGTTTTGTGCATCCATGGACACTCCAGCCAATCCTCTTCTCGATAATCCTGCAAAATAGACTCCATTTTTTCCCTTCCAATGGTTTGGAAAACTTGCAACGGGGAATCCTTCTTCGTCAAGGAGGCCAAAATCATCCTGCATCCATATATTGATTTCCATTAAAACTATAGTCCATGTAAAGTCGAACGAAAAGAATGGCATCGAAGGATTAAAAATAAATAAATAAACTATTTCGTCGAACCTTTAGCCAATTTTTTGTTGTCCTTCGATAGCCAGTTGCAAGAACTATTGCATCAAACCGATCTGACTTGCCATCGGTAAACACTACCTTATTGCCTCGTATGCTTGATGTTCCTTCGACAACCTTCTCAAAAAACACATGCATATTATGAAGAAATTAATTGCACATACAATAGCATAAATAAACTGGGATCTTGGCTTGTCAAAAAAAAATATAAATTAGTCACCTGAATCTCTCCGCTCTGGATCTTTGCTATGGTTCCAACATCGATAACTGCAGCTTTACCAGTCAAACTCTTAAGAGCGAGAGGGCCAACTTTTGGCCTTGTAATTCCATATTTGGACAAATCCCCATATCTGGCATCGCTTAGCATAACAATTAACCTATCCACCAAACTATAATGGAAGTATTTTGCTAAAACCATCCCCATGTGTATCAACTCCTTGGGCATCACATGCAGCTGTCAACAAGAACCCAAGAACAAAATTACATCTTAGAATAAGATATAATTTTTTAATAATAATTTACCTAAACGCTAATGGATTATCCTTATTTGCAGTATTCTTTATTAGGGATGGCAATCTAACGGGACCGGGCCAACGATCTCAATCCAAGTCACCATCCTGCCAAAGAAAATATGGGGCTTCCGATACAGTCATCTTACCGGGCGTCGGATTGTGATGGAGGTCTTCGCTCCAAAGTGTGAGAGATCATAAGCAATCTCCATGCCAGAGTTGCCGCAGCCGACAACCAAAACATTCTTGCCGGCATAAGCCGTACCTGACTTATAGCAAGAGGAATGGACAACAGTCCCAGGGAAGGTGTCCAAACCCGGAATATCCGGTATCGCCATTTCACTGTTCTCTCCGGTGGCCACCACCAAGAACTTGGCCGTGTACTCACTGACCTCCCCTGTGAGCTTGTTGCGAGCCATCACGCTCCAAGTTCCATCGTTTTTGTTATGATGGGCAGACTCGACAATGGTGCAGTAAACGGGGCTCAGCATGAAATGTTCTATATAGTGATCCAAGTAACGGATGAATTCATCCTTTGGGACGAAGGTTGGGGTGTTCGTAGGGTAAGGCATGTGGGGCAGCTCACAGAACTGCTTGGCGAGGTGAAGCTTGAGACGATCATATGCCTTCAACCTCCAAAGAGAAGCGCTGCAGTTCTCTTTCTCCAGCATGATATTGGGGATGGAGTGCATGTTGAGGCATGCAGCAGTGGCGAGTCCTGATGGACCAGCCCCCACGATCACCACATCCACCTTCATCGTAACTTGGATGAGAGCAAAGCCTTCAAACTTACCGCAGGGATGCCAGCTCTCTCGAACCTTATGCTTAAATAACTGATAATGGAACCTAAGTGGTCAATCTCTCGAACCTTCCGCTCAAAAAAGGATAATGGAACATAAATGGTCGATATCTGCTATCGATTACACTAAATATTTTTGAATCGGAATCCATCCATCGAGAGATAAGTCTCAGAATGACCCTTATCTTGCGCGATTTGATGCATGCACTAAGCGTGTCTATGTTCAGTGAATATTTTTGTTTTGGAAACCGCTAGGATTTCCATAACTTCACGGTGTCCAGTAATATTAGAAATTTCCAATTCATAAATTTGGATGGACTGTAATTATTCATATTTAAATAATTGAATATACCATCTATCCATGGTCTCTTTGGCGAAGCAAATGAATAATTAAAATAAACCACCATTGCCAAAGTTTATTTCTTAAATAATTAATTCGGAAAGGTGGGGCTTGCAATATGCTGGTAGCTTTGAGTTTTTGTTTACATTTGTTCACTTGATCAATTGTCTAATGGACAGCTCGTTTTAGCATGACACTTGACTAAAGGTCCGGTTTTTCTTGGCACGAATCTTTGGGGTAGTTATCTTTCAATAGCAGGGCCATGAGATAGGTCAGGTTGGGACTATAGACCCCAGTCCCTATTCTTATCCCCATGCTTGAACAAAAAAATAATCTTTGCCCCTATCCTATTCTTGTAAACAAAGATGTTTTTTCATCCTTATTCCCAATCCATGGAGAATGATGATATCCATTTCCTTCATGTCCTTACTCCCGCCTCACCTCGCCCCTAGTGATATATAGAAATTTTTACTAAAAAATTATGAAATTAAGAATATAGTTGAAAAAATTCCTTAATAAGCATATTAATAAATTTAATATTTATCTCTTAAATAAAAAAAATATTAATATATATGAGGATAATTTTATATATATGAAAATTGGTGTTAGTAGCTCTCGCACATCTCATGAGATCTTCGGACTTGATACTGACATGGAGGAGTTCCCTTACTATGGGCCCCATCTAGGCACAAAATAGTCGTAGATTGGAATTAGTATCCTCAACCCCAATAGTGCCAATGGTGCCACCTTGACTATTAGGGCTAAGATTAGACTTAGGACCTCTAGAGTCTGACAGTAATTCACCATCAAGGAGATCATTGACAAGGAGCTCCAAGCTGTTGTAAAATAGGAAAAGAACAAGTGTGAAATTGAAATCAATCAACACTAGAATGGAGATTGTTCATTGAGAATATTTTATAAAGATTTAAGGAGAAGTTTTTATTTTTTCTAGGATAATTCTTCTAAAACTTGGTAAGAGGATGTTGCACAAGGCTCAAGACCTATCCTAAGACCCTAAAAATTAAGTAGAAATAGTTTTGGACCAAGAAAAACTTGGAAAATAATCCAAATATCCAAAACTCCATATAGATCGATTGACCAAAATGTTAGTATAGTCAATCAGCCCAGCGTCTATTCACCCCACACAAAGCCCTAACTGATTGACACAATTTTGATGAGCCAACAATTAAGATCCAGTCGACCATCCAAGAGGGAGCAGTTGACTATTTTCAACAAACAATCTTGTGGCACCAAATGGTCAATTGTTTTATACGGTCTGATTGACCTCTTGGTGCTTTACAACTTAACAATGAAATCACAATTGACTAGATTGTTGACAAGTACTCTAATGGTCAGATTTTTCACAAATCTATAAATGGAGTCTTATCTTTAGTTGTTGGCATGAAAAATTAGTTAGAAATCACTATTTTATCTTAGAATATTCTGGGAAAACCTTATTCTTAAGCCTTGACTTGCAAAATCCTCTCATGCAAGTATTCGAGCTTTTTGGAACATTTACAATCTTTGGGAGCGATTCAATGTTATCTTGTTATTGCCAAAGTTGTTTTGTAGGATTATTTAAGAATGAGTTTCTTGGTTGCGATGGTTCCTTCCTTAGCTTATGAAAAGAAGTGTAAAGGGTTCCTTCTTTAGCTTGTGAAAAAAAGAAGTGTAAAGCGTTTCATCCTTAGCTTGTGAAAAGGAGATGTGTAAGGATTTGGTCTACATCTAGGGGTGAGCATGGGTTGGATTGGGTATGTTTCAGGCCAAAATCAAGAACTGACCCAATCATATCTTGGAATTAAATCAGAACAAGCCCAATCAAATCAAGTCAGTTCTAGGGTAGAAAACTTATAAAGTACATCTAAGGTCCTTAATTTGATTCCTAAGAGTACTTTATTTTTTAAAAAAAAATTATGTGGTCGATTCTTGGGTCAGAACCAATAATCAATCCTTGAAATTCGGATCGATTCTAGGATTTTGGACCTAGAACCAATTCGATGAGTACTCAAAACTGAACCAACCCAACCCAATCAAGTTGGGTTGGTATCAATTCTTGGGTTACCCTAACCCATTGCTCACCCCTATTTACATCCATTGCAAGGAGATCGGTTTAGTGGAACTCCAACAGAGTCTTAGGGAGTGGTTGTAGATAAGGAGTGTGAACTACTATAAAATCTCTTGCTTCATTTATTTTTTTACTCTTTTAATTACTTGCAATTGCATTTACTACTTCTTACTTTGAATCTCTTACATAGTTTTCAATTTGATATACTTGATATATTAGCTTTAGTTTAAATTTCTTAAACCCAATCCCTCCCTCTTGGGTTTCCCTTGGGCCTTCATGATTGTCCTATATATTAGTGGTATAAAATCTTGTATAATAAGGAGAAAGAGATAAGAATAGGATAAGTATATAATTAATGAAAAATAAGTATAAGAGAAAAAGTTTGTTGAAGTGGGAGAACCTATTTGTTTGCAATCATTGGCAAGAAGAATTGGTGGATTCTTTAATATAATACTTGCTTGCTTATAATTCTCTTATTTTGTTCTATTTGCTAAGTTACTGCTAGCTTACTCTAGTTGGAATGCACTTGTAACAACTGGTGTCCTCCCTAGCCGTTGCCTGCCTTTTATTTTAGTTTATATGAATCTATAGCTGCTAGTGTCCTTTCCATGGCCACTCACTCAATGATGCACCAAATAGCCAATACACCAATGTCTACAAGGAAAGAACCAATGTTGCGTGGTTCTTAGATGTGTGTGGTTGTTTAAGTTTTGGCCTTTCTTGGAAAGAGATTATGAATAAAAGTCCTATTTTGATTTCATAATTTGAAAGAAAGGAAAAGAGATAAGAGGTATGATTAAATTTTCAAATGGACATATCACTTTTGAACAAAATTTTTGAAAATTGATATATTAGAAATTGTGATGCAGGATTGATGCTTAAATATCATATTCTTTGCACATATTTAATAATAAGAACAATAATCATTTTACAACAGTCATATATCTTGGTGATAAAAAAATGAATATATTCCAGAATAAAGTTATAACAATATGTTTATGTGCATAATGAATGAAGAGCTAAGGATGAGACAAAAAGTTTATGGGTGTAGAAGAATCTATGGACCACCTGCTTGCATGTTTGCATTAGTTGGCAAAAGAAAAAGATGACTTTTTGCATGTTATGCTTACTTGGATTAATTTTCTTATTTCATCTGATTTAATAACTTAGCACTAGCTTTCACATTAATTTAAAAGTGCTTGTAACTATCAATATCCCTTCCTTAGCTAAGTGCATGCTGATGTACCAAATAGTCTATGTAACCTAGAAGCAAAGACCTGTCTCTTTGTAGATTCTTGTTAGCTATATAGTGGATTGAGTTTTGTCCTTTCCTTATGGAAATTATAGGAAAAGAAACCATTAGTTTCATAATTTGTGGGAACAAAGAGTTCTTTGCATTTAACATGTGTTTATCTTCAACTTTCATCTTTTGTCATGTATAATTTAATGTGGACTTTCACTTTAGCTTAAATGTTGTTATAACTTGTGAAATTTTATTTGATATTTATTTCTTTTTCTCTAGAAATTTTGTATCCTATGGTTAGGAGGATTTCTGCCTTTAAGAGGTCTCATTTTATAAATAGGCCTAGTTGTACTGTATTATGATGAATAGTTTAATAATATAATTTGAAGATTCTTTCTTTTCTTATTCAGAGTAACTTATTGCTTGCTATGATGTGAGACCATGTTCCAATGAGTGGTGATTGGCATAAGGCCTTGAACCTTAAGTATTCCTCAGAGAAATTGAAGGTATTTAATTGAAGATTCTCAAGAAATTGGTGCAGAACCAATAGTTTTCTTTTTCATACGAGCTTACTTGCATTATATTTAAAATCAAAACTTAAGATCCTACATCGGATTTTGATATCAGATCCTAAGATCCTATATCAAATTTAATATCAGAACCTAAAATCCTGTGTCAGTTTTAGTATCAGAACCCAAGATCCTGCATTAACTGAGGAGCTTCATTCCTTTTGATTATCCCAAAATAAAAAACAACAAAAAATTTAGCCATGATACCTACTTAAGTATAAAAAAACAATCTTGGATTAAGGAATGGACACAATCTACATTGAGAGAGAGAGAGAGAGAGAGAGAGAACCAGACATATGGCAATACTGCAATTTCAAAATATTTTTTATTTTATCTTTATCATTTCATTATAATTTAACATAGAGAAAAATCACCAAAATCACCAAATGATTCATAAGGGACCATAAGATTTGATGCTATCCATAGCCCCATCAATTCTTAGGGTCCTAGAAAATGCAAACTAAATGTATCTCTTCTTTTATGCCAATGGCATTATCACCACGTCCCTCTTTACATTTAAAGGAACAAATATTTATAAAAGGGGATATTAGTTTGTGGCTAGGCAAGGGTATAAATAAGTTGAAGATTAGCATAGCAAGCTAGGCTCTGATTTTCTAGGCTCAAAAACAACAAATGCCCATCTCGAGCCTGAGTTGAGCAAAGAGAGCCTAGTTTGACCTCAATTCATTAATTGCCTAGCAGCTTGAGCTTGTCTTAACCAAGCTTAAAATGCAAATTGGTCCAAGTTCAAGTTCTCTCAAGTTCTTGCACCTCGGGCTCATTATGGGCCAACTAATTGGCTAATGGGTTAACAATGGAGCAAGAGTAAAACTACTTTGTTCCCTAGAGAAATTAGTATGGTTTCTCCTTTGTGTCATCTCCACCTCCAGCTCACATACTTGTGAACCACCTCCTCTCTTAATTGAATTTTTGAACTATTATCGAATTTTAATTGAAAGGTTAGAACTCCCCATGGCATAACTCATCTATTTCTTAAGTTGAAAAATCAAATCTTTATTTGATTTGGAGAAAATGAAGTATCTAAGAAAGAGAGAAAGAGTCTTTTTTTATTATTATTTTGAGATACAATATAATACCCAGAAGGAAAGAGAGAAAAGTGCCAAAGAGTCAAAACCCCATGCTTATGTGAACGAGGCTTCCTTATTTTGGCACCGCTCTATGGTACAGCAAGGTTGCTACCGAAGCACCAACTCTGTCAGTCTCGAGTTACTAGCAGGTTATGATACCTCTAAATTTAGTAGCAATAGCCACATGATTGGGCATATTCTCCCCTATTTCTTTCCCCCTCCCTGCTCTCTTTCTAAAGGGAGGTCCCTGAAGGTCTTCTTCTTCTCCTCTCTCTCCCCCCCTTCACCCTCTCTATCTCTCCTAACACCTCTCTCTGAATCTTCCTCTTTCTCCCTCCATCTCTCATCTCTCATCTCTCTCTCCTCCTCTGTGCTTTGGCAACCAAAGGAGGGTGCCCTGTTTTACCACCCTTGATCCCCTCCAATGGTTCCATCTCTCTCTCCCTCCCTCTTCTCTCTCTCTAGCTCCCTTCTCGCCTCCCTTGGGCCATAGTTGTTATTGCCAGCCGCTATCGCCGTGTCCTCCTACCTCTCACTCGCACCGCCGCTTAGGACACGGCCGAGCGAGAGGGGCCATGGGTTTGCCTAAACCTCACGACCAAACCCCCCTCATCTCTCTCTTCTCCATCTCTCTCTTTGTCCTGCCCTTCTAGTTGAGAGTCACTTCCCTCTTCTTGCTTGTGCTGCTGCTTAGGATGTGGCCGAGTAAAAGGGGCCATGATCACTCTAAGCGATAGTTATGTCGTGGCCTCTGCCCAAGGTCTACTGTCAATGCTTGCCACCATTGCCGACACCCCTCCTTCCCCTCTCCTCTCCTCTCTCCCTCTCTCTCTCTCTCTCTGCTATTCTAATGCAGTGAAACGAGGAAAGCTTCCCCTGTTTCATGATTCACACCGCTCCATTTCTTCCCTTTTTTTATTTGTTATTTATTATTTTATTTTATTTTCCTTTAAGATCTCTATCCATAAAAGTTTCTCTATGTAACTTTCTCTCTCTGAGCCCATCACCCTCTCTAAAATTTTCTTTCTCAAAGTCTATCTTTAGAATTTTCTCTTTCTAGCATCATCTTCCCTCTCTAGCACTTTCTCCCTCTACAATCTCTAGTTTTAGTAGTAATATTGCTTTGATTGGTGATTGTAGCCCAAACCTAGTGATGACTAGCCCGATAACTTATTCTCCTAACCACCTAGTAAACATAAGATTTTGCTGTTTTAATTATTATTTTTAGGTTGCAAAATACAAATAAATTAAGGTTATCACAAATGATGGAAGTCAATTTTTAAAATTTAAGAAATCAAAAAATAAGATTTTGTATTTATTTTGGAAATTTTGAGAAAGATAAATTATTCAATTTATTAATTTAGTTTACAATTTGTTAGGGTGCAATAGGCATCCTTATAGTCTGAGCTGACATTCCAAACCAACAATATCTTCTTTAGAAGTAAGAAATCCTGAACACAATTACTGGCATGGCTTTAATATTATTACATGATCGCCTACTCTATTTTGAATATTCAAGACATGTTATATCATAAATTATTGAATTATGAAAAATGATGATGAGGAGGAAAAATAAAATGTGGTGGGTGCATCTAGACTCGTCACAAGAGTGTATTACCTAGTGATACTTTGTGTACTATGATGAGCATATTGCCTAGTGATACACTGCGTACTATGGTAAGGATATGGTTTGTTGATGCATTGCGTATTGTGACACATTTTCATACTATGGTAAGAGCATTATTTAGTGACACCTTGCGTACTATGATGAGGATATTACTTAGTGACGCATTGTATACTATGATCAGCGTATAGCCTAGTGATGCCTTGCGTACTTTGGTAAGCATATTGCCTACGGATGTATTGCATATTATGGCGAGTATATTGCTTAGCAACGCATTATGTATTGGAGCGAGTGTATTATCTAGTGACGTATTGCATACTGTGGCACTGATTGAGATTGTCAGATGCAATATGAGACCTATGTAGTTGGCCACTAGTGGGATTGTGGCTGTGACTAGTCCACATGCTGAGATTTTGGATCCAATAGGTAATAATTAATAAAAAATTTGAACTATTATGGGCTCAGAATATGAGATTTGGCATAGATTTAAATCATACATTCAAACTTTTTGTGGAATGACATTACTATTTGGATCATGAAATTACGGTGGAATGATATCATTATTTTATCAAAATTTTAAATTTGTCATTGCTATTGTTATTATGAGCTATGTTATGAGTTTTGATTATGAACACTATGTGATTCATTGAATTTATAATTTACATCACTTAACGATTGGCATATGAATTAATTAATGTTGGGATATTATTGTTGATTTTGTTTATTTAAGCTTATAAATTGATATGTGTGCATGCTTAATTTATGCTAGTATAAGTGGATGGAGATTTATTACTGAGCTATTAGCTCATAATCAATATTGTTCCATTGTTTTTTAAGATTCCTAGATTTAGTGTTCGTATTTGGAAATCTTGGTGAGAGTATAGCTAGCATTTGTATGTGATATAGAATGTATCTAAACCTTGTATCTTGGATTGATAAATTAGTTTGTGCTATATTTGCTTATGTTTATGTTGGTTGGGAATTGAAGGTTTTGCATACATTTTAGGATTCTATCTTAGGGATTATGCGGCTGAGCCACGAGCCAAGCCCTAATGGTGGGTTTGGAATATGACATAATAACTTGATGCCATCGAGAAAAGGAAAAGAATTCCATCTAACCACTCCACACAAATCTCTCGAATAAAATAATAAACAGTAAAAATTTTATAAAGTAACATAATAAGTCCTTTATTTTATCAACCTTCAGCAAAAAGAATCCCAACAGAGGAGAGAAGTAAAAAGGATGAAAGCAAGGGGCATACAAAAGCTGTCAGTTGCAATCATAGGCCATCTTTATATCATTGGCAATGTTTTGTGCATCCATGGACACTCCAGCCAATCCTCTTCTCGATAATCCTGCAAAATAGACTCCATTTTTTCCCTTCCAATGGTTTGGAAAGCTTGCAACGGGAAATCCTTCTTCGTCAAGGAGGCCAAAATCATCCTGCATCCATATATTGATTTCCATTAAAACTATAGTCCATGTAAAGTCGAACGAAAAGAATGGCATCGAAGGATTAAAAATAAATAAATAAACTATTTCGTCGAACCTTTAGCCAATTTTTTGTTGTCCTTCGATAGCCAGTTGCAAGAACTATTGCATCAAACCGATCTGACTTGCCATCGGTAAACACTACCTTATTGCCTCGTATGCTTGATGTTCCTTCGACAACCTTCTCAAAAAACACATGCATATTATGAAGAAATTAATTGCACTTACGATAGCATAAATGAACTGGGATCTTGGCTTGTCAAAAAAAAATATAAATTAGTCACCTGAATCTCTCCGCTCTGGATCTTTGCTATGGTTCCAACATCGATAACTGCAGCTTTACCAGTCAAACTCTTAAGAGCGAGAGGGCCAACTTTTGGCCTTGTAATTCCATATTTGGACAAATCCCCATATCTGACATCGCTTAGCATAACAATTAACCTATCCACCAAACTATAATGGAAGTATTTTGCTAAAACCATCCCCATGTGTATCAACTCCTTGGGCATCACATGCAGCTGTCAACAAGAACCCAAGAACAAAATTACATCTTAGAATAAGATATAATTTTTTAATAATAATTTACCTAAACGCTAATGGATTATCCTTATTTGCAGTATTCTTTATTAGGGATGGCAATCTAACGGGACCGGGCCAACGATCTCAATCCAAGTCACCATCCTGCCAAAGAAAATATGGGGCTTCCGATACAGTCATCTTACCGGGCGTCGGATTGTGATGGAGGTCTTCGCTCCAAAGTTTGAGAGATCATAAGCAATCTCCATGCCAGAGTTGCCGCAGCCGACAACCAAAACATTCTTGCCGGCATAAGCCGTACCTGACTTATAGCAAGAGGAATGGACAACAGTCCCAGGGAAGGTGTCCAAACCCGGAATATCCGGTATCGCCATTTCAGTGTTCTCTCCGGTGGCCACCACCAAGAACTTGGCCGTGTACTCACTGACCTCCCCTGTGAGCTTGTTGCGAGCCATCACGCTCCAAGTTCCATCGTTTTTGTTATGATGGGCAGACTCGACAATGGTGCAGTAAACGGGGCTCAGCATGAAATGTTCTATATAGTGATCCAAGTAACGGATGAATTCATCCTTTGGGACGAAGGTTGGGGTGTTCGTAGGGTAAGGCATGTGGGGCAGCTCACAGAACTGCTTGGCGAGGTGAAGCTTGAGACGATCATATGCCTTCAACCTCCAAAGAGAAGCGCTGCAGTTCTCTTTCTCCAGCATGATATTGGGGATGGAGTGCATGTTGAGGCATGCAGCAGTGGCGAGTCCTGATGGACCAGCCCCCACGATCACCACATCCACCTTCATCGTAACTTGGATGAGAGCAAAGCCTTCAAACTTACCGCAGGGATGCCAGCTCTCTCGAACCTTATGCTTAAATAACTGATAATGGAACCTAAGTGGTCAATCTCTCGAACCTTCCGCTCAAAAAAGGATAATGGAACATAAATGGTAGATATCTGCTATTGATTACACTAAATCCATTTGAAGCGGAATCCATCCATCGAGAGATGAGTCTCAGAATGACCCTTATCTTGTGCGAATATTTGATGCATGCGCTAAGTGTGTCCATGTTCAGTGAATATTTTTGTTTTGGAAACCTCTAGGATTTGCCCTAATTTCACGGTGTCCAGTAATATTAGAAATTTCCAATTCATAAATTTGGATGGACTGTAATTATTCATATTTAAATAATTGAATATACCATCTATCCATGGCCTCTTTTGGCGAAGCAAATGGATAATTAAAAAAAACCACCACTGCCAAAGTTTATTTCTTAAATAATTAATTCGGAAAGGTAGGGCTTACAATCTGCTGGTAGCTTTGAGTTGATGTTTACATTTGTTCACTTGATCAATTGTCTAATGGTCAGATCGTTTTAGCATGACCCTCGACTAAAAATATTAGCACTATTTTTCATCAAAATAAAGAAGAGAATAAAAAATGGAAGCTAGATAAATTGAAAACACGGGAGCGAATGGTTTTCCTTTTATTTATTTATTTTTGCCTCTCCTTTTAAGAGGCATTGTTTAGAACAAAAATAGAACACATAAATCAACTTTTGCTGTGACTTATCAAATGTATTTTTTAGAAATTAAAAAATAAAAATGATCTGAAATAAATTACTTATTAAGCATATTAAAAAATTTAATATTTATATGTTAAATATTTTTCACTATTTTTCATCAAAATAAAGAGGAGAATAAAAAATAAAAGCTAGATAAATCGAAAACACTAAAGTGAATAGTTTCCATTTAAACTTTTTTGCCTCTCCTTTTAAGAGACATCATTTATAAAAATAGAAAACATAAAACAACTTTTGTTCTTACTTATCAAATATATTTTTTGAAAATAGAAAATAGAAAATAAAAATAGCTAAAAAAATTTCTAAGTAAGCATATTAATAAATTTAATATTTATCTTTTAAATAAGAAAATATTAATATATATGAGGATAATTTTGTATATATAAAAATATATAAGGATGCTATAGTACTTAAATATGATGCCAACAGGTTGGGAATGGGGTGGAGTAGGAGATATATTTATTCCCATCCGTTAGCAAAAATAAAATAATCCCTGTTTTTATTCCCACCCCTCAAAATGATAGACTATCTTGCCCAAATGGAGAGGGGGACGATGGATCCCCACTTTTATGGGATAAAATTGTCATCCATAGTTTTCAAACTCATTTAACTCTTATAAAATAATAAATGAAGGCATTTCTGTGATTAAAACCTATTAGCGAAGTAGGGACTAGATCTATTAAGATTCTAGTCATAAAAGCAAGAAAATTTAGAATAAGTTTGGTTTATTTTCCATTTTTATTTACTTAGATAATAGAAAACTCTTCTAAAATCATGTTTAGTTATTGAAAATAAAAATAATTTTTTTTAAATATGTAACTCTGAAATGATTAAAAACTAATTATAATTTAAAAATGTTTTCACTATTTTTCATCATAATAAAGAAGAGAATAAAAAAATTAAAGCTAGATAAATAAAAAGAAAACTAGAGTGAATGGTTTTCCATTTAATTTTTTTCAGCTCTCCTTTTAAGAGGCATCATTTTTAACAAAAATAGAAAACATAAAACAACTTTTGTTCTCACTTATCAAATATATTTTTTAGAAATTAGAAAATAAAAAATAAAAAATAAAATTAGTTGAAGAAAATTTCTTACTAAACATATTAATAAATATAATATTTATCTCTTAAATAAAAAAAATATTAATATATATGAGGATAATTTTGTATATATGAAAATATATAAGGGTACTATAGTTCTTAAATATCGGGCCAATAGTTAAGAGATGGGAAAGGGTAGGGGTATATTTATTTCCATCTCTACCAGCAAAAACAAAAATAATCTCCATCCCTAAAAAGAATGGAGAATCTCTATCCTAAATGGAGCCGGGTAGGATGGATCCTCCTTTTTACATGATTGAAAATGATTTTTTTAAAAAATGTAATTCTTAAATAACAAAAAATAAAAATAATTTAAAGATGTTTTTACTATTTTTCATCAAAATAAAGAAGAGAATAAAATTGTCCTTTTAATTTTTTTGTTGTTGCTCCTTTTAAGAGGCATTGTTTATAACAAAAATAGAAAACATAAAACAACTTTTGTTCTCGCTTATCAAATGTATATTTTAGAAATTAAAAAATAAAAAATGAAAACAATTTTTAGAAAATGAAAATAGAAAATAAAAATGGGAAATGATTTCAAAATATAAACACCACCTCATAGTTTCACCCTCCTTGACTTTAATTGATTCTCAAATCTTCTCAATTATAAAACTTTTTAATTGGTTCTTTTGAGTTGCTATAGTACTACCTCAAACTAGTCTTGGAGTCCATCCATCATCCAACATCGGTAGTGCACCATCCTAAAGATGAAAATATCATTTCCTTTAGCCTTCTTTGTAGTACTCTCCTCCACTCAAATCTTCCCTCCTCTAGTGAAATGCAATCCTCTAGCTAGACATCATGTAAGGCCTAGCACTTTGGGCTACTCCGATCCAAAATAGAGGGTCTAGTCCGCTTAAGTGGCCCACTAATATGAACAAAAAGAAAAACAAAGGGTCAGTGGACTTGGCTAAGTTGACCTCAAATCATCTCAGTCAATCAACTCGAAAGGTGGTGGAGATCAACAACTGAAATCACTGATCTCCCATAAAATCTGAGATTCAATAGCTACCAACAAATTCAGGTGGAGGTTAGAGAGTTCCTTCCCTCTCTATTCAAATCCCCTAGCCCACCATTCAAAGCCGCCACCGTTGGCCACTGTCAAGAAATTGGAGGCTAGCAAGTCAAGTTAAAAAAAACAAAATATGGATACTTGAGAAGCCATTGGAGCTTATTAAGTTCTCCTCTTGCTTCCTTTCCCTCTTTCTTACCTCAACAAGTGTCTATCGATTGTTGATGGTCATCGATAGTTGAGGAAGCGGTCGAGAGCCTTATTTCTATGTAGTTGTGATGGTCCATGATCAAATCATAGCCGTTGATGCTGGAGTAGCTAGGTCTGGTTGAGATAGGACTAACTGCTATGACCATTGAGAGCTGATAATCAATCGGCCTATATATGACCACCATCTTCCCTTCCCTATTTGGTTCCCATGTTCTTGTTCCTTTTCTTGGATGGTAACTCATTGTAAAAGGGTGCCATGTGATGCGGGAATCCTCGGCACTCAGTACACTTACCCACTAAGAGTACACCTATAGGAGGGTAACTGTAGGGATGTGTCTTAGTGGTAGTACACCTAACCCATCATTATGAGATTTTGTAAAAGTGATATTATTTTATCTAAGTTACATTATTAGAAGCATAAGCTAACTTATAAGTTTTCTTATCTTATTTAAAAAGATTTCTGTATATTGTGACGTATTGTGTTGGTATGTTTATGGGTTCTATAATGTGGTTCTCAGCTTTTCCCATTGTTAGATGGCTTTTCAGTCATCGAAACTTAGGTTTCACCCCTCTACTGTTGAAATTTTTGGATTTCAGATCAGAGATAGCAAGTTGGCCCTGGGAAGCATGAAATTGATATGGGTTGCTAGATGTTGGATAAAGTAATTGATGTCATTAGTTTATGTTACTTGGATTGTATATGTATTTGAAATGGATATGGATGGATGTGTATAATTGTAACCCTATTGGTGTTGGATGTGTATAACTGTAACCCTATTGGTGTGGCATGCAAGAATGGAATCTAACTTAGAAGATTAATTAATTGATTTAGCAATGATACCTATCTACATTAATATTAATTCAGGCATAAGAATGCTAAAAAGTAATTCAAAGAAGGGACTACTTAATGAAATGAAATTTACCAGCTATGTAACTCAATCCTGATCTAAAGAAGAAGGGATCTAATGATTGAGGGTCCTTAAGACCAAGATGTATTCCTTCATATGATCAGACTTAAGAGATTCGGATGGGTTTAATCACCAATGATGAGCACCCACTTTGTTGTTGGAAGGTTATTTTTATCACTCCATTGAATCACTACTAGACTTAACGATTGTCACCACTAGTATGAGAACTCCATCCATAATGGGTTCCAAGGCAAGGCAACCTCCTCTTTAACTCCGGATTGTAGGGGACCCTTGAGGGCTTGAAGATGATGATGTTGAGAGCTGAAATGAATAATACACCCCTTGGTAGACCAAAGCTTGAAAGATACCTAAGTTGAACCTCACGCTCATTCCCTCACGGAAGACATTTGCATCACACAAATAAGAAGAAAAATGGAACTAGAATAGTTTTCATTTTATTCATTCATAATCTCTATTACAAGGGCTATGGAGAGGTATTTATAGTCCCTCTAAGCTCATTTGAAAATTCGAAATTCATGGAGACTTACATGAAGAAGATAGTGGGGAGTTGAAGAAAATGGAGGGGAGTTACATGATTTATGGAGAAATATGTGGGTGGGCCAATTTGAATTTGAATTTAATTATTGGCACCCAAGTGGAGAAGATGGAGGGAAGTTACATGATTTATGAAGAAATATGTGGGTGGGCTAATTTGAATTTGAATTTAATTGTTAGCATCCAAGTGGAGAAGATGGAGGGGAGTTACATGATTTATGGAGAAATATATGGGCCGGCCAATTTGAATTTGAATTTAATTATTGGCGCCTAAGTGGAAGCTGAAATATTGAAGTAGTATAATCTCTTGAACTGAGTTGGTTCCGGTGCTCGAGTCAAATTTTTGGGTTGTGGTTGAGCTAACTCCTGTGGCTTCAAATGGCCTGCTTTATAATTCAATCCATAATGAATTTGATCAAAAACATTTGTTGGTGTCCGCACCAAATTTTTTGAGGTGGCGAGAACTCGATCCTGTCGAGTATGGGTTAACTTGGTTTTGGTAATGTTCCAATAAGTTTGGATCAATTCGTTGCAGGTCCTCCTTAGTGATCTATGAGTTTTTAGGTTATGGTCACCTTTACCAACGAACTAGATATCGTTGGTAGTCCTTGTTCCTGGTAGTGACAGTCTTATCGTCTAGAATTTGTTCAATTTTGTCTCACCTCTTTGGAAAAGTGGTTGGTGGACACTCGAAGGCAGGTTCACTCTCAAAAATAGGGTCAGGCCCAAAAGGCTCACTAGGTATCATCATTAGCTCTTTATACTCTATCAAGTCTGAAACATTGAAGGTCGAGCTAATACATAGGTCAGAAGGTAACTCAAGTATATATGCATTAGGTCCGATCTTCTTTATGATTTTAAATGGGCCTGCACTGCAGGCATGTAATTTTTTAAAGGTTCCAGATGGGAACCTTTCAGGTCTGAGCCTAATCATTACGTGGTCTCCTTCATAGAATTCTTTGATTCTCTTACGTGAATTAGCCATATGTTTATAAGCTTCATTGCTCAAGTTGAGTTTCTTATTGATTTCTTGATGCAAGTCCTTAATATGCTGTGCATAGGATTCAGCAGACTCAGAGATTCGTGCATGTGTGGGTAAAGGGATAAGATCTAAGGGCTTCCTAGGTTTGTAACCATGGACCACCTCAAATGGACTCTTTCCAGTAGATCTATTGACTGAGCTATTGTAAGCAAACTTAGCACGAGGGAGTAAGAGATCCCAATTTTCCACACTATCACCAACTAAACATCTTAGCAAATTTCCTAGACTCCGGTTAACTACTTTAGTTTGGCCATCTGTTTGAGGATGGTAGGCTGTGGAGAACTTTAGTTTGGTTCCTAACATATGCCAAAGGGTCTTCCAAAAATAGCTAGTGAACCTAACATCTTTATCTGATACAATGGTTTTGGGTAAACCATGTAGTCTCACCACCTCATCAAGAAAAAGTTTGGCCATTTTTGAAGCATCTAGGGTTTGAGAACATGGGATGAAGTGAGCCATCTTAGAAAATCGATCAACTACAATGTAGACGGAATCATGTCTTCTTGAGGTCTTTGGAAGTCCTAGTACAAAGTCCATACTAAGATCCTGCCATGGACAATCAGGGACTGGTAAGGGAGTGTACAGACCAGTGTTTTGCTTTTGTTGTTTGGCAATAGCACAAGTTCGACATTGAGCTACAACTTGGGCCACACTCCTTTTGAGGCATGGCTAAAAGAATTGGTCTTCTACTGCTAAGACGGTCTTGTTTCTACCAAAATGACCTGCTAGGCCTCCAGCATGAACTTCCCAGATCAGAAACTCTCTAATAGAAGTTTGGGGAACACACAGTTGATTTCCTTTGAAAAGGAATCCATCTAGGAGAGTATAGTCACTATGTACACTAGATGGTCCTTGTTGGAGGGATTGATAGATTTCACTAAAGTTTGGACACTTAGGGTATTCTTCTTTCAGTCTATCAAACCCTACAACCTCGGTGCTAACTAAGGTCAAAAGTATGGATCATCGGCTTAATGCATTTGCAACCCTATTTTTAGTGCCAGCACAGTGTTTCAGAATAAAGGTGTATGTCTGAATGAATTCTACCCATTTCTCATGCATAGGGTTCAATTTCTTTTGGGAATTAAGGAATCGTAAGGCTTCATGATCGGAATAAAGAACAAACTCCTGCGGTAGTAAATAGTGTCTCCAATATCTCAAAGCTTCAACTACCGCATACAATTCCTTATCATACATCGAGTATCTCATCCTTGCCTCATTCAGTTTCTCACTAAAGAATGCCATTGGATGACTCTCTTGACTCAAAACTCCTCCAATCCCTACTCCAGAGGCATCACAAGCAACCTCAAATACCTTTGAAAAATTGAGTAACCTCAAAATAGGTGCTTGTGTCATTTTCTTCTTTATTTCTAGGAAGGCTCTATCAGCGGGTTTTGTCCATTCAAAGGTTCCCTTCCTAATGCAGTCAGTAATGGATGCCACTATCGTGCTGAATCCTCGAATGAATCTCCTATAGAAGGTGGCTAGACCATGAAAACTACGGACATCATGGATGCTTTTGGTTATAGGTCACTCGACTATGGATTGACCTTTTCGGGGTTGGCAGACACCCCTTCAGCGGTGACAATAAATCCTAGAAAGATAACTCTATGGGTCATAAAGTCACATTTCTTGAGGTTGGCATAGAGTTTATCCTGTTTAAGGGCTTAGCAAACCTGTTTCAGATGGTTCAAGTGGTCTTCCTTTGTTCTACTGTAGATGAGAATGTCATTAAAGTAGACCACTACGAATTTCCCAATGAATGTCCTTAAAACCTGGATCATGATCCTCATGAAGGTACTAGGTGCGTTGGACAGACCGAAAGGCATTACTACCCAATCATATAAGCCATCTTTGGTTTTGAAAGTAGTTTTTCATTCGTCCCCGGGCCTAATTCTTACTTGATGATAGCCACTCTTAAGGTCAATTTTGGAGAAAATTTTGGCTCCCGCCATCATATCCAACATGTCATCCAAACGGAGAATAAGAAAATGATACTTAATGGTGATTTTATTTATGGCTTTGCTATCTACACACATTCTCCATGTGCCATCTTTCTTAGGGGTCAGAAGGGTTGGTACTGCACATGGGCTTAGGCTTTCTCTAATGAATACCTTTTGGAGAAGTTCTCCAACTTGACGTTGTAACTCAGAGTGTTCTGTAGGATTCATCCTATAATGGGGAAGGTTTGGTAACGTCGATCCTGGGATCAAATCTATGGCATGTTGAATGTCTCTCAAGGGTGGAAGATGATTAGGAAGGTTTTCGGGAAAGATGTCTTGAAACTCCTCTAAAAACCTTAATACTTCCTGGGGTTGTTTCTTATGGGATTGGTCCTGATTTTCCTTAGTTGTTAAAACCCAAACAGTTGAACCATTACTAAGCTCTTGCTCTAATTCCTTAGCAGTGATCATGTTTATTCCTTGTCTTTTATCCCTCAAATGACTTGACCCTCTCTTAACTTGGTCTTTAGGTGGTGAGGAATTGATTATAATCTTCTTCCCATTGTGAGTGAAAGAACATGAATTAGAACGACCATAGAGTATAGCGTCATGATCATACAACCATGGTCGTCCTAATATGATGCTACTAACTCCCATCGGAAGAACATCGCACCAAACCTTTCTTGGTATGACTGAAACTGAATTGTGACTTAGCACCTAGAATTGATGGGAATCGAGGTTGAATCTATCCAGGATACCTTATAGGGATTAGGATGGGGCACAGTAGGTAATCCTAGGTTCTTGATTGTACTAGTTGATATGGCATTGACACAACTACCACTATTTAAGATGACCTTGCATACTTTTTCTCCTATCTTAATAAAGGTTTGTAGGATACTAGTCCTACGCCAATCTTCTTGCTCCTTGGCCTGGGTCAAGATACATCTCACAACCCCTAGTAGTTCTGATGAGTCAATGATCTCTTCATCCCCTTCATACTCATCAACTAAACTCACACCTGCCTCATACACTTCTTCCTCATTATTTTCTAGGGGTTCAGTTACTTCCTCTTCTACTTCCCCTATGTGTAATGCTCTAGTGGGACATTGGCTTGCGTAGTATCCTATCTTGTGGCACCTAAAACAATGGACATTTCCTTCTCTTCGAACCTTAGGACTTTTTCCTTTATCTTCTCTTCGAACTAATGGAGTAACAGGACTGGGTCTATTGGATGTACTAGGGCTTGGACTTAGTCTATTTCCAGAAGAATTAATCCTAATGGGCTCAGGTCGGCGAAATAAAGGTCTCCTCTGAAATCTCTCACAGTCCCTAGCAACTTGGTAGGCTTGGTCTAGGTCATGGACTTCTCTCAAAAATAATTCTCTCTGGATTTCCTCATGTAGACCTGCTCTAAACCTAGACAAGGTTGCTGCCTCAGACTCAACTATATTGCATCTCATAACGAACTCATCAAACTTGGCAATATATTCGGACACTGTCTTACTCCCTTGAGTTAATCGTTGCCATTGATCCAAGAGTCTCTATTCATAGGACATTGGTAAATACTTCTCCCTAAGCTTCACCTTCATAGCTCTCCAAGTGGCTATGGACATGTTACCCCTCTGTTGACTCATGCGTTCAACATTACCCCAATACAATCTAGCCTGACAGACCAATCTAAGTTTGGCAAACTTAAATTTCCTATCTTCTGACATTTCATACCAGTCAAAATATTGGTCCATATCACCTTCCCAATCTATATACACCTTAGGATCCAAGTCTCCATCAAATGTGGGTGCATCTAGACGGATGTTTCTAAGGGCTCTCTCATCCTGGTCAACATAATCATGGTGAGGTCTTCTTGGTTGTGGGTCAGGAGTATATTCCTGGTGTCGGACTCTAGGATGGACAGGTGGCAATCTGGGTGATTGTGGCTCAGTAGGGGTCAAACGGGTCTCTTCAAAGGTTACTATCCTCTCTTCCATTTGATCAAACCTAGTGTTCAATTGATTGAACTGCTCAGTCATAGTTCTCATGAAAGCTTCTAGATTGGGGTCCATGGTAGAACTGGGTTGGTCTTGTGAGTGTTGGTAGGGAGTTCCTGATCTAGTAGTCATTCAATACACAGATTCGCTTTAGGGTTTGCTAGACCTAGAGATCCAATGTAGAAGGAGTCAGCTAACTTTACAGCCAATTCACCAGTTAATCAATCCACTGGCCAGGTAAGAGGTGGGGTTGTGGGAGGCTCCCCCTGCTTTCGCAGGGTCCTAATTATGAACCACAAGTCCACTTAGGGCATTTGCCTCTATACCTCTTGCCTATACACCAGTGTCAAGTAATAACCAATAAGTTGAGTGCACCAGCTTTCCCACTATACCTTGAATCAGACTCGTTGGTGTCTCTAGCTCACTAGAGCAATTAAGTTACTACTCAATTTTATTAAAGGCTTGGGTTCGATGCAAAATGTGTTTGATTTTATTTTTTTATTTTTTTTATTTTTTATTTTTTATTTTTTTTTCGCCTATGTGCGTCACTTAAGGCCTTGCCTCAAGTCAGCCTTCTTTGTGACGGCTATGTACAGTCCTCTTGATAGCCTATGACACTCCCGGAATGTAGGTAGTTGGGTCAAACGCACCAAGGTACTACCGATAGCCTTCCTTATTGGTACATCCCTGATATCCCTACCAAATGTCCGTTGGGTCAAATAGCCCGGGGTACTACCTCTAGCCTACCCTTTGGACTATCCCTAAATGAGCACAATAGAAACCAAGAGATGCACCTTTTTTTTTTTTTAAAATCTAAATCAAGGTGCAAGAAATAAGGAATAATAAAATAATGGAAGACAAATCCAAACTTGCCTTGGAACCTAAGCTCTGATACCAAAAATGGTGTGGCATGCAAGAATGAAATCTAACTTAGAAGATTAATTAATTGATTTAGCAATGATACCTATCTACATTAACATTAATTCAGGCATAAGAATGCTAAAAAGTAATTCAAAGAAGGGACTACTTAATGAAATGAAATTTACCAGCTATGTAACTCAATCCTAATCCAAAGAAGGGATCTAATGATTGAGGACCCTTAAGACCAGGATGTATACCTTCATATGATCAGACTTAAGAGATTCAGATGGGTTTAATCACCAATGATGAGCACTCACTTTGTTATTGGAAGGTTATTTTCAGCACTCCATTAAACCGCTACCGGACTTAACGATTGTCACCACTAGTATGAGAACTCCATCCGTAATGGGTTTCAAGGCAAGGCAACCTCCTCTTTAACTTCGGATTGTAGGGGACCCTTGAGGGCTTGAAGATGATGACGTTGAGAGTTGAAATGAAGAAGACACCCCTTGGTAGACCAAAGCTTGAAAAATACCTAAGTTGAACCTCACGCTCATTCCCTCACGGAAGACATTTGCATCACACAAGTGGGAAGAAAAATGGAACTAGAATAGTTTTCATTTTATTCATTCATAATCTCTATTACAAGGGCTATGGAGAGATATTTATAGTCCCTTCAAGCTCATTTGAAAATTCGAAATTCATGGAGACTTACATAGAGAAGATAGTGGGGAGTTGGAGAAAATGGAGGGGAGTTACATGATTTATGGAGAAATATGTGGGCGGGCCAATTTGAATTTGAATTTAATTATTGGCACCCAAGTGGAGAAGATGGAGGGAAGTTACATGATTTATGGAGAAATATGTGGGCAGGCTAATTTGAATTTGAATTTAATTGTTGGCGCCCAAGTGGAGAAGATGGAGGGGAGTTACATGATTTATGGAGAAATATGTGGGCCAGCCAATTTGAATTTGAATTTAATTGTTGGCACCCAAGTGGAAGCTGAAATGTTGAAGTAGTATAATCTCTTGAACTGAGTTAGTTCCGGTGCTCGAGTTGAATTTTTGGGTTGTGGTTGAGCTGACTCCTGTAGCTTCAAATGGCCTGCTTTATAATTCAATCCATAATGAATTTGATCGAAAACATTTGTTGGTGTCCACACCATCTATGATGTATTTTGGACATGGAGTGGTTATGAGAAATGACTTCCATTGTAGAATGAACTTGTGAATATGATCTTTATAACAGTGTCATGATGAAAGTTATATTGCCTAGAGTCGTGTAAAGAAAAGTGTGAAAACTTTATTTTATCTGAGCAGGTTTAAATAAATTGTGATGTTATCTTGTAAATAGTATGAATTAAATGAGCAGGTCAAAGTTTTTAACAAATTGAGTATTTTTGTGCACGTAACTTATGGTAATTGGATAAGGATCGCTTGGGTTTTATGGTACTTAGCATAAAGACTAGCAGATCTTTACCTAATTTTCATAAGAAATCATGCCGTTGGGAAGGAGGCCCGACAGTAAGAATTAGAAAAGTTTTAGTTTTTAAGAAAACTTTATTAAATATCTGTTTAGGAGTTCTATTATTGTTAATAAGTGTCTTATTTTTGTTAATGTTAAATAAGTCCATGATTAGTGATCTTTTATTTTTGGAAATGTTTTGATTCTAATCTCTTATTTTTGGAAGTATTTTGATTCTACTCGTATTTCTTTTAGACTAGTTTTGATCTATAAATAAGCCTCTAGCATATCTAATTAAATCGATGAATTAAGATATGAAAATTTGAAAGTTTTTCTCTTTTCCTTGCTTGAGTGGTATGAGGTCACAAATTTTTCCAAAGTGATTAGAGATGCTTAATCAAAGACCCTCAAGGAGCTAGTGTAAGATCAGTAATTATCCCTCGTTACAACCTACTTGTCTCATATTCAATATCAGAGCGACTTGTCTGTATCAAATTTGGTATTGGAGCCAAGTTTGCCTATGTTAGATTTGGTAATAGAGTCAAATTTACCTACATTAGATTTGATACTAGATCCAAATTTGCCTGCATCAGATTTGATACTAAAGTCAGATTTGCCTTTATTAAGAAGATTGGTTTAATCTAGGGTAGTACAACAAGAATAATTCATGATGGAATCTAATTACATAATGTGAAGATCGAGATGGGTATGGACATAGAAAGCGGTGACCACAATGGCACAGAGGAAAAACAAAGGTGAGAAGGAACATTTACTAGGTTCACCTGGCTCCATGTAGAGAGAGAAGAATAGAGAAGAGAAAGGAAAGAGAAAGAGAGAGGAGAGAGGAGAGAGAAAAGGAGGAACCCCCTTCTTGACTCTTCCTTGAATCAAGGAAGGAGAAGGGACGATGATGGGTTGGCACTATCGATAGTAAGGCTAGTGGTTGACAATTATCGAGTGGCAACAGGAAAGGGCCAACAACAGGTGATGATTAGCTCAAAAGAACTACCCAAAGTAGAATAAGAAAGAGGAAATGTCACGCTCTAAATCCGAATTTTCAAATTAAGAGCCATGACAA
Organism: Metroxylon sagu; assembly: GCA_017589505.3. Taxonomy (NCBI): domain Eukaryota; kingdom Viridiplantae; phylum Streptophyta; class Magnoliopsida; order Arecales; family Arecaceae; genus Metroxylon; species Metroxylon sagu. The sequence goes on from JACVBY030000660.1 coordinate 3,465,516, forward strand.
CCACCACATATTTATAAGGCAGTTCCTTACAAATATGCAAGACGTTTCTCATGACATCACAACTCAATAATATAAAGTTCTAATCATAAAAGTTAAAAAGGTGCTTAAGTAATAAAAATATTTAGTTATACAACTACTGTTTAAAATGCTAGATCTCAACAAAACTAAATATTTAATTCTTTATTCTCCTCGCATATCTAAGCATTCTCCTAATAGTATCCCCATGCAGCTACTAAGCAGATTCTAAGAAAAGAAGATAAAATAACCATGAGCTTCATAGCCCAATAAGCAATGATTAACCCTCTAGAATATGACATAATATTAGTATACAGATATAATTTAATAGTTCAAAACAATTAATTTGTATTTTTCATAATCTTAGTTCTCATTGTGACATATCATCTAATACTACTATACTCAAATCATATCGCCAGTATTTCAGCCCCACAGGTAGGGTATCAATCAAGGTATAGCCCTAAGGTCATTGGTATCACCAATGTCTAATCTTTATAACCAAGATATCAACCAAGTATATCCCCAAAGGTCATGGGTTTTTTCGGTATATAACCTTCACTGGTAGGGTATCAATTGAATATATCTTCCAAGGTTATGGGTTTTACAAGTGTATAACCTCCCACTGATAGGGATTCAAGTTATCCAGCATAATTAGGTTTACAATTTAAAATTCAGTTTCATCAACTCTTATTAAAATTTATTTATTAGTCTAATATCTTTATCAATTCATCATGAGTAATAAATAATCAATATCAAGTATAATTATGACAATCATGATCAATATATAGGCATACAATATTCATAAACTAAGCATCACAAAGGTGATATATGATGCGGAACATGAAGGCATGTTGTTGACTATCATAAAGAAACTAAATTTTAGATTAAAGATTTGAGATTTTTATGGATTGACCAAAGACATGCCAAAAACATGCAGACAAAGATATCAAGTTGCGATTCTTCAGAACTAAATCCTTTAAAGAAAACTAAGAAATAGGATCACAGGAATTGAGAAACTCCTAATTAGAACATACTCGTTATCTTCAATAAATCAGATCTTAGAGGAGGGTAGTTTGGATTACTTGGTAGTGATGTAACATCTTCTGAATCAACAGGTTCACACCGTTCCTCGAAGGATGCGCTCTGAAGGACAAGCTAGATTTCCCTTGGACCCTAGGTTGCAGGCTGATGGTTCTGTGGCAAAGAAGAACCCCTCCTCAGATCTCGGTACCTGAGGATCTTGAGTTATCAGGAGAACTCTTGGATGCCAGTGACTTGATGCTTGTGGTGGACGGTAAAGGATGGAAACTAGGAGTTGGCGGCCAAGGGATGGAACTAGAGTTTGTGTTGTGGTGCTTTGGGTCTCTCACCCTCTCCCTCACGGAGTGACAATGTTCAAGGCACGGAATAGAAAAAAAGGTCTTCTTGTTTCATTCATCCAATTATTCTCCAAGTACAAGAGAAAGAGAGGTAGTATTTATAAACTTCCTCTACTTCTTATTACAATAGGACTAGAATTCATCATACATAGAAAAGAATTTTCTTAGGATTGGTCAAAGCATGACAAATAGGAATAGAATATGATCTCCACATCTCCTTCTTTACTTGGACTAGGTGGTCATGGCAAGAAAGCATGGGGCGGCAAAGCATTCCTCCTTTGGATTGGGCGGTCATGGCAAGAAAGCATGGGGCGGCAAAGCATTCCTCCTTTGGACTGGGCGGTCATGGCAAGAAAGCATGGGGCAGCAAAGCATTCCTCCTTTGGACTAGACGGTCATGGCAAGAAAGCATGGGGCGGCAAAGCATTCCTCCTTTGGACTGGATGGTCATGGCAAGAAAACATGGGGCGGCAAAGAAATCCTCCTTTAGACTGGATGGTCATGGTAAGGAATCAAGGGGTGCCAACTTTCTTCCTTTCATGGTGTGGGGCAGCAACAAGAATCAAGGAGCTTCCATATATGTGTGGGACGGCAACAAGGGCTTCCATATTTATCGTGGGGTGGCACAAGAATCAAGGAGGCACCATCTACCTTCCATATTTGCTTATGGACCATGCATGAAAAAAGAAAGGGGCGCCATGTATGCTGTGGAGGTGGCACAGGCATTGACTGGAGTCTCATGTAATAGCTGAGGTGGTGCCACTGGATGTAACCTTCACCTTCTTGACTCAAGACACTTGACTTGACTTAATTACAGGACTCAATTGACTCATAAGTGGACTACACTTTATTGGACTCAATTAAATGACTCAATTGACTCAAATAATTTGAAGGATCAATCAAAGATCCAAATGGACCCTTGTAACCTTTGTCTAATCCTAGTGCACGCACCAATTCTCCCCGGATGGAAGGAACTCGACCCTGTCGAGTAAGGGTCAATCTGATTTTGGTAACTCTCTAGTAAGTCTGGGTCTATGCATTGCAGATCCTCTCGGGTAACCCAAGAATCCTCAGATTCTGGTCGACCTTGCCAACGAACCAGGTAGCGCCGGTAACCTTTGTTCTGGGTACTGTCAGCTTGGTCATCCAAAATTTGCTCGATCCTTTCTCTTCTCTCAGGCCAATTTGTAGGTGGACACTCTGGAATGGGTTCGCTCTCAAGAATAGGATTAGGTCCAAATGGCTCGCTAGGTACCACTGCCGGTTCCTTATACTCAGTTAGGTTTGATATATTGAAAGTTGAGCTAATGCCTAATTCAGGAGGTAACTCTAACACATAGGCATTAGGTCCGACTTTCTTAATTATTTTAAAGGGTCCAGCTCCTCGAGCATGCAACTTTTTCATGGTTCCGAAAGGGAACCGCTCAGGCCTAAGCCTAATCATTACATAATCCCCTTCAGCAAATTCTTTGGTTTATTTTCGGGAATCAGCCAATTGTTTATATGCAAATCCCTAACATGCTGTGTAAAGGATTCGGCTAACTCTGAGTTTAGTTTAATCTTTTGACTGATTTCTTTATGCAAATCCCTAACATGCTGTGTAAAGGATTCGGCTAACTCTGAGACTCGTGCCTATGTGGGCAAAGGGATTAGGTCTAAAGGTTTATTAGGCCTATAACCATGAACTATCTCGAATGGACTTTTACCAGTGGACCTATTGACTGAACTATTATAAGCGAACTCAGCTCTAGGTAGAAAAAGGTCCCAATTTGTAGAGTTTTCTCCAACCAGACATCTCAACAAGTTTCCTAAGCTCCGGTTAACTACCTCAGTCTGACCATCAGTCTGTGGGTGGTAGGAAGTAGAAAACTTAAGTTTGGTTCCTAACATGTGCCATAGGGTTTTCCAAAAGTAACTTGTAAATCAAACATCCCTATCTGAAACGATGGTTTTAGGAAGTCCATGTAATCTAACCACTCCATCTAGGAAAAGTTTGGCCACTCTGGATGCATCAAAAGTCTGGGAACACGGTATAAAATGGGCCATCTTAGAAAACCTATCGACCACAACATAGATTGAGTCATGTTTTCTCTGGGTCTTAGGCAATCCTAACACAAAGTCCATACTGAGGTCTTGCCAAGGGCAATCGGGTACAGGTAACGGGGTGTATAGGCCAGTGTTTTGCTTCTGCTATTTGGCAACAACACAAGTTTGACATCTAGACACAATCTGGGCAACATTACGTTTGAGGCTTGGCCAATAGAACTGGTCTTCTATCGGTAAGATGGTCTTGTTTCTACCAAAATGACCAGCTAAACCTTCGGCATGAGTTTCCCAAACCAAAAAGTCTCTAAGGGAGGTCCTGGGAATACATAACCTATTGTTCTTAAAAAGATAGCCATCTTGAAGGGTGTACTCACTATGTGAACGAGATAGTCCTTGTTTCATAGCTCAGTAAATTTCACTAAAGTCGGGACAAGTCTCATAATCATCTCCAAGTCTGTCAAATCCAATGACTTCAGTCTTAACAGTATTCAGGAGCGTTGATCGACGGCTAAGGGCATTAGCTACCTTATTCTCAATTCCAGCTCTATGTTTTAGCACAAAGGTATAGGCTTGAATATACTCTACCCACTTAGCATGCCTATGGTTTAGCTTCTTCTGTGAGTTCAGGAACCTAAGTGCCTCGTGATCAGAATACAGAACAAACTCCTATGGTAGTAGGTAGTGTCTCTAATATCTCAAGGCTTGAATTACTGTATAAAACTCTTTATCGTAGGTTGAGTATCTAAGCTTAGCCTCATTCAACTTTTCACTAAAGAAGGCTACTGGGTGACTCTCTTGGCTTAATACTCCTCCTATTCCAACACCAGAAGCATCACAAGCAACCTCAAAAACTTTGGAAAAATTGGGTAACCTCAAAATGGGTGCTTGTATCATCTTGTCCTTAATCTCTAGGAAGGCTTTGTTGCAGCTTTGGTCCACTCAAAGTTTCCCTTCCTAAGGTAGTCAGTGATTGGTGCCACTATAGAACTAAATTTCTGAATAAATCTTCTATAAAAAGTAGCTAGGCCATGAAAACTACGTACTTCATGAATACTAGTAGGTACAGGCCACTCTACTATTGATCTAATCTTTTTCGAGTCAGCAGATACTCCTTCAGGGGTTACCATAAATCCTAGGAAGATAACTCTATCTATCAAGAATTCACACTTCTTAAGGTTAGCATAGAGACTATCTTTCCTTAAGGCTTGGCACACTTGGCGGACATGACTTAGGTGGTCTTCCTTAGTTTTGCTATAGATAAGGATATCATCAAAGTAAACCACTACAAATTTACCAATGAACATTCTAAGAACTTGGGTCATGATCCTCATGAAGGTACTAGGTGCGTTGGATAATCCAAAAGGCATCACTACCCACTCGTATAGATCGTCCTTAGTTTTAAAGACTGTTTTCCACTCATCCCCAGGTATAATCCTAACCTGATGATAGCCACTCTTAAGATCAATCTTAGAGAAGATAGTTGCACCAGCCATCATATCTAACATGTCATCCAAACGAGGAATGGGGAATCTATACTTCATAGTTATCTTGTTTATGGCACGACTGTCTACACACATTCTCCAAGTGCCATCTTTCTTAGGGGTTAGAAGAGCAGGTACTGCACATGGGCTCAAGCTTTCCCTAATAAAACCCTTTCTAAGAAGTTCTCCAACCTGCTTTTGCAACTCTAGGTGCTCAGTAGGATTCATCCTATAATGTGGTAGGTTGGGTAAACTAGATCCTGGGACTAGATCTATTGCATGTTGTATGTCCCTCAAAGGTGGTAATTTATCTGGAAGATCTTCAGGGAAAACATCTTGAAATTCTTTTAAAAATTCGATAACTTCCTGAGGGTGTTCTTTTTCATTCTTATCCTGAACTTCCTTAACAGTTAACATCCAAATAGTAGAACCCTCAGTAATCTCTTTTTCTAGTTCCTTAGCATCAATTAGATTCAATCCAGATTTCTTTTCCTTAGGTTGCTAGAACCCCTCTTGATGCTATCCTTGGGTGGGGTTGGGTTTATCACAATTTTCTTCCCATGGTGATGAAATGAACAGGAATTGGATCGGCCGTAAAGGGTGGCATCATGGTCATAAAGCCAAGGTCTACCTAAGATGATACTACTCACTCCCATAGGAAGGACATCACACCAAACTTTTTCTTGGTAAGATTGAAGTTGGATCATGACTTGGCATCTAAGTTTGATGGGGATGGAAGTTGAGTTTATCCAAGATACCTTATACGGGTTGGGATGTGGAACAGTGGATAGGCCTAGGGTTTTGATAGCACTGATCGAGATGGCATTCACACAGCTTCCACTATCTATGATGATTTTGCATACCTTATCCTCTAACTTGACAAATGTTTGTAGGATGTTGGTCCTACACCAATCTTCTTGTTCCTTAGTTTGGGTTAAGATACACCTGACAACTCCTAGTAGATCAGTTGGCTCAACCATTTCCTCATCTCCCTCATATTCATCTATTAGGTTTAAACCAGCTTCATATACTTCTTCATCCTTAAATTCAGTAGTGGATTCAGGCTCTCCTTTTTCTTCTAGCTCACCTATGTGTAAGGCTCTAGTTGGGCATTGGTTAGCATAATGGCCTAGTTTATGGCATCTAAAGAATGGAGTATTTGGGTTAGGTGACCTTTGGATGTCAAGTGCCTTTCCCCTATCATCCTTACGGGTCATGGGTGTGTTGGTGTTTGGTCGGCCTGGTGGTGTTTGGCTAGGTCCTGGTTTAAGATTAGGGGTGTTGACCTTAGCGGGTTCAAGTCTCCGGTAAATAGGTCTCCTTTGAAATCTCTCATAATCTCTGGCAATTTGATAGGCGTGTTCAAGATCATGGACTTCTCTTAGGAATAGCTTTCTTTGAATGTCCTCACGTAGTCCAGCCCTAAACCTAGATAGGGTAACAGTCTCAAACTCATCTATGCTGCATCTCATGACAAATTCATCAAATTTAGCTATATATTCTAACACAGTCTTATTTCCTTGAACTAACCTCTACCACTGATCCAAAAGTCTCTGGTGATATGATGCGGGAAGGTACTTTTCTCTAAGCCTAATTTTCATAGCTCTCTAGGTGGCTATGGGAACTTCACCTCTTTGTCTGATTAATCTCTCAACATTCCCCCAGTATAGTCTAGCCTAGCGCACTAATCTAAGCTTAGCGAACTTAAACTTTCTTTCTTCAGACATCTCATACCACTCAAAATATTGGTCCATATCTCCCTCCCAATCTATGTACACCTTAGGATCAAGACAACCATCAAATGTGGCTGCTTCTAGTTTGATATTCCTAATGGCTCTCTCATCTTGGTCCACTAAGTTTGGATTGGGTCTCCTTTGATTAAACTCGAGATTTGGATCTTGGCGTGGAGCTCTTTTAGGGTTAGGAGGGGTGTGACGTGGAGTGTCTAGATCAGGCTCAACAGGAGTCTCATGGGTGCCCTCTAGGGTGTCTAACTTTGTGTCCATTTGGTTAAGTTGATTGTTGATTAGGGCAAACTATTCAGTCATGTTCCTCATTAGAGTTTCAAGATTGGACTCCATGGTTGAATCATGTTGAGTTTGAGTCTGATGATAATGGGTCCCTGACCTGGTGGTCATGTAGCAAGCACACAAATCATTCTAGGGTTTTGCTAGACCTAGAAGCTCAAGTAGAATGAGTCAACGTAAATTACAGCCAAGGCACCAATTATCCTTTCCATTGGCCAGGTAAGAGGTGGGGTTGTGGGAGGTTCCCCCTGCTTTCATAGGGTCCTAATTAAAAAACCATAAGTCCACTTAGAGCGTTTGCTTCTAGACCCCTTGCCAAGACACCAGATTCAAGAAATACGTGATGACTTGAGTGCACTAGATTTCTCACAATACCACGAACTTGATCAGTTGGTGTCCCTAATCCAATTAGGTTGCTAATTGATTTTAGTTAATCTTGGGTTCGAATGCAAAGGTGATTGTTTTGGGCCAAGGAAAGGGTCTTAATCCTTCCCTTATCTGACAGAGTAAAAGTGCCCTTAGAGTAGTTTAGTTATGCATGCATACATATACAAATAATTATCAAATCAAGACTCTAATCTAATGTTCTCACGTCCGGCCATAGCTCATTACTCCCATGGGTCATAAGTATACTTTCGTGTACCCGCTCAGGAGGCGTGAAAACTTAGATCAAAGCACACAAACCCTAATCATGCAAACAAACATGCAAAATTGCAGAAATTATCAAAAAATATCCAGATCAAATTAAGAACTAAAATTTGAAGGAATAATTGCAAACTTATTGCAGATTAAGGGAAAAATAAATGCAGGTGAAAACAACTACGTTATGATGGATTTTATGCAAGCTACTTTTAGCTATATGTAGATTTCAGCAGTGCAAAAATGAGCATGTTCTAACCTAAGCTCTGATACCAAAATTGATGCAAAACATGAAGGCATGCTGTTGACTATCATAAATAAACTAAATTTCAAATTAAAGATTTGAGATTTTTATGGATTGATTCCTAAAGATAGACCAAAAATATGTAGACAAAGATATCAAGTTGCGATTCTTCAGAACTAAACCCTTTAAAGAATACTAAGAAATAGGATCACAGGAATTGAGAAACTCCTAACTAGAACATACTCATTATCTTCAATAAATCAGATCTTAGGGGAGAGTAGTTTGGATTACGTGGCAGTGATGTAATAGCTTCTGAATCAGCAGGTTCACACCGTTCCTCGAAGGATGCGCTTTGAAGGACAAGCTAGTTTTCTCTTGGACCCTAGGTTGCAGGCTGATGGTTCTATGGCAAGAAAGAACTCCTCCTCAGATCTCGGTACCTGAGGATCTTGAGTTGTCAGGAGAACTCTTGGACGCCAGGGACTTGATGCTTGTGGTGGACGGCGAAGGATGGGAACTAGGAGTTGGCGGCCAAGGGATGGAACTAGGGTTTGTGTTGCGGTGCTTTGGGTCTCTCACCCTCTCCCTCACGGAGTGGCAATGCTCAAGGCATGGAATAGAAGAAAAGGTCTTCTTGTTTCATTCATCCAATTATTCTCCAAGTACAAGAGAAAGAGAAGTAGTATTTATAAACTTCTTCTACTCCTTGTTACAATAGGACTAGAATTCATCATACATAGAAAAGAATTTTCTTAGGATTGATCAAAGCATGACAAATAGGAATAGAATATGATCTCCACATCTCCTTCTTTACTTGGACTAGGTGGTCATGGCAAGAAAGCATGGGGCAGCAAAGCATTCCTCCTTTGGATTGGGCAGTCATGGCAAGAAAGCATGGGGCGGCAAAGCATTCCTCCTTTCAACTGGACGGTCATGGCAAGAAAGCATGGGGCGGCAAAGCATTCCTCCTTTAGACTGAGCAGTCATGGTAAGGAATCAAGGGACACCAACTTTCTTCCTTTCATGGTGTGGGGCAGCAATAAGAATCAAGGAGCTTCCATATATGTGTGGGACGGCAACAAAGGCTTTCATATTTATTGTGGGATGGCACAAGAATCAAGGAGGCACCATCTACCTTCCATATTTGCTTATGTTTCATGCATGAAACAAGGGAGGGGCACCATGTATGCTGTGGAGGTGGCACAGGTGTTGACTGGAGTCTCATGTAATAGTTGAGGTGGTACCACTAGATGTAGCCTTCACTTTCTTGACTCAAGACACTTGACTTGACTTAATTATAGGACTCAATTAACTCATAAGTGGACTACACTTTATTGGGCTTAATTAAATGACTCAATTGACTTATAAATAATTTGAAGGATCAATCAGAGATCCAAATAGACCCCTGTAACCTTTGTCTAATCCTGGTGCCCGCATCACCCATCTTTAGAACAAATGGTCTTAATGTTCCCAAACTGAAAGCAGATTGGGATGATCATGACAAGAAAATGGCACAGCTTAATGCTAAGGGCATGAATGTTTTATATTGCTCCCTAGATGCAAATAAGTTTAATCACATATCTACTTGCTTATCTGCTAAAGAAATTTGGGATAGACTAAAAGTCACCCATGAAGGTACAAATCAAGTAAAAGAGTCTAAAATTAATATGCTTGTGCACAAATATGAACTGTTTAAAATGGAACAGAATGAGTCTATTACTGATATGTTTACACGTTTTACTGATTTTGTGAATGGACTCAAAAGCCTTGGAAAATTTAATACTAACAATGAACTTGTGAGAAATATCCTCAGATCTTTACTCAGGTCTTAGGAAGCCAAAATGACTGCCATTTAGGAGGCAAAAGATCTCAATACCTTTCCTCTAGAAGAGCTTATGGGATCCCTGATGACCCATAAAATTCAAGTAAAGCAACATCAAGATAAGGAGGAAACCAAAAAGAGGAGGACCATGGCCCTAAAATATTCAAATCAAAGGGAGGAAAGTGATGAGTCCTCTGCAGAAAGTGAAGAGGATGATGAGCTTGCTCTCATCACAAGAAAATTCAAAAGATTCATGAAGAGAAAGAAATAAGGAGTCAAGAGGAGGCCATTATTAAAGGGAGAATTTAGCAAAGAAAAGGAAAAAGAGCAGCCTCTTACATGCTATGAATGTAAGAAACTAGAACACTTCAAGGCTGATTGTCCTCAACTAAAGAAAGGTCCCAAGAAGGTTCAAAAGAAAGCTATGGTGGCAACCTGGAGTGACAGTGAAGACACAAGTTCAGATGAAGAGAAGCAAGAAATTGCAAACTTGTGTCTCATGGCATGTGAAGAGGAGGTAAACTCTAATCCTCAAACTGAATTTACATTTAATAAGTTGCAGGAAGCTTTTCATGATTTACTTGCTAAATTTAAGAAATTAGGTACCAAAAATAAAGATTTGAAAATTTAAATCCAAAATCTGGTTTTGGAAAAGGAAAAGCTTTCAAATGAGAAATCTATTTTAACTCAAGAAAATCAGAGTTTGAAAAATGAAGTCAATAAACTTAAACCCATTGTTGACAAGTTTACCTTAAGTTCTATAAAACTACAAATGATCCTTGAAAATCAAAGGGTTATTTTCAATAAAGCTGGATTAGGCTACAATCCCTTGAAGAAACAGAAGTCTTTGAAAAACATCTTTGTTCCCCCAAACAACTTACCCAAAATTACTTGTTTTAAATGTGGTAAACCAAGACATAAGGCTTATGCATGTCATTCTCATATCAACAAAAACTTTAAGAGGATTTGGGTTTCAAAAGGAATCATCCCTGCTAACTCCAAAGGACCCAAAAAAGCTTGTGTACCTAAAAACGTGGCTTAAATTTGTGGGTGCATGGTGTAGGCACCAGATTGAGACAAAGGTTTTAGGGTTCCTTATGAATCTCTAATTTTTGAGAGTCCTTTTCTTTATTCTTAGAGTCCTTGTTGAGTCCAGTTGTGTTAGTTAGTCTGGTTCATTGTTGGAATCCAAGAGTTGGTCAAGTGTCAAGTGTTATTTTCTTTCATTGAGTCCTGTAATAAGTCAAGAGAAGGTTCACCTTGAAGACCCAAGAGAAGACCCAAGAGAAGACCCATCAACCATGCAATGACACATGTCTTGGATCATTCTGGGATACATGGCATCACCAGAGCAGAGCAAGGAGCCGACCCACATCAATTTAGGAAGGAATCTAGGTGCCAACATCCTCCTTCATCATTTCTTCATGCCACCCGCCCTTATATGGAAGTTTTTTGGGCGCTCATTGACTTCCACACTTATCATGTGGTTCCCTGGCAAACATCTATGGAAGAAATTGGCTGCCCCTCTCTAATTGGAAGATCTTCATGCACCCCAGATGGAAGAAGGTTGCCGCCCAGTCAAAGATGGCAGGAGAAATCAAGGGGTGCCCATTCTTTCCCTCTCTCAAGTGGTCCCCCTCCTCTACAAGCTTGGAAATTGCAGCCACTCTCTCTTTTTGGCCATCCCAGATGAAGCATGCAGAGATCCTTGCCTCCTCAAGAAGAATCACATGCCATACATTACAATCCATGTCAATTATGTACTTAAAATGAATGATTTAACTTGTATTGACATGAAAGGGTTATAAAAAGACCTTTCTCTTATAAATGAAAAAAATAATTAATGAGAAAATTCTGAAGTTCTTTTCCATTACTGTGAAGGTTCTGGTACTCCGGGAAGGAGTGGGTGTGAAGCCCTTAGTGTTTCCTTTCATTTTCTTTAATCTTCCCCAAATCCAAACCCTAGCCGCCCTTGCCTCCAGAATCGAGATCAGGATACCTACAAGCGAAAGTTAGCATCATCATCCAGATTCCGATCTCTAGCTGAGGGATCTCATCGATAGCCTTTCGAGAGAATCATCGTCTGGTAAGTTACCATCCCTCTCCTTTAAGTTTCGATTTAATGAAAGAGTAGAGCATGTTCTAACCGAAAGTTTCTCAACTTCTACGATCCTGACCGTCTTGGTTATCGTAAAAGTTCTATTTCTCATATTGTTGCTTTCATGCCTGTCAGTCTATCTAGTCTAGCTCAGTTTTTTTTTTCTGAGAGATCTTTTTTTTGGGATCATTAGCCAACTGAATTTTTAGTTAAAAATCATAATTAATCTGCTAAATCCCAGCATCCTCTTTACCTGCATCGTGCTACATCAGTTTTGGTATCAGAGCAGGTTGTTAGGACTTGTTCTTACATCATATTAGGAAAGTAGCTTTGCATAGGTGCTGAAAATTTTAGCTTGCTAAAATTTCTGCACACCTCCCATATTTGCTTATTTTCCTTGCATATAAATTTTTTTTTAAAAAAAAGAACATATCTTAGTCTCTACTATGCTTATTTAGCGATAGTCCAAAGGGGGAGGCTAAAGGTAGTACCCCGAGCTATTTGACCCAACGAATATTTGGTAGGGATATCAGGGACGTACTAATAAGGGAGGCTATCGGTAGTACCTTGATACCTTTGACCCAACTACCTACATTCCAGGAGTGTCGTAGGCTACCAAGAGGGCTGTGCATAGCCGTCGCAAGAAAGGCTGACTTGAGGCAAGGCCTTAAGTGACACACATAGGCAAAAAAAAAAAAATAATAATAATTAAAACATTTTAATTACTGCTATTAATTAGTTTCATAACTAAAAATTTAAAAACAAAAAAAAACATTCTGTATTGCTACATCAATTTTGTTGAAACTGGTGTGAGTCTTTCTCCATTTACAACTGGAACTTGGTGTCTAAGGCTGGAGGTCAAACGTCAAACGACTTAAGCGGAGTGACGGGGTTACTCTAATTAGGCCCCTGCGTTAAGCAGGAAGAGCCTCCTCCCCTCCCACCTGCTACTTGGTTAGCTACAGGGTATTTGGTGATTGACTAGCATTTAGTTGACATACTTTATTTGAGCTCTAGGTCTAGGAGACACTAGTACGAATCCTTTGTGTGCTTGTTGGCATATCTACTAGGTCAGGAGTTCAATATCAACCGAGTTAGTCCCAACCTGAGTTAACCATAGACAATGACATTGGAGCTATGCTTAGAATCATTACTAAACGATTGACCCAATTGAATGAACAAGTAAGCTCCCTAGAAGAAAGTCGTAAGACCAGGACTGAGCCTAAGTTAGGCCCTCGTCTACCTACCCCACATCCTGACCCTAAGAGAGCTCATCACTATGATTTCACCCCTGAGTATCACCCTAAAAGCTCATACCCATACTTAGTGGACTTAGAGGAAAGATCCATTAGGAGCACCCGGCCCTATGCACCTACTTTTGGTGGTGATCTAGAGCTAGAGGATTACATTGATTGGGAAAGAAGGATGGATGAGTATTTCGATCGGAAAGAAATGTCAGAAGAAGGGAAGGTAAAATTTGCTAGGCTTAAACTAACCCGACATGCTAGGATATATTGGGAAAAGGTTGAGCACGCATGTCATCAAAATAGGGAGATGCCCATTAGAACATGGAGAGCCATGAAGATTAGACTTAAGGAAAAATACCTACACATGTCCTAGAGGCATAAGGAGCCCATCACCCATCAGGCCATACTTAATAGGACTAATATCCCTGGAAATAAGTCAAGTCCTAATCTAGGCTCATTTAGCCAGTCCATCCCTATTGCCCCATGTGTTCACCAGAGTCCATCCTTCCCTACCACCCCGTTTATTCCTATAAGTCGACCCACTCCTATTCCTCCACTTGCCCACCCACTCCTATCCGACCCATTCCTATCTATCAGTTTGCCCAACCCATTCCTACCATCATAGTTGAACACAGGGAGGAAAAGCTAGACATGGCCAGCCTAGGTATAGTTATTCAGGATCCTACTCAAATTAACAATCTAGAAAACCCTGAACCTATAGACTGTGATGAGGAGAGAGATCAAGAACCCCTTATAGGTTGTATCGAGGAGGTATATGAGGTTGATGCAAGTTTAGTTGATGAATATGAAGAGGATGAGGAAGAACCCATTGAAGGCTTTAAGGACGAAGAGGTTGAGCCCAATAATCATTTAGAGGTCGATAGTCCCGAGTCCCTTAGTCATGTAGAGGTAGACATTTGTGAGTCCATTAGTCCATTAGGAGAAGAAGCCACTAAGCCTATTGATGAATCTAAGGGAAAGGAGATTGAGCTTGAGCCCAGTAACACGTTAGAGGAAGAAGAAACTATACCTATTGGAGAGATAGAAAGAGAAGTCTATAGAACTGAGTCTGATCTAAGGGTTGAGTCTAAAGAAATTGATACCATCTTAGTTGAACATGAACCATTGCTTGTAGCTAAAGAGATTATGGAGGAGCAAAATGGTCAACTTGAGGAAGCTGAAGTCCAAGAGTTAAGCCCTATAGAGCAACCCCTAGAAATAGTAGAATTCATGAAGGATTTAGAGCAAGAGATTTATGTAATTTTTGCTGAGGGTTTAGAATAAGACATCAGTAAGGGGTCATCAATTTGGACTAGAAAAATTTACGATCACATCCAAGAGGTAGTAGTGGAGATTTTAGGAGAATTTCGTAAGGTTTTTCCAAAAAGAATATCTAGTCACCTTCCACTACTTAGGGATATCCTACACCTCTTAGATCTAGTCCCAGTTCGATTTGCCACATACTTTCAGAAGACCCTATGGAACCTCTTAAGAACATGCCATCCACTAATCCAGGGTCAAACCTAGAGAGTCTGTAGTCTGTTAGATTTAGGTCCAAAGAGTCCAATAAAATTCCTTTTCATAGGAATGCCTTAGTAAGTCTGCATTTCAATTAGGTGTCAATCCAAGTCTTAGTAATAAGGACTTTTGTCACATTCTACTGAGTTCACCTGCCTATTCAACTTGTCCAATCACATACGAGTCTCCGAGTCTGCAGAGTCCTTTGCACAGCATGTTCAAAATTTGCATAAGAAAATTAGCGACAAGATTAATCTAAGTAATGAAATATATAAAAGGTTGGTTGATTCCAAAAGAAGAGTCAAAGAGTTTGTTGAGGGAGACTATGTCATGATTAGGTTACGACCTGAACGGTTTCCTTCTGGAGCCGTTAGAAAGTTGCATGCGCGTGGAGCTAGTCCTTTTAGGGTGATCAAGAAAGTAGGATCCAATGCCTATGTATTAGAGTTACCTTCTGAGTTAGGCATTAGCTCTACTTTCAATATTTCAGACCTTGTTGAGTATAAGGAGCCAGCGATGATATCCAGTGAGCCGTTTGGACCTGACCCTTCTTTTGAGAGCGAACCCACCCCTGAGTGTCCACCTATTAATTGGCCTGAGAGGAAGGATAGGATCGAGAGGATTCTGGATGACCAAGCTATCATGACCCGCAATAAAGGTTACCAAAGATATTTGGTTTGTTAGTAAGGTCGGTCGAAATCAGAGGACTCGTGGATTATCCGGAAAGATCTGCAACACATAGACCCAGACCTCTTAGAGAAATACCAAAATCATACTGACCCTTACTCGATGAGGTCAAGTTCTTTCCAGCCTGGAAGAATTGGTGCAGACACCAGATTGAGACATAGGTTTCAGGGTTCCTTATGGATCTCTAATTTATGAGAGTCCTTTTCTTTATCTTAGAGTCCTTGTCGAGTCTAGTTGTATTAGTTAGTTTGGTTTATTGTTGGAATCCAGGAGTTGGTCAAGTGTCAAGTGTTATTTTCTTTCATTGAGTCCTGTAATAAGTCAAGAAAAGGTTCACCTTGAAGATCCAAGAGAAGACCCATCAACCATGCAATAACACATGTCTTGGACCATTCCAGGACACATGGCATCACCAGAGCAGAGCAAGGAGCCGGCCCACATCAATTTAGGAAGGAATCTAGGCACCAACATCCTCCTTCCTCATTTTTTCATGCCACCCGCCCTTATATGGAAGCTTTTTGGGCACCCATTGACTTCCACACTTATCATGTGGTCCCCTGGCAAACATCTATGAAAGAAATTGGTTTCCTCTCTCTAATTGAAAGATCTTCATGTGCCCTAGATGGAAGAAGGTTGCCGCCCAGTCAAAGATGGCAGGAGAAATCAAGGGGCGCCCATTTTTTTCCTCTCTCAAGTGGTCCTCCTCCTCTACAAGCTTGAAAATTGCAGCCACTCTCTCTTTTTGGCCATCCCAGATGAAATATGCAGAGATCCCTGCCTCCTCAAGAAGAATCATATGCCATATATTACAATCCATGTCAATTATGTACTTAAAATGAATGATTTAACTTGTATTGATATGAAAGGATTATAAAAAGACCTTTCTCTTGTAAATAAAAAAAATAATTAATGAAAAAATTTTGAAGTTTTTTTTTATTGCTGTGAAGGCTCTAGTACTCCGAGAAGGAGTGGGTGTGAAGCCCTTAGTATTTCCTTTCATTTTCTCTAATCTTCCCCAAATCCAAACCCTAGTCGCCCTTGCCTCCAGAATCAAGATCAGGATTCCTACCAGCGAAAGTTAGCCTCATCATCCAGATTCCGATCTCTAGCTGAGGGATCTCATCGACAGCCTTTCGAGAGAATCATTGTCTGGTAAGTTACCATCCCTCTCCTCTTAAGTTCAGATTTAATGAAAGAGTAGAGCATGTTCTAACCGAAAGTTTCTCAACTTCCATAATCCTAATTGTCTTGGTTATCTTAAAAGTTTTATCTCTCATATTGTTGCTTTCATGTCTGTTTAGTCTGTCTAGTCTAGCTCAGTTTTTTTTCTCTGAGAGTTCTTTTTTTTGGGATCATTAGTCAACTAAATTTTTAGTTAAAAATCATAATTAATCTGTTAAATCCCAGCATCCTCTTTACCTGCATCGTGCTGCATCAGTGCAGGTGTGTCTTGTGACCCAAAATGCAAAGAGAAAATGATACTTAGACAACGGGTGCTCAAGACACATGACAGGTGATGAATCTCAATTCATTACTTTGGAAGTTAAGGATGGTGGAGTGGTCACCTTTGGAGATAATACTCAAGGAAAAATCATTGGAATTGGTAAAATTGGTATCACTTCCCATACCTTTATAGATAATGTACTTCTTGTTGATGGTTTAAAATATAATTTATTAAGTATTAGTCAATTATGTGATAAAGACTTTAAAGTTATTTTTGAATCATCTCTTTGTATGGTTACAAATCCTGCTGATGATAGTATGAAATTTGTTGGTCATAGGCATGGCAATGTTTACATTGTAGATCTAAATGAGCTAAATAACCAAAATATGGAATGCCTAATTGTCATGAACTCTAAATTCAATGAAATTGGCTAGTTATGGTATCGTAGGCTTGCTCATGTTAGCATGGATTTGCTTTCCAAGTTAATCAAAAGAGATTTAGTTAATGGTTTACCAAAATTAAGTTTTGAAAAAGATAAAATCTATAATGCATGTCAACTAGAAAAACAAACTAGAGTTTCCTTTAAATTTAAAAATGTGGTTTCAACTTCTAGGCCTTTGGAACTTCTGCATATGGATTTGTTTGGACCAACTAGAACCATAAGTCTAGATGGTAAATGCTATGGCTTTGTGATTATAGATGATTTATCTTGTTTTACTTAGGTTTTGTTTTTAGCAAGCAAAGATGAAGTTTTTTCTGCATTTTTGAAGTTTTTCAGAAAAACTACAAATGAAAAAGGTCTTCAAGTTTTATTTATTCGCAATGATCATGGAAAAGAATTTGAAAATTAAAATTTTGAAAGTTTTTGCAATAAAAAAGGAATCAATCATAATTTTTTTGCACCTAGAACCCCTCAACAAAATGGTGCAGTTGAAAGAAAGAATAAGACTCTTGAAGAAATGGCCTGAACCATGCTGTGTGAAAGCAATCTCCCAAAATATTTTTGGGTTGAAGCAATCAATATAGCATGTTACGTTTTAAACAGAGCTTTGATAAGATCCATTTTGAAAAAGACCCCCTATGAGCTTTAGAAAGGAAGAAAACCAAACGTTGGGTATTTTCATGTTTTTGGATGTGGATATTTTATTTTGAATAATGGCAAATCTAATATTGATAAATTTGATGCCAAATATGATGAAGGAATTTTTTTTGGCTACTCCACTAGCAATAAAGCATATAGAGTTTTTAATAAGAAAATCTTAGTGGTAGAAGAATTCATTCATGTAGTATTTGATGAAACTAATGATCTTTCATCAAGGAAGAAAGAAGTAGCTGATGATGCAGGTTTACTTAAAGAGAGAGTGCAAGAGCTCACACTGATGGAGAAAGAAAATTCAAATGATCAAATCAGTCAAGAAGATAGTGTTAAAGCACTTCAACAAGCTGAACCACAAGGTACACAAGGATTGGAAAGAAAGTGGAGGTATGTTCATAATCACCCCAAAGAACTTATCATTGGTAGTCCATAACAAGGGGTAAGAACTAGATCTTCATATAGAGATGCATGTAATCACTTAGCTTTTGTTTCTCAAATTGAACCTAAATGTTTTGATGAAGCAAAAGATGACTTTGATTGGATTAATGCTATGCATGAAGAATTAAATCAATTTAAAAGAAATAATGTGTGGACTTTTGTTAGTAGACCCATAGATCACCCCATAATTGTAACAAAATGGGTTTTCAGAAATAAATTAGATGAGCATGGAAATATCATTAGAAATAAGGTAAGATTGGTAGCTAAAGGTTATAATCAAGAAGAAGACATTGATTTTAATGAAACCTTTGCACCTATTGCAAGATTAGAAGCCATCAGATTGTTACTTGCCTTTGCATACTTCATGAATTTTAAGTTATTTCAAATGGATGTTAAAAGTGTATTTTTAAATAGATATATTACTAAAGAAGTTTATGTAGAGCAACCATCCGAATTTGAAAATCATGAATATCTAAACTATGTTTTTAAATTGAACAAAGTCTTATGTAGTTTGAAACAAGCTCCTCGGGCTTGGTATGATAGAATGAGCAAGTTCTTGATAAGCAATAATTTTGTTAGAGAAAATATAGACACCACATTATTCATAAAAAAAGAAAATGATAATATGTTGATTGTGCAAATCTATGTAGATAACATCATTTTTGGTGCTACTAATGAACTCTTGTATCAAGATTTTGCTAAGCTCATATAGGGAAAGTTTGAGATGAGCATGATGGGAGAACTCAACTGGTGCGGGCACCAGGATTAGACAAAGGTTACAGGGGTCTATTTGGATCTCTGATTGATCCTTCAAATTGTTTATGAGTCAATTGAGTCTTGTAATTGAGTCCAATAAAGTATAGTCCACTTATGAGTCAATTGAGTCCTATAATTAAGTCAAGTCAAGTGTCTTGAGTCAAGAAGGTGAAGGCTACATCCAGTGGCACTACCTCAGCTATTACATGAGACTCCAGTCAATGCCTACGCCACCTCCACAACATAAATGGCGCCCCTCCCTTGTTTCATACATGGACCACAAGCAAATATGGAAGGTAGATGGTGCCTCTTTGATTCTTGTGCTGCCCCACGATAAATATGGAAGCCCTTGTTGCCATTCCACACATATATGGAACCTCCTTGATTCTTGTGCCGTTCCACAATAAATATGGAAGCCTTTGTTGCCGTCCCACACATATATTGAAACTCCTTGATTCTTGTTGCCGCCCCACACCATGAAAGGAAGGAAGTTGGTGCCCCTTGATTCCTTGCCATGACTGCCCAGTCCAAAGGAGGAATGTTTTGCCGCCCCATGCTTTCTTGCCATGACCGCCCAGTTCAAAGGAGGAATGCTTTATCGCCCCATGCTTTCTTGCCATGACCGTCCAGTCCAAAGGAGGAATGCTTTGCCACCCCATGCTTTCTTGCCGTGACCACCTAGTCCAAGTAAAGAAAGAGATGTGGAGATCATATTCTATTCCTATTTGTCATGCTTTGACCAATCCTAAGAAAATTCTTTTCTATGTATGATGAATTCTAGTCCTATTGTAACAAGGAGTAAAGGAAGTTTATAAATACTCCCGCTCTTTCTCTTATACTTGAAGAGTAATTGGATGAATGAAACAAGAAGACCTCTTCTTCTATTCCGTGCCTTGAGCATTGTCACTCTGTGAGGGAGAGGGTGAGAGACCCAAAGCACTACAATACAAACCTTAGTTCCATCCCTTGGCCGCCAACTCCTAATTCCCATCCTTTGCCATCCACCACAAGCATCAAGTCCCTGGCGTCCAAGAGTTCTTCTGGCAAACCAAGCTTGAAGTGATTTTCTACAATCAGCAAGGAGTCCAGATCATCCTTTGAAAGGCCCAGATTGAAGAGCTTCAGTAATATCAGGCTTGACAACTCAAGATCCTCAGGTACCGAGATCTGAGGAGGAGTTCTTCCTTACCACAGAACCATCAGCCTACAACTTAGGGTCCCAAGGAAAATCTAGCTTGTCCTTCAGAGCACATCCTTCGAGGAACGGTGTGAACCTGCTGATTCAAAAGATGTTACATCACTGCCAGGTAATCCAAACTACCCTCCTCTAAGATCTAATTTATTGAAGATAACGAGTATGTTCTAATTAGGAGCTTCTCAATTCCTGTGATCCTATTTCTTAGTTTTCTTTAAAGGGTTTAGTTCTGAAGAATCGCAACTTGATATCTTTATCTGCATGTTTTTTGTCTGTCTTTGGGAATCAATCCATAAAAATCTCAAATCTTTAATCTGAAATTTAATTTCTTTATGATAGTCAACAGCATGCCTTCATGTTCTGCATCATCAACGATTTTCTTGGACTTCAAATAAAGCAAACTAAAGATAGAATCTTCATCAGCCAAAGCAAGTATGCAAGAGAGATTCTAAAGAAGTTTGGCATGGAGAATTCCAAAAGTGTCGATACCCCTATGAGCTCCTCATGCAAACTTGACTTGAATGATGGTTGTAAAAATGTAGATTTAAAACTTTATAGAGGCATGATAGGTTCACTTTTATATTTAACTGCCAGTAAATCATATATTTTATTTAGTATATGCTTGTGTGCTAGATTTCAAGCCAATCCTAAGGAAGCATATTTAAATGCTGTAAAAAGAATTTTGAGATATTTGAATGGAACTAAAAATCTTGAATTTTGGTATGCTAAACAATCTTCTATTGATTTAATTGGTTATTCTGACTTTGGTTTTGCTGGTTATAAAATTGACAGAAAATCAACTAATGAAACTTACCAATTTTTAGGAGTTAACTTAATCTCCTGGTTTAGTAAGAAACAAACTTCAGTGGCTTTGTCTACGGCTAAGGCTGAATACATAGCTGCTGGGAGTTGTGCTCAAATCTTATGGATTAAGCAACAACCAGAGGATTATGGCATCAAACTTAAAGACATTCCCATAAAATGTGATAATACTAGTATCATAAACTTGACTAAAAATCTAATTCAGCACTCTAGGACTAAGCACATTGAAATTAGACATCATTTTATTAGAGATCATGTTCAAAATAGAGATATAATTCTTGATTTTGTTAGTACTGATAGGAAAATGGCTGACATTTTCACAAAACCCCTTGATAAAAATAGATTTTATGAAATTAGAAGAGAACTTGGCATGTTTGACCCCCTATTAAAATGAGTTAGCTAGATAAATTGATTTTTCAAATTTTTTTCTGGGCATGTTTTTAATGATTAAAAATCATGATAATTAGCCCAACTGACCCCTCTAGATGATCCCATAACATGCATAACCCCTAGAGACCATTTTGCATAAAAATTCCTGAAGTTTTTGGACCCCAGGCATCATTTTTCTACAATTAGTCGACTAGGCAGTCGACTAACAGAGCATTAGTCAGCATGGATGTCGACTAACCCCAAGAGGTGCTCGGTTTATAAGGAAAACCGAACGACTCTTGGTCTCCCACTCTCTCATTTCTTTCCAAATTTTTCCAAACTCTTCCCCCAAGCCAAGATCCCTCAAAATCTCTCTCTCCACCTTCTCTAGATCCTTTCTTCCCTCTCAATTGTGTGCCCTAGCTCCATGGCTCATGGGTGAGGCTCCCCTACATGCGAAAAAGCGAGGCGTCGAAGGACGCTCATGAGAGAGGCACGCAAGCCTCGACCGTGGCTTCTTCCTCAAGATTCTCGGGGATTCAATCCTTATCGATGAGAGCCATCTCCAACAGGAGGGTTGTGAATTTTGGATTTCTTGCACGGGAATGATTCTCCATCGGGAGGATGCTCCAGCAGAGAGGATGGACCTACGTGTGCAAGACCGAGGTTGCTATCTACCCAAGACTGGTAAGAGAGTTTTACCAAAATCTCTTCATTGATTTTACATTTGCCTTGTCCGTGGTGAAGGGAGTGAGCATTGAGCTTGACCGTGCCACCATAGGAAGTGTTTTGAGAGTTTCTGCAGGAGGGATTTGGGATGATTTTCCTGAGGGAAGGGCACACCGAATTGAGGCTATCCTTGGGGTGGATGATGGAGAGGGAGTGAACCACTTGGAGGCCAACTCCCTAAATATGGAAATAAGATTACTCCATCACATCATTTCTAGAATTTTTGGCCCAGGACCGACAGTTTTTATCTTGTCACTGAGAGAGATTTGAGCCTAATGTACCGCATAATCAGTGACATTCCCTATGATTTTTCAGAGCTAATGTTGACTGTGTTGAAGGAGACAATCAACAGAGCTGAGACTACTCTTCCCTATGGTATGCTCCTCACCTATTTTTTTAAGCATTTTGGAGTAAGATTGAAGGGTGAAGAGTCCACCAAGCTACACCATTCTGACATCTACAACAAACACTCTCTTCGCCGAATGGGGTTTGTTAAGACTAGTGGTCGGTAGACCAGGGGAAGGGATAGAGAGGCTGAGGCAGATGAGCCAGCAGAGGAGGAGGGTCCTTCATCCTTACATAAAGAGGCTGGATCAAGCTCTGAGCAACATCCTAAGGAGCCCACTGCATCACAGAGGACCTCTATAGAGCTCAATCAGGACCAGCTATAGTATATTATGAGGGAGGTAACATCAGCTCTTTCCAGCAAGAGCTCAGGGGACAGTGGTTCGTCTACTGGTGACTTCATGATGGTATCCTACATTTCTACAGTAAATGAGACCTTGTCCCAGATGATAGTAAGACTGAAAAGGCTGAAGCACTCCGTGAGCATTCTGAATGGAAGGCTGCTGCTGTAGGAGATGAGAGACCATGGGACAAGATCGAGCCGTGACTCCGAAGAGATTGCCCGCATGTCTGATGAGATGAGATAGCTGAGAGCTCAGATCATGTCCTTTGGTGGGAGATCTGATAGACTAGAGTTATCTATTAGTATTCTTCATCACCTAGTCTCTACGATCAGTGATCAGCTCGCCCCTATAGCCTTTCGGCTACCTTCCCAGCCCTTTCAGCCTCCTCCACAACCTGGTTTCACTTCTGCTCACCCTCGTGCCAGACCACCTCATGCGTCTTACCGCCCTTTTGCACGAGGACGTGGTGCGGGATCTTTTTCCCATCCTTCTTATATATCATCCTCTGATGAGGATTAGATTAGGCTATATTAGTTTGATTAGAATGTCTTAGGTCTTTTTATGTATGACTGTAGTAGAATTTAGTATATTTTGTCTTGTACTCTTGGCATGGTATCAATGTATAAAACTCTTTATTGAAATTTATCTTTGTTATGGAATCTTGTGTATGACATTTTCTGTTAAATGAATTGTTCACTTTTATGATGTGTGATTTCTCTAATTTTCAATTTAAACATTACTTATTGATTCTATGAATTCTTTTGCTTCAATTTATGTATCAAGAAATTCCAAAATTGAACTACCAAGGGGGAGACATACAAAATTAAGTGCATGATTCTTCACTTTCTTTTTGATTGATGACAAAAAGGGAGAGAAGAAACTAAAGAGAGTAAGCACACATTTAAAAAGGAAAAGAATAAGAAAATGTTTCAATAATGTTTCAGTAATGTTTTCAAAAGCTTCATCATGTTTCAATAATGTTTCAGTAAGGTTTTCAAAGTTTCATCATGTTTTAATAATGTTTCAGTAAGGTTTTCAAAAGCTTCATCATGTTTCAGCAAGGTTTTCAAAAGCTTCATCATATTTCAATAATGTTTCAGTAAGGTTTTCAAAAGTTTCATCATGTTTCAATAATGTTCAGCAAGGTATAATGTTTCAATAAGATTCAACTTTTTAAGAGGAAGATTGTCTTTTTGAAAATATTGCAACAAAAAGGGGGAGAAGATATTGGTTGTTTTCACTTAAGCTTTACTTATATTTAAAACAATTGAGCTTTCCTTGAAAACTATTCTTAAATTGAAACTTTTGGCACCAAAAATCAAAGTTTTGGCACTCTATGCAGAATTTCGGCACACTTTTGATACACACTTGTTTGAATGCCAAAACTTTAAATTTTTAGAACCAAAATTGCAATCTCAACATAAACACTCAATTTATTAGTACAAAACTTCATTTCTAGCACATAACTCTGGTCGTTGGCACTAAATTCAGTCTTTTGACACAAAATTCAAGCTTTTATCACAAAATTCAGATTTTTAGCATAAAATTCAGCTTTTTGGCATGAAACTCTCCTTAAATCTCTCCAAAAATCTGATTTCTCTAAATTTAAACATGAAAAATGTATGCTATATTGCTTTTTCAAAAACTTTGATGTAAAATTTTAATTTGTGACCCATATCCTCACTTTTGGCACATATTTCAAAATTTTTGGCACAAAAAAAAAATGCATATGAAACTGATTTCTGATTCTTCTCCTAACATGAGCCAAATAGTCTCAACCCTATGTTAAGTTCAATATTGTACTGCTTTAACTTGTTGATTTATACTTAATGGTTTTATCATCATCAAAAAGAGGGAGATTGTTGACCTCACATTGATTTTGATGATCACAAAACAATTAAGTAAGTTACTAATAAGTTTGATGAAGAACCATGTTGAAATCAGGCATACATGATTCACCAAGCTAAACAAAATTGATTCTAAGCTCCGAAATGGGTTTATGGTTCAAGAATGAAATTTCTGTAAAAGATCAAGATCCAAGAAGAATGTTTCAAGCTCAAATTAAGATGTTTGGCAAGTTATCAAATAAAGAAAGTTCAAGTCATGAGAACTAAGGCACCTATTTTTTTCAATACAATGAGTTCTCTTATCCTTGGAATGAGTTTTCAAGTTTTGGAGTCATTAGTCAACTCCCACGCCAGCCACTGACACTTAAAATGGAAGTTTGAAGCCATTAGTCGACTACCTTGCAAGCTAACAAGTCAAAACTATGCCACATAAGGTTTTACAGTGAGTTTCTCCAAGTTAGTCGACTACTGTGGCTAGACAGTGAAGATTTTCAAGTTAGTCCATTTTGTAGTTGACTATTGTGGCCAGATAATGAAGTTTTTCAAGTTAGTCGACTCTGTAGTCGACTACTATGGCCAGGACAGTGAGCAATCTCAAAGTAGTCGACTACCATGCCGACTAACTTCCTGGGAAGCACAGTAACAGCTAGTTCTGACATTCCAACGGTCAGAAACAGCTAGTTTAACATTCCAATCATTTAATAAACTATAAATACTCGTAAATGGGATGGATTAGCAAGTGATTGAGAGTATCTTTGAAGGATTAAGAGTGGTAAAAAGAGAGAAAAATCAAGTGAAAATCAAGAGAGAATTCAGCCTTCCTCATTTGAAAAGAAAGTGTGCTGTAGAGTTTGAAACTCCATTAAAGCTCATTCAAGGCTCCTTCCAACTACTCAAGAAGCTTCTTCAAGTGCTTATAACTCCAGCATTTAAAGAGGAGAAGTTCATTTAAAGAGGGAGATCTTCAAAAACTGTAAAGTGCTATTTTTGTCTCATTTGCTCATCAAGGAGCTGTAATTTTTGAAACTCTCTTTCCTTATATGCTGTTTGAGTTTCAACTTGATTGAAACTTGTGTAGGGTGTGCCAAACCTAAAATTGGTGACTTATAAGGCTCCCTTGTGCTTGAGAAAAAAGAACTAGCTGAGATAGCTAGGAAAAGGCTTCCTTGTGCCTACGAAATAAGAAGCTAGCTGGGTTAGTTAGGTTTGTAATCGTTTATGGAATGATTAGTGGAGAAAATTCCTAAGGGATTCTTGGGGAGTGGATGTAGGTGCAAGGATTGGCACCGAACAACTATAAATTGCTATGTTTGTGTGGATGCTTATTGTTCTTATTGTTAATAGCTCTTTCCATCAACACTTCACTTTCACACTGATTTCATTGTTTTAAAATACTACACATATTTGTCAAAAAAATTTCAAAGAACCCAATTCATCCCTCCCTCTTAGGTTGCTTAGCTGGGCAACAGAAAGTTAACTTAATATTGAATATTATGAATATAGAATCAATTAAAAATTATAATAATATTATTTTTATATTTTTTTAACTCAAATCAGTCAAATTGTATCTTAATCTAAAGTGAGCTAACCCAAAATGGCTCGATCTCACATTCTCCCCCTCTTAAAAAAAAAAAAAATCATCATTGAAATTTTAATTTGGAATAGTTAATACTTATCTTTAAGTCACATATATTTCTATTTATGTCCTTTTCTAATATAAAATTTTTATATTAGATATCTCATATTTTTGCTGCGCAACTCTGATATAAACCTCTATACAAATAATTTTATATATTTCTACTTAATTCTATAGACCTACACTCACTTCAAGTATTTTATTTCTTATTTTTTACCTAACTTAATTTACTCTGATACCACTTAAGTTGTCACGCTCCAAATCTAAGATTCAAGCTGTAAGCCATGACAATTACCACATACTCATAAGGAGTTCTTTATAAATATAAGGCATCTCACATGATATCATAGCTTAGTAGTGTAAAGTTCTAATCATAAAATTTAAGAGTTTCTCGAGCAATAAAAATATTTAGTTACAAACCATTGTTTAAAACATTAAGTCTCAACAAAACTACATGATAAATTCTTTATTTTTTCGCACATCTAAGCACTCTTCCAATATGTATTCCCACACATCTACTGAATAGAATATGAAAAGAAAAAATAAAATAATCATGAGCTCCATAGTCCAGTAACCAATAATTAGCCATCCAGAAATATAACATAATATTAATATATAGATTTAATTTAACAAGTCAAAACAATTGACCTATATCTTTCATAGTCTTAGTTCTTATATATCATGTCATCTAATCTTGTTATACTTGAATTATATTGCTAGTGTTTCAACTCCACAAGCAAGGTATCAACCAAGATATAGCCCTAAGATCATTGGTATCATCAGTATTTAATCCCCACATATTGGGTATCAACCGAGTATATCCCCTAAGGTTATGAGTTTTTCTAATATATAACCCCCACTAGTAAGGTATCAATCAAGTATATCCTCCAAGATTATGGGTTTTACTAGCGTATAACCTCCACTGGTGGGGATCCAAGTCATCCACACACTCAGGTTTAGAATCTAAAATTCAATTTCATCATCTTTTATTTAATCTTACTCATTAGTCCAACATCTTTATCAATTCATCATGAGTAACAAATAATCAATATTAAATATAATTATGATAACTATGGTCAATATACAAGCATGCAATATTTATAAACTAAGCATCACAAGGGAGATTCATATTTAATTATTTAAAAACATGATAAGAAAAGTGGCCAATCATTACTTATCTCTCTAAATAAAATTACTAGAAGCTAATTCTCAATTTCTGGCGCTCAAGGGCATCAACCTTCTTCATCCTTCTGAACTATTGATTTGATATCAAAAGACCTCCATTAAGCCCTATTTATAAAGAGATTTTCTAAAGACAAGAGTTTCCACTTCTATGGGATACTAATCTCCTAAAACCAATAAACTTCCTAGTTTATGTGAGGATTCTGATTTTTTTAAGAAAATCAAAAAGATAAATATCTATTAAATATTTAAAAATATATTTTGACTCAAAACTAACTTCTAACTTATCCAAGATAATTTTAAAATATAAAAATTCAGATAAAAACACCAAAAAAAATATCGTTGTCTCAATCAATGGCATTTTTGTAATTTATCTAAAGTTGATTAGCAATGATATACGTTCATAAATTACTCTTAACTTTCTTAATTGATCTTCGATTTGAATGATTTAAAATGCATTAGAAAGTTAACTCAATATCGAATATTATGAATATAGATTCAATTAAAATTTTAATTATATTATTTTTTATATTTTTTTAACTCAATCTAGTTAAATTACATTATAATTTAAAGTGAGTTAACCCAAAGGGACTGGATCTCAAAACTTAAATTGATGAATGAGCATCAAATCTACTTCATCAGATTATTGTATTGTGTTCTTCAAGTGATTCTTCTCCAAGATCTTATCTCATCTTTGTTGGTGAGGTTTTTTCATCTTTATTTTCTCTTTGGTCTCATCTAAAAAAGAAGTTTTGCTTGTTAATTATCCAAGGGTTATTGATTCCCTGGATGGTTGTATGCCTCTAGTTTTAGTTAAAAAAGATATTGTAATCCCATAATCTTGCATAGGCTTGTTCCCATGGTTTTTCCCTAATGGGTTTTCTACGTAAAAATCTTGTATACGTCGTCTTTTGATTATGTTTGTATTTGTGATTGTTTATATTAGGTTATTTATCATTATTTTTACTTAGGTTGTTTACATTAGGTTACTTATCATTATTTTTACTTTGATACTCTTACTATTACCTTTAATATATAATAGAGTAGAGGATGTGGGGTAGGAAATGGAGGAAATTTAAAACCACGACTGAATAGATCTGATCAAGTCGAGTTGGTGCTTTCACTTATATGCTATCTATAAAGAAAGATAAGAACCCCTACTCTTTCATCAACTAGAGAGCCTACTCAATGAGAAAAGGCAAAGTATTCTTAAATCTTAAACATTTATTCTAATATTTTAATCCAAATAATAAAATAAATAATAATTCTTATGTCTTAGAAAATATAATAATTTTTGTAATATCATTATATTATAATAATATTATTAATATATTATAATTATATTATATTATATTGCATATTTATATTACTGTTATAATAATATTAAATTATTATACTATGTTTATTATAATAATATTATATTATTATAATATTAAATATGTTTGTTTTGATGTTTTGAACTTTTGATCTCCAAATCTAAAGAAAAATTTTCTTGACAAGTCTCAAACAAAGCAAACATTATTTTAAATTTTTATTAAACATTTTAAAAATATTTTAAAAAATATTTAGCTCTGAAAAAATACTTTTTGACCCTTCAAAAGCAATGCCAAATGAAACTTAAAAGTAATGCATGGCGTATCATTTCTGACCTTAGCATTTATGCTTGCATATCTTTAACATTCACCAAGCCATTCCATCAAATAAACCACACCAAGTACTCCGCAGTTTGTGCCTTTCACAAAGCTTACATAGTTGTGCCACCACAAAATTCATTCACAGCATGTACCAAACTTGCAACAGCTGTCAAGATGAACAAGGCACCAATCATTGGTCTAGGCCAATGTACAAGATATTCAAAGCTTTAGTTAGGCATCAGCTGTCAATTCTGTATCATAGCTAGAACTAGGAAAATGGCGAACGATTGAACTCATGAACGTGCCTTGCCGAGGGCATATTCCTAATTGTCAGTCAATGAGGCAATGTCTTGTAGTCACTGCCTGTCCTCAGGTCTAAAGGTGCCAAAATTCCCAATCAAATGGTTCTGTGAGGAGGATTATCTTCTATTCTGCATATGGACCATTTTTTTGACAAAAAAATAAACAGATAATAAAGATATAGTAAAAGTATTTTTTTAGAAAAAAATAAGATTCCAATAGGATCAGCAACCATAGTTTGGAGCGTAGATTAGCATATTTTCAATAAGGTTTAGTTAACTTCGATTAGCATGCTTCCATAGATTAGTGGGTGGTTTAGTAAGGTTTTAAATGCAAAATTGCTAGCCATCAAGATTTTTCCTCAATTGCTCAAAATTAGTTTTATAAATTCCTATCCATCAGGTGTGTTTGGACGAGACATTTTAAAATTTTTTAAAATTTTAAAATACAGTATTTCAAAATTTCACAAATTTTTTGTTTAGATAGTTGCTCTTAAAAATTGAATTTTAGATAAAATATCATAAAATTTTCTATAAATGTTATTTTGTAATAATTATATAAATTCATGTAATTTTACATAAATATTTTAATATTTTTATGTAAATATTGAATATTTACGTAATAAATATTTAACATTTATTTTAATAATACTCATCAATAATTATTATTATTTTAATATTGATATTTTATGTTAATATTGAAGTATTTATTATTAATATTATTATACATATTAATAATATAGATTAAATATTAATATATAATACTATATTTATTAAATATTTATATTTATTTTTTATTCAAAAATATTTATTAATAATAAAATGAAAATATTCATAAATAATATTAGAAATGTTTCTAATTAAAATTATATTTTTGTTATAAATATTTTATTAATTAAAAATATGCTTATTTATAAAATATATAAATTAATCGTAAAATATTTATAAATATTTATTATTATAAAATACGAAAATAATATTTAATTACATAAATGATAAATTAAATACTAGTTTAATTACATAAATATTTTGATTTAATAATATTTATATTAACATTATATATTATTAACAATAAATTTAATTATTTTAATAAATGTTATTTTATTTAGGTGCTATTTATTTATTTATTAATAAATAGTATTTATGTAATATTAATAATAAAATTTTAAAATTTTAAATAAAATAAATATATGTGAAATAAATATTTAATAAATATATGAGGTAATAAAAAAATATTTATATAAATAAAATTTTTGTAATATTTATGTAAATATTTTGGCATGCAAAGAAAATTAAATATTTTGACTACTTGCAAGTAAATTTTTAAAAGGAATTTGTAAATGACATCTTTAGAGTTGGAATTTTTATTTTGAGAGATTTCTAAATTTTATAAAATTTAAAAAAATTTCTTCTTGAAAGTAGCCAAGCAGAAATTTTTGATTTTGAAATTCTAGAATATCCGATTCAACTGAAATCCCTCTATAAATCCTCTATCCAAACACACCATCAAAAATTTTTATTTATAAGTAAATATGATTAATTTATAGCTGCAGCAAGGGTATAAACATACCAACTCACGGTAGGGCTCATGTAACATCCAAAACTATTTTTGAATTTAAATTAGCATTTTTTTTTTTTAGCACTTTTCCACCAAAAGAACTTGACAGACCCAACCTCACCCCACCTTGAGATATAGTTGTTATAGCGATAGCATTTGAGAGAGGCCAGTGGCAACTATCCAACTATTCGAAACAGATTGGCTGATGGTAGCTGTTTCAATGGTTAGCTCTCAGTAGCCGTGTCAAATAGCTTTTGTCTGCTCACGTTATACGTGAGCTATCATCTTCGTAACAACCCACTCATTTTAAAATCCCGTTCCTCTCAAATCTCCAAAGCCGCTAGCTCCGGTGCTCTGGTCAACAAAATTTTTAATAAAACCACTCCATACAAATCACACCACCGAGCAATCCCACGCGGGTCCAATTTGGCATGCGGTCTCCATTACAACGTTCCAAAAAAAAAAAAAAAATCTTCACACGTGTCAAAGCTTGGTACTGGATCGAGAAAACATTGTATCCAGACCTAAATTTATCATCCGATCCCCTCGCATCCTGAAGGAAAAAAAACCTGGAGCAATGGAAACGATGATTTTTTTTTTTTTTATATAAAAAAAAGGGTCGACCTTTTCTTCTCTCCTCGCTTTGAAGGGGGAGGGAGAATTGGCCCTCTCTTCGAGTACAGAGGGTCGTGCGTTAAGAGGAGGAGGAGGAGGAAGTCTGGTCGCCGCCCCACCCCTCTTTCCTTTGGAATCACCGCCTCCTCCGGGGGATGACGGAAGAGCCAAGCCGCGACCATGGATCAGATATCGGACGCCGGCCCCTTCTTCAGCGGCGGCGGAATCAGGCACGCTCTCCTATCTCTATCTCTCTATTTCTCTTCGTTCACAATTTCTTGATTTTGTTTTTCCCCTTTTTTGAGCGAATTATGGTTTGATTATGGCTGTTACATGTTCTTTATTTTATTTTATTTTGTTTTATTCTATTTTTTGGTCTGTTGGATTTTGGACGTAGTCTGATTTTAGTGACGATTGATCTTTTTCTTTTTCTTTTTTTTTTTGGAATATATATAGAGATACCTTGATCATGTGGGCTCAAGAATATGCCAATAATTAGAACTACGGTTGATTGCCTGGTGGATGTGAGACTGATTTGAAGGGGTTTGGATATCAAGAAATTTTGGAAAACTCATGTTGCAAGATAGGGTGCAAAGCTTTTTTTTCTTTAGATTGGTCATAGTAGTTATGTTCTAGTCTAGCAGCTGACTTTTGCCATGGGAATAATCTGCAGGTTTTCTTCCTTGCTTTTCCTTATACTGTAACTTGTAATATGTAATCCTTTCCAGTATTTGCTTGATCTTTGTTGATGCTTGTTGCACTAGAAACGCTATATTAGCTTCCAAGTTCCTGATTGGAGTTGGAATGAATATTTCTGTTTGGAAATTCAAATCACTTTAGGGTGTTCTCTTACTTTGCATCGCCAATTCATTATTTTTTCTTTCTATGACAATATTAGCCACATTCCTTTTAAATAATACATACATACATTAGGTGAGGCAAGATAGGTATATTTCCTAAGATTGAGAGCAAACTTATTAATTATATAAATGGCACAAAATTTTAACTTGGAAAAGGAATCATAGTCTATAGTCATTTTTAATACATCTCATGGTAGTCATGCATAATATTATATAATAAAGATGATATATTGTGCTATATAATGTAATATAATGCAATTTAATAATTAATATATCAAGCTTTATTGAGTTGAGCCTAGCCTGTACCCATCTTGTTTATTTTTGAACTCAAAAATTGGTTCATGCTCAACTATTTTATTAGTTGAGCAAGCGGATCTCAAATTGAATTCTGAAATGAACATGAGGTGCTTATAAATAGCTCCTTCATTTTACAGCCCTACCACCGCGGTTGCCACCGCGGTTGCCACCACTCTTTGACTATTGCTACTACCTTTCACTAATCATCATCGTCACTCTTTTACTATGCATTAATATGGCCACCATTGTAGTTGCTAACGACCATCAGCATCTCACTTTTCTACCATTGCTACCATGGTCACAACCGTTCACTACCATTGCCACCACTTACCATTGTCACCAACACCAGCATCGTAGCCTCTGCAATCACCTTCACCGCCACTACTATGTCACCACCATCATTGTTATCGACCGCCACCATTATCACCAACTGCTACTACTAGGGATGGCAATGGAGATGAAAAAATTCAATTTTTATGGGAAACCACCTCGATGGGGGTCTATTTGGAGGGATTAAATGGGGATGGGGTAGAGATGTGGAGAATTTTTGAAAACCCCTCGTGTTCAGGGATGGAAATGGGGATGGAGACTAGGGTCTCCATCTTCGAAATCTGATCATTTTCTCATAATATAAATATTAGGTTTGGGCTCTTGTATATTAGATTTAGGTTCTTAAATTTGGACTTTTTAATTATTTTAAATGCTCGCTGATTTATAATAGATTTTGGACTTCAAATGCATTTTTTTATATAATAGAATTAGGCTAAAAGTTAACAACCCAATTTTAGAAATAAAATAAATGGGGAATGGGGTTCCCTGTGAGGAATAAGGATGGGGGAAAAATTCAGTCCCCGTTGCCATCCCTGGCTGCTACTTTTAACACTAGTGTCACTACAACCACCAACACCAACACCTTTATTATAACCAACACCACCACCATAGTGAAATTTGCTTTATTGTTTGCAGTTTTAAAATAAAAAATAGTTTTTACTATTGAGCATGTTCTTGTGTTCAAAATATTAGATAAATCCAAGGATTGTCAAACCATCTCAAATCGGGCAGTTTGGGGCATACCTTTACTATCTTGGAATCAAGATGGTTCAAGTTTTCGAAATAGGGCAGGGAGTGAACCAGTTGGAACCAACTGATTCTGCATAGTTTCAGGTAGTATTGACCCAATTTGGTCAGCCTAAGCTCATCCTCCTTATAAAGTACCCCCATCTCTCCAACCCTCATTTTCAATCTCTCTCTCTCTCTCTCTCTCTCTCTCTATTGGCACCTGATGACATGGTCCTACATATTGTGTGTCAGTAGAATATAGTAACATATCACGCCAAATCAATATCTACTCAGCGCAGGTCACTATTTAGTACTACAAACATTGGATGAAACAAAAACAAATGAAAACATGTTTAGCGGACAAAAATAGAAAAATAATAATGATGCCAAATGCAGCCTAAGGTTAAGAATAAGAGAGCAGAAAAGAAAAGGAGGATGACTCCTTGATACACTCGATGCATCATTGAAATTTTAAACGCAAATTACTATTAACTATTTTGGAAAGTTATATAATATTTTTGATAATTGAAAGACAATGAGTTTTTTTAATCTATACCTAGATCTGTGTTAAAGATCCAAATAATTAAACACTACCATGATTAACAAGAAATAATTTCTAAATTGGTTAAACCTTTGATCTTCACATAACTTCCGATAATTCTTTCAACAACAAATATGTAGAAACTTGGCCAAGGAATATAAAATAATAATTCTAGCCCTCATGTTGATTTCTTTCAATGGGTATATAGATTCTTCAAGACTTGATTCAGGTAATTTGACACACTAATTGTGGTGGATTCTGATCCATTTTATAATGGATCCTTAAGTGAAATCTAATTTACAGGTTATTTAGTCATGGTAAATATCTGATCTCTTTATGTCTTAATAAAGCTAGAAGTAAGCCAGGCCTAAAATTTTTTTCTGAGCTTCAGGCCGAGCTTGGGCCCAAAAAAAATTGTAAAATCTAGGCCTAAACCCAGCCCAAGCTGAGGCCTAGGTTTGGCCTAAAGCCTAATTGGATAGAATTTTTCTTTATGGCAGGAAGGTTTTATCTTTAGTTTGGCTAAAGTTCATCAATGGTTGACACACCAAGTGGAGTAGTTCATCAGAGGAGGGCCCAACTTGCACAATGCTATGTTGGAGGAACCCAAGGACGACGGAGCTCGAGCTGGTGATTTGTGGTTGCTTGGCTAGACCGATGGAGCTCAAGACACTAACTAGTGGTTGCCTGCCTGTCTGGCTTGGGCTAATTGGAGTTCCGACAGCAAGTGACTCGACTAGTTAGGAGGACAAGCAAGTGGCCAGAGGTGACACCAGTCGAGCAACCTACAGGCCACGTTTGGCGAAGTGGGAGCCAACTACCCATGAACGACAGTTGGGACAAGCTGATTGAGGTTCAAGTTTCGGTGATAGATGGCTAAAGGTAATGTTGGCCGATCAAAGATGAGTAGCCAAGCAAGCCGTAGGCTACTTTCAGTGGAGTGCTGGAACAAGAGCCAAAGATGAAAGGCGGGTGATGGTTGGGAGCCTAGGAGTGGCCAAGCCACTAAGGGCCCAGGCTTTCATTTATTTTGAAGAGGAAGATGAGAACTTAGGGCTAACTTGATTGCCCTAATCAGATGATTTGATTAATAGGTCAATTGGGTATTTGGGTTAGGTTTAATTGAGTGGGGTTTAATTACATTATGTTCAATTGGTGAGCCCAAATGCCGAGTTGGTGAACCACACCCATGCATTACGTTCGAACCAGATTGACCCACTTCAATCAACTCAATGTAGTCGGATCTAGCCTCATGCCTGGTTTGAGCTTGGACTTGGGCTGCATCGGGCCTGATTAAGGGTTGAAACGTTGGTCCTTCGAGGTTAGGATTTGGGCCAAGTTAGGGTTGGGCCAAGTAATGACCTGAACCTAGCTCGAAATTTATTTGGGCTCAAATATTAAGCCCAAACCTAACCCAAATAAATGTTCGGCCTAGCCCATGGCCCAACTGGGCCAGCCCGATAGTCCATGGGCCAGTTTGAGCCCACTTGCAATGCTGTCTTAATTATTTATTGCCATCTCAATGCAACTCTTTGACATGATCAAGTAGATCTCAAGCAGTGTATAGCTTTTCAAATGCTAGGTGATTGGCTATGTTATGGATTAGAGATGGCTATGTTGTTTGAAATCAAATTAAGAAAGTCCAGTGAGTTTGCATACTGGAAATCCTATTGTATTTAACATATTCCTGCACAAAGGATAAGAATTTGCCTAGACTTAAATCCAGTATATAAGGATATAACCCATTATTCATTCATTTGGTCAGAAGGTAATTTTTAGTGTGGATGACAACATTGCTATGGAAGAACCTAAAAAACTTACAATGTGTGTGATGAACATATATGCATGTTAGTTGAAGAAGAACCAAAACATGGTGACAGATCTTTAATCTTTCCTTCACCTCCTTGTCAATTTGGTTATTTGAAATCAGAGTATGTTGCTCTTTGTTTAGTTTGATGCTTTGGCTTATGAATTGGTTGATCCCCACTGAATAACGATGAATTTTTTCAAAGTGGAGACATCTAATTGTTATGTTCTACCTATGTTTGATAATATAATAAAAACACCTTGTTAAAAACTCAGTATAGATCTAGCACATGGTAGAGAAATTTCTGACTAGAAGGTTATAAGTGTTCAATGATGGCTACTGAAAAAATAGCCAAAACCAATAGATTTGTAGCATATT
The DNA here is from genome assembly GCA_017589505.3 of Metroxylon sagu. NCBI lineage: Eukaryota > Viridiplantae > Streptophyta > Magnoliopsida > Arecales > Arecaceae > Metroxylon > Metroxylon sagu. The sequence goes on from JACVBY030000660.1 coordinate 3,501,970, forward strand.
AGAGGAAACTTCTTCCATAAGCTTCTCTTCTATTTTGATCCTGAAGAGAAATTCTCCTTTACTGCTTTGCATGAAGTAATTCTCATTTTGGATGGTCCTCTACAACATGTAAGCATCACTTGTGAAGTCTCCTGATAAATATTAATTGTTTTCAGGAAGCTAAGTCAATTTACTCCTGAGCAATCTTGCAGGATAACCTATTAATGGTTGCCAAGCTTTGACCTCTGGGATCTCAGTCCCATGAGACATGTTTTATATGGCTTAACTCTTACAGATTTATTGTTTTATTTAATGGCACATAGCTTCCAGCAATTTGCATTTAGCTATAGCCGATTGTAAGTTATGTTTTGTGTTGGTACGAAGTGTGGAAACAATTTAAGTTACTTTTATTTTGATGATCAGACTATGAATTCACATATTTAATCTTGTTTATGAGTTTACATGGATACAGTAAGATTCAAAAAATGGCCTTTTTGATTTCATAGTTTCCTCATTGGATCCAAAAATGGAAGGAGGTTCAGTTATGGATATTCCACATTTAAGGGTAAAAGAGCATCAATGGAAGACTTTTATGAGACAAGGATAGCAGAAGTTGATGGTCAGATGGTTGCTTTCTTTGGTGTATTTGATGGTATGATTAAATTTCTTTGCATATCCTTTTTAAATGTCTGTTGATCAGATAATTTGTTTAAAAAACTCACAGCTGAATGCTTAAGTCAGTTGTAATGGATTTCTTTAATATTATATTTCATTTCATGCCTCAACATTTTCTGATGTCCCTCTTATGTTTTGACAATTAGATGTATTGTAGTGTCATGGTGATTTTTGACTTGTTATGTTAATGGTACATTCTCTTACTTTCTCTTGCTTGGTTTATGTGTAAATTTCTATGTAGGCCATGGAGGTTCCCTTGCTGCAGAATATTTAAAGAACCATCTTTTCAAAAATTTAAGCAGTCATCCAGATTTTATTAAAGATACAAAGTCAGCTATTGGTCTGTGGTTGGTGTATTTCAATGCTGATACTTTTCTTACTGCCTTATGTGTATGTCCCCTTGCATCTTTTGTTTCACCTAATATTTAACAATTTTTTATTTGTCACAGTTGAAACTTTTAGACAAACAGATACTGATTATATTGATGAAGAAAAAGATGAGCAGAAACATGCTGGTTCAACTGCATCAACTGTCCTTTTGTTAGGTGATCGACTTTTTGTTGCAAATGTTGGAGACTCCAGAGTAGTGGCATCTAGGTCTGGCTCAGGTTGGTCTTCCTCCTGAAACAATAGAAAATGAGATCACCACATTCTGGGGGAATGCGTTAAAGTGTTGCAAGAGGGGTATAATAGAACTATTTTTCTTACATGCACTGGAGAAATTGCTAATTTACAATGGGATAGGCGTAATCTTTTATAAGTTTTGCATTTGCTTTCTGGTTATATTATAACAGGCCTGCAGCCTTCTCTTTCTTCCTTTAATCATAGAATTCCTTCGAGAGCATTGTTTGCCCATAACTTTACTTTCCAACGTCATATGCTTTTTGACATTAGTTCACTTTATTGTAGAACAACCTCATGCATATGCTTTTTGACATAACTATACAAACACAAACTGAAATTACTTGAATGTTATTGTTTGCTTCTTCTTCTTCTTCTTCTTCTTGTTCTTCCCCCTATGATTCAATAGTTAGGTTGACTATTTTTAGGTTGTAGCACTGGTTAAATGCATTATAAGGTTACGTACATATGTGGAAGTTACTATAATTAACTTGAATATGTGTTTTTGTTACCCCCCCCCCCCCCCCCCCCCCCCCCCGCCCCTCTCCAATGTAGTTCTAAAACTGTGAGTCATAATGGTGGAAAAGGGATTTAATATATGTTCAGTCACCCCATTATCCTGGCATTTGCTGTGGTTATGCTTAATATTACTGAATAATTGAGGCTATGAAGATCTTTGAGTTAGTCCCTCAGTTAGCAGGTGGATATATTTTGCCACATTTTAGATTATTTATACTGATTTTTTGCCCCCTTTAATTTTATCATCAGCATATTAGGTTATAAACAGTCCCGCTACTTATAGAGGGTTTTTGCTGCTCAATGCCATAACAATAAGAAGTATTTTACATTAGTCAAAGTCCTATGCTGTGTATTTTTTTAGTGTTTATTGTGATAAAATGAGGCAAAGATTTTCTTGCTGCTATGGTAACAGTAATGGTAGAAATTTTATCTTCTTTCTTGTTGTTGATCATCTTTATGTGCTTTATGACGCATTTTATTTGCTGATTGTTGGTAATTATGTTTTCACACTGCAGCAATTCCACTATCTATTGATCACAAGCCTGATAGGTCTGATGAACGCCAAAGAATTGAAAATGCAGGAGGATTCGTCACATGGGCAGGTAGAGTTTCTATATCTCATTTGACAGCAATTTATATTTATTTTTCTTGTTTTCCTATGGGCTCATATTCATTGACTATGATTTCAAATTATGATAAACTTCTTCAGGCACTTGGCGGGTTTGTGGTATTCTTGCTGTTTCTCGTGCATTTGGAGATAAATTACTTAAGCCATATGTTGTTTCTGAACCAGAAATTCAGGTAATTAGAATAAAAATGTTTTACATTCTGATCTGTGAGGAAAGACTAGTAATACCAAAAAATGAACAAAACTGAAATTGCTTTCCTTGTGGCTACCAGCCATGTGAACCAAAAGTTAAATCTCTCTACTATATCCGGGATTTTAGGCTAGTTGGGCCTTCAATTTACTGCAGAGTATCCAAGTCTGCATGACACAACATATGTATATGTCATTCAGGTTCTCATTGTGAAGAAATTCTCAGAGACTAGAAGGATCTGACAATTAGACATGCATCCTGTTCCATGTGAAATAGGTCTGGCATACACCTCTCAAAATAACTCAAACTCCTCTTAAGCAAAGCAACATGCTTGTGGGCCCAAGTGACTATTCAATTAGCATGGATAGTTTCCACTGTGGCTTCTGGTATAGTCCAAATCTTGGTGCTATTATATGTGGGAACTGGGACATGAAAAATGATCTTAAATTATAAGCCTTTTGAAGTGTAGATGTTTGTTAAATTATTTATGAATCCTTTAAACATTAATCATTAATTTTTAACACATGTTAGTCATTTTCTAGCACCAATTTGTTATGTTGATTTTATTGCTGCAGATATATATATATGTACATATATATATATATATATATACATATATATATATATACATATATATATATATATATATATACATATATATATATATATATAATGTCAGTTAATTCTAATTTCCAAGCAAAGAGATCATAAGTCATAGACTACATAGCTTTGACGGTTGTACAAATCAAAAATTTACGTTGCAGGTTTGAAAATTCAGTTTGATGAATTTTCTTTTACAATTAGCTTTTTGGCATTCTGAGTTTTGCAGAACTTTGTATGCATAAATACCATTCTCCTCTTAAACCCGGCTGTCGACTCGTGCTTTGGGAAAAAAAATAAAAAAGTTAAATATGTCAAAACTTAAAATGTGGATAACTGAGATCCTGAAATATGTGGTCTTTCATCGCAATGAGAATGTATATGGTAGGACAGTTCAGGTGTAAGCGGGCAAGGTGACCCAGAGTACAATCTTAACCAGTATATGGTAGGACAGTTTCAGGTGTATGCAGGCGAGGTGATCCAGAGTACAATCTTAACCAGTGGTTTGGTATATGAACTTTAAAGCCAGCGCTTGCTTCTGTAGTCAGGTTGGGTATGGCTTTGACATTACTGGACCCAGGCTAACCTGACTCAGCTAGGTTCAAAGGTTGGACATAGCTTATGATACTTTTGGAGTTAAACTTGATTGACAATTAACTACCAAAAAAAACTTGATTAAAAAATCAACCTCACTTCACTCAGTTTGTTAGGTTAATGAATAGGATCAGGATTAGATCTTATAACTCATGCTAAATAGGATTGGATCAAGGTCAAGAAAGTATTAGATCACACCTGATTCTCATGGACAAAAATTTAAAATGTGCAATGAAATCTTGCTACAAACAAATTCTTGCCACATGTTCTTAGCAAATCAAACCGCCAAACCCTTCTTATTTCCAATGTGCAAAACACATGAGATCATATCATGGAATATGTTCTACATTATGCCTAAACAAGCAAGATTTAATGTGTATATGTAACATATATATAACATTAGCGTGTTTAGGAATATAGGATTCATCCTGAATTTGCAAGTGTTTCTGACAAAAACATTTAACCAAACACACCCTTGAAGGTTGTCCTTGAATACATCAGAAGGAAACAAGACCATGTCCGCTAGGTAAAGCTTTTCTATTTGAGTTGATACTAGTAGCCTTGAGCTTAATATCTCTAGTAAGTATCTATTACACCATGACAACCATGATGCCATTTTTATGCAGTTTCTATCTACAAAGCAAAGTTATTCTTTTTTTCAAGTACTGGAATAGTTTCAAGGATCTTATACATTTTTTCACTATGCTTAGGAAGAAGACATCGAAGGGGTTGAATTTCTAATAATTGCTAGTGATGGGCTTTGGGATGTTGTATCCAATGAGGTAACTGTCTTCACTGCATTTTATTTTTAGTGATATATTTGCTGCCAACACTTCTGTATTTGCTGCATTTTAGCCAATGAGAAACTTTATCATGCCTAAAACTACTGGTTTCAAGTATCTTGATAAAAAATGTGCTTGGAGGAACTTGAAGGTGGTACTTGCTCAAAAGTCTTGCTGATTTGTCCTATTCTTTTGTTATGATAGAACTCCAATTTTCTTTCTTTAGGAAATCTTCTCATGATATTTGGAATATGAAAAAGTATTTGTTTGTATTAGAAGCCTGCTAGTATACGAAGTCCTTTGTGATTTGCAGTTTAGCTCTGTCAAAGAATATATGTGATTTGCAGTTTTCTAATTATAAATAATTTTTTCCGTAGGAAATTGTTATGTTTCTTTTTGACTACCAGCACTTACATAAAGAACCCAATCTATGTGATGATTCTTTTAACTTCGTGCAAATTTAAACTTCAACAACTCTTGGTAAATGCATACAGTTGTACAGCACTGAAATATTGATTAAGTGAGCTCTGGCTACCCCCACTGTACTAGTCTTTATTACAGACCAGCTGTGATGCTTATTGATAGGTAGTTCATCCATGAAATTGTGCAAAGTGGAACATTGTGATTCTTATGTAAACCACCGCTGAGATTCCTTTTCTTTTGTCTTTGATAAAAAGTATTCCCTGATGTCAAATTCTTTTCTTATATTTTTGCATCAAGCTCACCAGTGTTACAACCAGCTCTGTCCACTAGTTGTCATTCCTCTCCATGTGAGAAGGATCTAAGGTTTGAAACCAGCTAGTGGCATCCCCATCCCCACCATGTTTCTGAGTCAAAGAAAACACTGTTACTTATGTTACTGAATGCTTTTATTCTGTACTCTCCAGTTAGCATAGGTTTGGATATTTTATTTTTTAATAGGGGGAATTATAAAGATCAATCCTATTCGTAGGTTTTTTCTCCTCCTTTAATGATCATGTGCCTTTTCTTTTTTTTTTTAATTAACATGTTCCTTACTCCTGATACATAGGCATTACATATTTATCTCACAAGTCCTTGATGTTTTGTCTAGGATGCCGTGGACATTGTGCAGGGCACATCTGATGCTGAAACTTCTGCTCGAAAACTTACAAAAGAGGCCTATGCCAGAGGAAGTAATGATAACATTACATGTATTGTTGTCCAATTCAACAATTCTTGAGTATATAAAATTAGCTGGACCTGTGCCATCCAGAGAAGTGAAAGTGATTCTTTACCTAAAAACAGAATTGATCATTCTTTGTGGTAGAAATGCTTGATTTTGCCAGTTTTAAGATGGCCTGCCATGCCAGTTGCAGCTGTTCCTTTACTAGCTGGCATGCTCATCAATCAATTCATTTTACTCGCTAGACTTCAGTATGTTTAATTATCCATTCACTTCTTTCTACCTAATAGATCATTTGCGTGGCCGTAAAATGCCAAGCTTGGTAACAAGTTTATATGAATGTAATGTGTTTCTGATAATCTGAATCTTATTCGCATATAGGGAGATCATAAACCTTGAGGTCTTCAGCATGTTGAGTCAGGTTGCAAGGACAGTTTGTGTTAATATTCAATTTAGTTTACCAGATTAATCAGGTTGATTAATGCTGTCAAGCAAGCATGTATTATGATCTAAATTGTACTCAACAATTTGCTTTCATGGAATCAAATTTATATATTTAAATAGATGCTCTTTTCGGAGATGGACTCCTGAACATGGTATGCTAACCCTAAGTACTGCAAGAACGTGTGTGCATGAGCTATCATTTTTGCTAGTCAAGTGCTTGGAATTTTACATTGTTTCAAATTTTGGTTGCTCCCTCAGCAACTTAATCATGATCTTAGCTACAATTTTTTCCCTGAATTATCAAAAGTCTAAAGTTATTCATGAATTTTTCGAAGGTTAAGTGATCGGTCAGGCTATTTTTAAATGATTGCAGTTTGTTTGCAACTACTAGAATGCATGAATATGATTAATTATCTTTGATATAATAAAATTTTATATTTAGATTTTTGAAAAACATATGGTCCATTAATTATTGAATTAATCAGGAAGCAATTTTCAATCCATTCAACTTGGATCTCTTATGAAAAATAATAATAAAATAATAAAATTTTAAAAAAAGGTTTTTTTTTTTTTGCTTTATTAAATTGAATGAGGTTTGGATCTCCAAATGTTGGGCACATTTCTCTTCTAGTTATAAGAGATGAAAATTTTTCTATGTATGATAAGAATTTGATACCAAGATAGAACTGATCATACAATTGGATCTCCGCTGTTGCATTAAAATTGTCTCTTGTTTTATTGTCCTATAAGGAAAATTTTTGAGGATTTTTATATTAGCATAGTACTCATTGAGAGATGATTAAGTTTTGGATACGGTGAATCTTATTTTGAAATCCTATGAAAATCTACTCAAGTTGACCAAATTAGTTCACAGCAGATTCTGTGATTTTCCTGTATCAATTGTGTTGTTCATTACCTAATTGCTTTTTGTATGCACCAAAGTAATATCTATTTGTTATTCCAAATTTATTTACTTTATTATCTATATTTGGAAATAGAAGGTTTTCAATCTGAATTTTTTCTATCTAAATTTTGTTGTTTTTTTTTTTTCTTTTACAAAATGTCCTTCCTTTTGGGAATATGCAGAGTTTGGTTTGGTGAGGAGTTGGAGAACCCTTCTTTTAATTGGGGAGGGGGTGGAGCCATCAGAGGACTAATCCCTATAGGATTGAAAAACAAAAAGGAAAACTCACCCCGACAACCCTCTCACACTCTCCCTACCCCACTCGTTCCCTCCTTTCTCTATCATTGGATCTCATGGATACTCCTCAATTGCAATAAGGTTATCAGTGCTTAACTTGTTTTATTTAATTCAATATAATATAGATTGAGTCAATTTGTGTGCTTAATAAAATCAATAAGTTTGGAAGTAAATTTTTAATTTATTTAATAAATAAGTTAGATTTAGGTAAAGAACCTTTTTGGCCTAATTAACTTGTATCTGACCCAAACCTTGGCTAGTCCATTCTGAACCAATTGCCACTCTTAAATAATGTATAATTAAACTATCTAAAAAAAAATATATGTATATATATAATTGAGGATCCAATCTCATGAAGGAATGAATCTGACTTTACGTTCGTCTTGGCAGAGATTTTAAGTCATATGCTTATCATATTTATTGGCATGTCCAAATTATCTTCAAATGTGCATTATTTGTGCTTGATTTGTTGGTTGGTTAATATTTTTAGGAGTTTTTTTGAATCATAAGCAACTGTTTAGCCTTTAAATATTATTGAATAAAACTTAGCTGAAGTTTCGTTATGTGCAGGCTACCTAATTTTTCTCTTTCTCACATTTCTTTTAGAAGCTTAAATAGAGGTTTAGATGATTATAAAAAAGTAAGAGAAAGATAAAGAGAAAAAGAATGAGCCCTGTTTAACAAACTGGACCTAAATTCGTTCCAATTTTTTTTGTTCCCTCGAATTTATTTTAGAGTGCTGAATTTAGAGTAAATCGCTGTGTTAATGGAATTACATAACGAAAGATCTGCAGCTTATATTTAGCAAACTAAACACTGAAAGGAATTTCAATCGAGAAACCCCAACCTCAAATGTGAGTTTTATTAATAGATTTATCAAGGGAAAAGAGGGAACAAAGCCTTTTGCCAACTCTGTTCTGGTGGAATTTTTAAGCTAAAGGATCGGTCGGCAATCGGAAAATGGGAAGTGTCGTCCATTCCCGACAGTCCTGGTCAAATGTCTTCCGCGGCTCGAGAGGCCCAAAAGGCGAACCTCGGTCCCTCAAATACCCGAAATTTCGTGCTATGGACAATAAATGAGTCAACAGTATCTTGCGTTTGGAAGAGAATCAAACGACTAGATGGACGCCGCCGAGAAGGTCCCATCTCCCTCCGAGTTCAGTTTGGCGCCATCCATGCATCTAGAATCTACTAATGTTTATGTTGTCCTCCACTTTTGAGATACCTATATAACTATTTTTTACCAGGAAGAAGCCAGTAAGAAAGTCTCTCTTGCCTTTTTCTTTATTTTTTTTAATAAATAAGAAAGAGGTTGATATCTCGAGATAATAGATTTAGGTCTCATTTGATTAAGCTTTTGAATGATGCAGGAACACTTTTAAATTATTTTATAATATTTAATAAAATTTTTAAAATATTTTTTAGCATCATCAAAAATTGTTAAAAATTTTACTTAGCAAAAACTTCCAAAGCTTTCTTTAAAAAAATTTTAGTTTTTGAAAAGCTATTTTCATTAGGCTTAAAGATCGCAAATCAAAATAATAACAATATTTAATATTATAACAATATAATATATTATATTATATTCAAATAATTATATAATTATATTATATATTAAATAACAAATATATAATTATTATAATTATATAAAAATATTTTTATAATTATAATATAAGATATTATAATAATATTTAAAATTCTATAATATAATATATAAATATAATATTATTATACTATATAACGTTCTAATTTTATAATATTATAGTAATAATATATTACAATATTGGGATATCATATTATTAGACAATAATGATTGTAATTTTAATAATATATTATAATATAATTATTAAATAATAGTAAAATAATATATTTTATTAATTTTTAATTATAATCATTATTATATTAGAAGATTGTTATATTTTCTTATACTATATTATAATACTATGTTATGTCTTTTATCACTTTTATTCTAAAAAAAAATTAGTTTATTCATCGAATAAATGTTAAAGTTTTGTAATATTTTAAAAATATTATTATTAAATAGTAAATAACTCTTTCTAAAAGATCCACTATTAAACACTCTATTTCCACCAATAACTTCACTAAACAAGACTTTAGATAGTGCAAGATAGACTTAGGCCAACATCATAGGCATCCAACCTCCAGGGAGTTACCAACTAAATCAACCGGGGCCCACTGCATGTGCAAGACATATATGGTCAAAGTGGATTTGGCGAAACTTCACAAATAGTTAATTTGAGGGGTTTAACCTGCAATCTATCTTACTCTTTAGAAAAAATATTGTTGAATTATTGTGATGAAAAGAAAACTAGATTCAGCCAAATGCTGCTGATTTTTGCGGGCATCACAAGCTTGCGCTGTTTGCATGAACTTGCAATGTTTTCATGAAATAATGCTATTTGTTGTTGGTTTTTACGCATAAAAAAAATCTCGTAACTACATGACGCATCATAAATTGACCAGGTTCTTGTGAAGCGCAAAGCGTGCAATGTATCAGTCCTCTCTCCATCCATGTTGGTGTGAGAAACTTCTTTGTGGGACCAAGTGGCACTCCATAGCATTGGCCATTCATATCATATATTGCTCATATGAGCTTCTCTTGGCTGCATGCTAGTTTAAACTTCTTTAAATCCAGCTCAGTTCAGTTAATTCCGAAAAGAAAATGCAGTGATATGCTGAAGATGCTTGCAGAATTTGGGCACAAGAAGCTATAGAATAATGTAAACAGCTTTACAACTTTTGCAATTTTTCTGTTCTATGTATATTTATTTATATGTGCCATGGTTTTAGGTCTCAACAGCCCTATCCTATGGGATATCAGAACGCTATCCCAAATGTCTAGACAAAATAGTTCAGTATTCTAATTAGCATTTTGAAATACTTTTTATTTTAAGTGTTGGAATGGATTAGCAGCATATTTTATTTTATAAAAAAATTAGAATGATTACATCCCATCAAATTTAAAACCTTAGGTGTATCTTTGATGCATGTTTTGTATATTATAATGACATAATTATCAACTTGAATCAATAGGCTGGTAGTCTTCGCTAAGTTAATTAATTAAGAGAGAAGATATCAATGAACTTCCATGGTTGATGGTTTGATAATGTACCCTACGGTCAAATGATACATGTGATTGGTTCCCCCATTCCCCACGCGAAGCTTTGTATCAGCAGCAGACGTGGGCTATTTCCAACCATTTGGAAAAGGAGGTCACGCATGGTGACAAGTGAAACGGTGATTGGTTGGTCTGGGGCTGGATATATAAACAGCATCAATAAGACGGTAGGCTTGATAGATGGTCCCCTTTTGAGTCTATCTTCACCTGCCTAAGAGAACATTACCTACCACATGGCACAGGTTCTTTGACTCGAAAAGATGGTTAGTTGACACAGATATAAAATGGAGGGAGTAGCTGATTGCTATCTAACCAGCTAACAGTTTGCTGGCTAGTGGTAGCACTCAAAGTTTGAATCCCATGAAAGGCCTTCCGGGGTTCCACATGGAGCATTAACTATAGACGCAAGCTATCATGCTAGACGACGCGAACTTTGGTACAATTAAATGTTACCAGATCATGACCATTCAATAATATATCTCCCTTGTACAGGCTGTGCACACTGCACATGAAAGAGACAAATGAAGTTCTAAACGGTAGAGATGTTAACAGGCGTTGCTTTAGAAGCACTCCATTTTCTTTATATATATATATATATATATATATATATATATATATATATATATATAGGTCCTGTCTTATATAAAAGTTTATTTTCTCAATATTCCCTATAAATCATAGACTAATGTTCTAAATTTCATAAGATAGAACCGTTCTGATTTTTTTTTTTTATATAGAAAAAGATATGCCACCATCCCACCTCATTTCAATATTTGGGATAGGAGATGTTCTCATACATGCTAATTAAAATATTAAGACGATAGTAGATTAGTTCTATTTCGATACTTGGGATGGTAAGGCATTCCAGCACGCATGAAACATTTAGTCCAGATACAAAACCACATCACAAATAATCTAGCAACCTCCATTGCACAGTCATATTGAAGTGAGATGCCTAGAAACAAGCTGGTTCCATCACCATTTCCATGCAAATCACACAGAAATAAAAAGCTTGAAAAGCTCTAGGTTTTTGAGGATAACATTAATGTCATCAATGAACCCAAAAATAGTCATTCACTGCTTGCTAAGCATTCATGGTTATCTTCCTAGTATCATTGCAAATTTATCGAATGTTCTGGAGATAAGAATCTAGAGGATGGCCTTGTGAACTGCAAAGATGTCTGGAGACTGTTTGGAGATAGGAGAATCAATTGAGGATGCGAAGGAGACTCCTTGTTCTTCAATTAGGGTTTCTTTTGTACTTGGTGAACCATTTGGAAAGGCATCCCCCTCTAGAGCATAGCGCAAGTTATGAACTAGAGATCTTCAAGCACGAAGAAAGTAGTGGATCAATTAGGAGGTGATAAGTATACTTTCAACAGAAAGGAGTCTGAGTAGCTACATAATGCTCTTAGGCATTTGTTACCTAAGGAAACTCTAAGACCCCTGGCCATGTTACGGAGCAAGAGATTGTAAATTTGCAAAACAAATTTAATAGATTAGTTAAATTCTCTACTGATGATATTCTTGAGGCAAGATTTGAATGGAGGTTATCCCTGACTAACTGAATCTTGGGCAAATGACCTAGCTTGGAATATCTAGAATCAACTTTGAAAGAGAAGTGGAAATTGGATGGAAACTTTGAAATCTTACTAGTTGGTGGTGATCACTTCATTTTTAGGTTTCAATTAGATACTATTCTTAGCAAGGTAACAGCTAAAGGGCATTGGACTAGGTGGTCATGAGTAAGAGCTTTGGAGACCTAATTTCAAAGCATCCAGGGATCTAATTAAAAGAGCATCAATCTCGATGAGACTGGAAGAGTTACATGTGGAGTGGTAGAGTCAGTCACAAATTCTAAAAGTTATGCTATTGCAGGGACCTTATGTGACTTGACAACATAATAGAGAACTTGAGACTCCATAATTTTGCTCATATATGTGTTTTGGTAGATTTGGAAGAACCTTTGGTATCGAGAGTTGATCTGATTGGAGTTGAGGGTGAAGATCCGATTTGGCAGCCATTCGCCTATCAAGGAATCATTGGGTTTTATTATACTTATGGGAGAATTGGCCATAGTGTTTTAGAATGCTCCTTTTACAAAATCTAGGTCAACTTACTTCTATGGACCAGGGCTATAAGAGATTCCTTAGGATGGCAAGTAGAGGATCAACTAGGAAACTTGAACTTGAAGAGAATAACTAAATGGGTCTTTGGACCCTGGTTATCTGCCTACAATCAAAAAAGTCCTAGTAACCGAGGAAGATGAAGGGAGAGATAATTCGATGAGTCTCCTCAAGTTGACTCATCTTTGTATGCTAAGTTCGGCCTGAGTCAACCATGCAAACCAAAACAAAAAGGTGATGATTGGACGATGGTTATGAATAGGAAAGTGGTGCTAAAGAGTCAGTTGCTCAATTCAATCCAACTTCTCATATGGCACAAGAAAATCAGGAAACATTAAAGGATTCAATCCTCTTAGACTCTTGGTTCCAAGTCACCATGAAGAAAGATACGAAAACTGTAGTTATCACAAAGGAGATGGAGAAGGATTCTATGGTACCCTACAAGGCTATTCACATTTCGTTGTCTGAGGTTCATTGACTATATAAGGGGATATCAGCAAAAGCCAAACAAACTCAAGCCCAAACTCATGACTCTAGTTCTGAAGGTTCCAACCTAGAACTTAAATAGAGGATAGGCCTGGGGGGTGTTAAATTAGGGGCGGAAAACCCAGCTCCAAGCCCAAGCCTAGAGAATCAAAGGCTAGAGCCCCTATGGCCTAGGCTACCTTTGCATCCAAGAAGTTGAGGTTTCATTCGACAGACCCATGGAGCTTGGCTAAGAAGGATAAAAGGAAGATCAAGATGGAGGAATAGACCAAAGAGTGTCACAGGAATAGGGATATGAAGAATGCATTCATCTGGTCCAAAGCACAGCATAGAGGGTTCATGCTTTAGGTGTTGGAACCACACTAGGTGAGACCAAGTCAAGAGATCAAGAGGATGTCAACATCAAAGATGAGGACTAGCGAAGGGCCAAGTTAGGGGAGATTCAAGAAGCAGAGGACTCATTTGGGGCAATAGGTGCTGCAGGATCCCATGGAGTGAAGCTTCAATCAATGACGAAAGGAGCTACCCTCGACTCTAAGCCCGCACCACCATCTGGGATGCCAGCATCGTTCGATTCCAACTATCCATCCAACTATGACTCAAAGGAGCTTTTCAAGGAGGTGGAGGCAAGGATGATGTTGCTGAAGCCTTCATGATTGCAATAGAATCCGACTTATCTAGGGATTTCCTCATGAAAGACTTTGGAATGATGGATCGGAGGTTTACACAGCCATGGGCCTTCAATCAAATGGTGGATAGAAAGTAAGCCAGAGCTATTCTATAGTTAATGATCTTGTGGACTCACAAGCTCTAAAGGTGCCCAACTCCTCTTCCATCCATGAATAGTGAATATTTTAGCGTGGATCTACAAAGAGATAGGTAAACCTACAGCCTCTACAAATTACAAGTGTCTTATTTGTCAGTATAACTTGGATATTTATGTGCTTTTAAAAACTAGACTCTTTGGTTTAACTTCAAATAAAATTTAGAAAAAATTTGGGTATGCCTGGAATATGCATGCTATAGAATCTTAGGGGTTGTCTAATGGAATTATAGCTCTTTGGTGGAAAGGGTTAGGTGGTATTACTTTTACTCATGTCAGTACTTTGTTTATTTATGGAGTAGTTTCTTCGAGGTCTAGTCAACGATGGATTTTAGTCGCCCACAAATAGGCTTTTCTACCTAGGTTTGTGGACTAAACTAAAAAACATTGTTGGCTTGAGATATCCTCTTTTGGTAGTAGGGGATTTTAATTATATTTTGCTGAAGGAGGAGAAGTGTGATGGTATGCAGTTTATTGATAATTGGGAGAGTAGAGAATTCAATCTTGTAGTCCACATTCCTATTTGATCTTAGTTACACTAGTTCAAAATTTATCTGATGTAATAATAGAGATGGGTTTGCAAGAATTTGAGAAAGACTTGATGTGGCTCTTGCAACTGACAATTGATCCATCCTTTTCCCAAAGCTAAAGTGAAACATCTCATGTAGATTGGCTCATATTACTACCCTCTTTTAATTAATTTGGAAAGAGTACATGATGGGCTAAGGCCTTTTCATTTTAAAAAGTTTTGGTGTGAATATAAGGAGTCTTGTGCAATACAGAAAGCTTGGCAGATGCATGCTCAGGGGTCTCCTATGTCCATATTGGTCCAAAAATTACATAAAATGAAAAATGCTTCACACTAGTGGAATAAGGAGTTTGTGAATAATATCTTTCAACATACAAGTTTGTTAGAATTGAAAATTATAGAAATCTAGGAGAAAGAGGAACAGGATAGACATATTACTAACGAGAGCCTTACACAGTTGAGAGGTAAGTTAAGGGAATTTCCTAAGTTGTTAAGACAATAGGAAATTATGTGGGCTCAGAAATCAAAGTTATATGAAATCAAGGGTGGAGATCTTAACACAAATTTTTTTTGCCAGACTATGGAGTTAAGAGAAAAAAAACTATATTACTACGCTCGTCTCCTCCACTAGTTAACTATTGACTCTAAAGGAGACATTAGGATGGATTTTCAAAACTTCTTAAAGCCATGCTAGATAGAAAATACTGATGTCCTTCCTTATGAGCTCCCACCTATTGCTTGTACTCTGAATGAGGAAAATAAGAAATTCCTTGTAAGTCCTGTTTCTATTAAGGAGATTCTAACTTCCCTTAAATCTATAAGCTCAGATAAAGCTTCTGGTCTAAATAGATTTTCACCTTCTTTCTACAAACTATATATATTGGAATATGATAGGAAAGGATGGTTGTCTTACTATGAAGTCATTTTTTGACCATGGTACCATGCCTATTGCTTGGAAAGCTACATTTATATCCTTAATTCGAAAGTGTTCAAACCCTACTCAATCTATTTATTTTAGACCAATTAATTTATGTAACACTATTTATAAATTGATGGCAAAACTTATCAAATTGAGGTTGAGGAAGGCACTGAACAAGCTTATGTTATAGGAACAAGCTACATTTGTGCCTGGATGAATTATATCTAATAATAGCATTATAGCTTAGGAGGCAATGATTTTCTTTGCATCGAGCCATAGCTAAGCATCCCTTTATAGCCATTAAATTAGATATAGAGAGAGAATATGGCAGAGTTAACTAGTATTACATGCTCAAAGTTCTTCAATATTTTCACTTTTCAGAACAATTGATTGAATAAATTAGAGGTTGCATCTAGGCTCCATCTTTTGATGTATTGGTTAATGGATCACCTTAGAGTTCTTCCACTCTTATATGAGTTTGCGATAAGGATGTCCACTCTCCCTATGTCTCTTCATCTTTTGCTCTCAAATGTTATCTAGAATGATTTTTACTAAAGTGAATGAGAGGGTTCCATTTATGGTTTTAGACTAAGAAGAGCTTCTTCAATAACGAGTCATCTGTTATTTGTTAATGATTATTTTTTAAAGAAGTAATAGCCCAATATTGTCAGCTATTTGGTCAGTTTATGATTTTTTCAAATCTATGGTAGTATTCTCTCCAAATATTTCTCTGAGCTTAACTCATAGGCTTGTGGATATTCTAGGGATCCATAGAGAAACTTCTTTGGGCACTTATTTGGGAATCCCTCTTAGTGGAGGCAAATTGACAACCTCTAATATTGAACTTTTAAAAGATAAAATTAATCAGTGATTAGCTTTGTGGAAGTAGAGGACCCTTGCTTTTGCAGGTCACTGTACTTTGATCAAAGTTGTTTCATGCTCCATGCCAATCCATATTTTATCTCATGCTTTAGTTCCTCTTTCGTTTCTTAAATGGCTTGACCGCATTATTTGGTGCTTTGTTTAGGGTCATGACTACAATCAGTACAATTTTCATACCTTAGGCTGGTCTGAATTTTGCTATCCCAAATCTCAAAGGGGACTTGGTATCCTAGATTTAAAAGCATGGTGGATGGTTTTACTATGCAAATTGGTCAGTCGAATGGTTCTGAAGCCAACCTATTTGTTATCCAAAGTATTGGCTACTAAATATAATTTCATAGGGAACTAGCACTAGTACACTCCACCTAGACATTTATCAAGCATTTGGAAGGTGCTATATCGGGTATGAAGAATTGTTTCCAACCAATTCATTTGGTGATGGTAGCCAAATTGATACAGAATCTCAACCATGGTTTGGTTACAATCTAATTAATAGAATGTCTTTGATTTTTAACTCTCATGATACCCATATGTTTCCAACCATCTCATCTCTTCTTAGTACTTTAGGAGAATGGAATGTGCATGTACTCTAACAACTATTTCCTCTAATGTATTTACAAATTCTCAATGTGTCAATTGCTGGTCCAGGACAAGAGGATCTTCTTGTTTGGGGCCCTAATCTTCAATCTGAAATATCTTATAAGGTAGTCTACAAGGCAATTATTTCTGCAAATGTTGATTAGATGGACCTAACCATATCTAAGATTTGGAAAAAGAGGGCTCATCCTAGAGCTCCAAATGTTCAAAGGTGGCCTACCTACATCTTCTCTTATATCTCATCGTTTACGTTATGTCCCTTCTCTTAGCCAACGTCTACCAGAGGAAATAGAAGATCATTTATTTTTTCATTGTTCTTATCTAAATTGATATGGGATATGATTAAGCTTCACAACCTTGGCCATATTCATTCAATCAAGCGGGACAGGAGTATATATGCAATGCCTCAAATAATCTGAGTGCCAGCTTCACTCGATCTTTTCTTATTTATCTCTTATGGTTGATTTAGAAAGCTAGAAATAAATTTTTATTCCATCATTTGGAGTTCAAATCTCATGTTGTTATTTGTTCTACTTTTAATTATGCTTAGGCATTCTCTCTCCCATCACAAACTATATGGTAACCCTGGCCCTTGGGGTTGCTTGTCTTGATCCTTTGTGGATCCCTTTAAAACTACTTATATTTCTCAACAAACCCCTCTGTCAGGTATGTTGAGAATTAATTTTGATGGTTCTGTTAAAGGAGATAGTGTTGCTGTAGAGTTTTAAATCAGGAACTACAGTGGAAGGTCATTACTAGTAGGATCAATCTATACCGAATGCTGAATTAGCTACGGTTTGGTGGGAAGTTCATCATGCTACTCATGGCTTCTCTGCTAATTGATATATTGTAGAAGGATACTCGGCTACAATTATTAGTTGGTCGATGGGTGAAGATTCCACTTGTATCCAACCTTTATTGAAGAAATTAAAGGCTGTTTTCTCCTTCTCTTTGAACATCATTGGCCAATATGGTCCCTAAGAAGATAATCAAGCAGCAGATTATTTAGTTAGGTTGGCTAACACCCTTATTATGGAAAAATCAGCTTCTATCGTGGCTCAACTTGATTGTCAAGGTAGAATGAAACTTGTTATGTTAGATTGTAATGGATTGTAATGAATCTTGTTACCAAAAAAAAAGAAGAAGATTAGAAAAACTAAAACACCTGCCATCATAGATAGACTTGAAAGCTCCTCATAAATTTGTTCCAATACAATGACTCCTTGCAGTATTCCTGCTGATAAAATGCCAAACGTTTCATGTTCTCTATTCTAGCTCTGTTCCTCTATTGGATAAGCTTATAATCTCTTGATCTGTTGACATACCTGCAGCATATTTTAGACCATGGACGTAGGACTCAAGAAAGCACTCATCAGACTTGTTGACGAGCAAAGGAGACAGCACTCTGTGTAACATATATTAAACTGCAGTTCATTGTGAAGACAAACACGCAGGGTCAGCCCACATGGACCGCAGCAGTGCCCTGGCCTTGGTCTTGGCCTTGGAGCTGCACTGGCTCTGTAGCAGCCGTAATAGCTGCGTCAATAACCCGGCATTCACCGCCTCCATCCGCAACCGTGCCGAGTCGCCGCACAAGACCAGCAGCGACCCGACGGCGTGCTCGCTCCCCTCCTGATCAGAGGACACCCTGAAGACCAGCTTCACAAGGACCTGAACTGCGTTCAGGTTCTTCATCACAGCCCTCTTGCCACCCTCCAATCCTAGAAGAAGCTCCAATGCCGCCAATGCCCGAGGAGCACTCTTTTGAGCATAATTCAAAGATAAGTACGTGATAAGGCCATCTATGGCACCACATTTTATCGCATTGCTTCGGTTGGCTTCCAACGAGCAGATGCCAGAGATGGCTCCAGCCGCTGCTTCTGCCACCCAGGCATCAGATTTGTCATGTAGAAGGGAGACTAGAAGTTGCAAGACTCCACGCGATCGTCCTATAATGAGGCAAAGCTCCTGTGTCACCAGAGATGTGGCAATTGCCTCTAAGAGATGGCACAAGCTGGTCTTGATCTTAAGGTTGCCTTTATCCAAGAGAACCAGCAGTGAAACCAACCAAGTTTCTCTCTTGAGCATATTGAGGGAATCCGGTTGGGTAGATGATGATAAACTTAGAACACAGTCGAGGGCCACTTCGAGAAGCTCGGAGTCGCCAATTGGTGGAGTTTGGAACAGCAGTTGCAGCAGCAGAGGGAAGCAGCCTAATTGGATCAAGTAGGCCTGTCCAATGTCAGACTCTACTGATAGAAATCTGACCTTCTCGAGTGCTTGGAGCTTCATAGCTCGGGTGGCATTCGGAGATTGAAGACTTTGCTTGAGCGTGGACAGTGGGAGCTCGCGGTCATTGATCGGTTTGGCGGGCTCATGTGGAGAATTGAGATGGGGGCCAGCGAGGAGCCACTGGTCGAGGAGGTGGCGGAGAGTGTGGTTGGGGACCAGCGTCGTGTCGTGGAGCCTCTGCATGGTGACCGGGCATGTGAGGTGACCGTCGGCGAGCCATCTCTCGATGCTCGGCCGGTCGTAAGTTTGGCCAGTGCTAAGAGTGACCGGATCTGTAAACAGATCCAGGCTTATTGGGCATCTGAACAGATGAGGGATGCTCATCTTGTTTTCTTTGGATACACCTTCAATGATCACAACAAAGAGGAGAACCCAGATGTAAGTAGGTTAGTAGTTGATAGGATGATGGCTAGCGTTCAAGTCCACAAGGAGGAACGATGAGAGAGAGAGAAGATGTGGAGCTCCTCATGGCCTCAACCACAAAGGAATCCATAGGATATGGAAAGATGGGAGGGAGAAGTTATTTAATAGGACAAGAGTAAACTGAATGAGTTGAGAGATGGGCTTTAGTGACTGTCTGAAACTGTACACAGCCTGAGGACTCCTATTGTATAGAAAAGAAGAGCTAGTAACACAGTACTAGAAAAAATGACAGGATGAGGGGGAAAAGGGAGGTGAGCCTCCAAAGACTGCAAACTTATGCTGTGCAAGAGAACAGGATAAGAAGGTAGAGCATGAAGTGGGTTTTCAAGTGTAGGATATTGTTTTGGCTGGTTAACAGTCAGAAAACGGAAAGGCTTCTCAAAGGACAGGAACTACTGGAAGAAATTTGAGGTGAGAAAAAGACCACTAACAGAGAAAAGTAGAGAGATGGGTTTTGAGTCAAGATTTCTAGAGGCATTGAAGACAAACAAGAAAGAGAATAAGCATGCTTAGAAAGATGAAGTGATAGCTGGCAGGAGAGAGACAAAGGACCACCCTTGGATAACCTTTGAATCCATGAATTTTTCCTGGCAGCACTTGGATTGGCAGTCGATCAAAGAAGCAAAGAGAAGAGACCAAAGTTAGGGGGGAAAGGGAGGCGAGTAGTGGGATCTTAGTGGGGAGGAATAATCAAGAAGCACCAGCATCCAAACGCAAGAGATGGCAATTGGATGTCCTTGTCTCGAGGAGGAAGATGAGTCTTTAACCGAGATGAAATAATGAGATAAATAAACCTTCAAATCCACCACTCTGCATCTATTTTTGGCCAGTCAAAACTTTCCTATGTAGACTAATTCAAAAGAAAACAAAAGCTCACAACACATCTGCCCATTTGGGGAGAGAGAGAGAGAGAGAGAGAGAGAGAGAGAGAGAGAGAGCCATGATGGTCACAAGACTCATGAGAGGAACAACTAGTGTCTACAGAACAACTTGCTAGAGTAAAACCATTGAGGTATTCTGAGGATTAGGGAGCCTACCACAATGACTATCAGGTTAAAACAAAAGTGGAGGAATAGAAGTGACTTTGTTTAAAAAATTAATCTTAGGGGCAGCCTCGAGCCATCAACTTTAACAGATTACTGTGCTGAGTAAAACATGGTTTATAAATTAATAAATTTCGGGTTAATTGTGAAGGCCATGTAGCCAGTTAGGCCAGCAGCTATGCCTTGAATATAAAATTAGGGTTGTCTAGTTAGAGTGATATTTAGGTTTACGGCCTATCCTTAGATTTATTGTGTGTGACTAGTTATGACCTACTGCTTGGGGTTTAAATGGGTTAAGTTTCAGTGGGAGTGGATACAAAGCTGAACCCAGGAAGGAGACATTAGTGCACCATCCATAATCATAATGTGACACCCAATTTGAGTCCAATTAAT
The DNA here is from genome assembly GCA_017589505.3 of Metroxylon sagu. Classification (NCBI taxonomy): domain Eukaryota; kingdom Viridiplantae; phylum Streptophyta; class Magnoliopsida; order Arecales; family Arecaceae; genus Metroxylon; species Metroxylon sagu. Next base: position 3,522,999 of record JACVBY030000660.1, read on the forward strand.
GATTACATTTTGGTTTGTTTTGATATTGGTTAGAAGTTTTGTAGTTATATATATATATATATATATATATATATATATGAGCAAATTGATGCCTGAATTTTTACCGGACTAGATTATATATATATATCTTATTGCACATAATTATCTTTATATTACACAGTTATTTCTCATTACATATAGCTATTTTTATATTACATAATTATTTTCTTATTACACATAATAAACATAAATATGCCTATAATTATTATACAATAAAAACTAACGAAAATTAAAATAGTTGGTATAATGAATCAGGTATTATGTATTATGGTCATCAAGGACTAAACATTATGATTCGGTCCATTAAAGGGTCAGACATCATTTTTTTTACCTCTCTCTTGAGACAAGAAGTAGATGTCTTTATCAATCAAGATAAGTTTGAAATTTTGAGTCTGAAATTACTGCTCGTTTTCTTTTCCTTGTCTTTTACTTTCTTTTGGATAATGGCTTTGGTGTAGGCTGCTGGTCACCAATTCCATCTGCACGGCCTAGTATTTTGAAAATTGATGGCGACCTTTTTCTGACCAGTCAAAGGTGAAGGACCATAAAATAGGATGCTGAAGGGTACGCTAACTACAACATCTTATGCCATATATTTATAAAAGACTTCAATTATTCGTTCAAAAAGAAAATGAAAGCTTTTGATTCCTTTAAACAGGTTGATTGTTGACTTTCAACATTTACTACATTGGAAAAGTTGTTTTCCCCTTTATTGACTATGATCAATTAGATCTCTTTCTTGATGCATCCAACTATGAATGACTGACTTTAAAGCTTCTCAAGTGAAGATACTATCTCAATCACAATGTATTCCAATAGTATTCTATGGTTACATTTAATTAGCTCGAATTGTTCTGTGTCATGATTGTGTATATGATGCTATGAGAATTAATTCAAATGTTATGAGAATCAATTCAAATGCTAGAGATATGTTCTATCCAGTAAATCAGGCACCTCTGTCAAAAAAAAAAAAAATGGGATGCAACCATTTGGTATTACTAGTTTAATCGTGAAATAATCATGATTTTTTTTTTTTTTTTTTTTTTTTTTTTTTTTTTTTTTTTTGATGTGGACTTGTTAAGCAACACAAAAGCTGAACATGATGCATGTCAGGTCACACAAATCATAAGAAATGGTTGTCATCATCATGTGCTTGAACAAATTACAAGAAAATGGATCAACAAATGATGAGTTTTTTATTTCTGAAAGGAAAAATATTTCCCCATACTGTATATCTTATGTGATCATAAATCATAACTTAAAAGATTTTATTGACAACATTAGTTCCATTACAATCAAAGATTCCTTTTATATCCTCCAGTTTGGCAATATGATATACTAAGAGGCTGTTTAATTCAAAAGAAAATTGTTGGGGAGGGGGGAAGACTTTGAAGCCCTCATTTTCTCATATCTAATGCAAGAGGAAAAAAAAGTTATGTGTAGGGCCCACATATTTTTTTCTCCACTTTTATCGGAGGTGATATTTATTTTTTTCTCACTCTTTTCTCATCTTATTTAAAAAAAAAAATTGGTATAAAACTATCTTTAATATTTTTTATTTCCCTTTCATGTTCATCTAATTTTCATGCAATCTTTATTCAAGGGATATTATAGTTAAATTAGTATTATCTCATACAAAATTAATCCCAATCAGACATTAAAAAAATATTTTTAAAGCTATTTTTTCATACAAATTTTTTATCAACTAAATATAGTAAAGTTTATTTTACTATAAATTCTTTTTTGAAAAATGAACATCAAGAAAACATTTCTTTTGAGAAATTATTTTTTAAAAAAATACCAATCGTGATGGTCATAAATTTGATAGTGGATTGGTTAAGTTTGAGAATGCTATTGCAAACTAAATCATAACCTATGACCTTATTTTTTTTCCTGATTGAAGAAAATGTGACCACATGATGAGATGGAATGATGGATGCTTTCTTGTAGACAAACGCAACGAGGTGGCAACGAATTAAAAGATGTTAAAATTATTACAAAGTCTTCTGAGATTAGTTTTTATATTATAACTCCTTTCATCATTTATTAAAATATTGGACTCGCAAGCAGGCATAAGCTAATTTGAGACCCACCTAAAAACGGGTAAAGAAGAACGGCATCATCATAACATCTACGTTTTGAATTCAAATGGCAGACTGCAGTCCCAGACTGCTACTACTCCCCCATTTTTGTTAGCCTTATTATTACGCCACCCTCCACCCCCTACCTTTGCGTGCTGTCCGCATCGTTTGTTCTTTTGACCGTATTACCCAAATCTGAGGTGTATTACCCAAATCTGAGGTGGGGCTGGCCGACAATTTATGCAGGTCTTCGCGTTGCATGTGGATGGGGGCATGAGAGATGTGGTCTCAAAGGAAGAATATTGCTGCCTCCCTCCCATCCCATCCTCTCTTCTCATGGATGGAGGACCAAACAAAAAAAGAAATTCCCTTGAATAAATCCAACAACTGGAAATCTAGAAAGCAATGGGGGGGGGGGAGACTTAGTTACCAGACATTTATCTCGAAGGATTTATTTGGTTGAGCATCTTAATCAAAAATGAATTTCATGAAAATTAAAATTAAAATTAAAATCAAAATCATTCATTATTCTCTCAGTTCATTTGATTTATAAAAAAATTAAAATCAGAATCAAAATTAAAATCTTTGATAGGTCAAATCTTCGTATTGATATGTTTAAAAATATAGCAAAAATTATAAAGAGTATCTGTAAAATCAAACTCAACATAAAAAAAAAAAATCCAAAAATATCATATAAATCTTATTATAATTCATCATAATTTAATAATAAAAAGTGGTTAAAAATATCGGTATGGAAACAGATTCATCTATGTTAACTGTGTTGTTGAAGAGTTCAAAAGTTATTGGTTTGGAGAAAAAAGAGAGAGAATAGTGTGAAATAAGAAAAGAATGAGAGGTGAATACATTTGATTATAGTTGGCTAGAATGGATTTGTAATTTATAGTGAAGAACTGAATTTTAAATAAAATTTATAATATTTTAAAGAAAAAAAAATAAATATATATATATATATATAAAAAAAAAAGTAAGAAATGGAAAGACTTTGGAGCCCCATCCCTATAGCATTAGAAAAAAGAAAAAGTTTCGTCAGCAAACATTGGCGTTTTGTACCATAACCTACCGTGCATTGCGGGTTACTAATTATATGAATCCTCTTGCTTTATGCTTTATAGGCAAAAAAACAAATATTGGGATCGGAGACCATGGGATGGCATTGTTCTCCGCGTGGGTCAAAATTAGAGTCTTTATCACATTCACGTGCAGCGGCTTCGAAGTGAAGGCTGGTCCAATCAGAACTCTTTTGATGGGGTCGTCTTTGAAGAAAGAATGGGATGTGTGCGACTAATTCTCCGATTAACCCACTCCACTCCACTCCGTCCACACTGTTCCATGTCCAGCTTGCGGTGAGCTAAAAGTGAACTGGAATTGTATTTGGCGCATGCACCTGTCTGTCCGTCCGTCTGTATGCGTTTGTGTGTTTCTGTGTCCGTGTATATATGATTAAATATTTGATTATTTTGAGCAGAACAGTGACAACCAACTCTTTGTTTCATCGATAGATAAATGATTAAAAAAAGAGCATGGGATAACTCAAAAGATTAAAAAAAAAAAAATTAAGGGAAAGAACCAACAAAGTAAAGAAAATCCAACCAATAAATAAAGGCTCACCCCTTCGCAGAATAGTCCAGCCCACCACGGAACCAGTCAATCCATCAAGTACATATCTACAGTTTAAACGGATCCTCCCACGTCTGACCTCATGCTCGTCTCGTGCACCTGTCAACACTTCACGCGCTCCTGTCTCAGCCTCAGGGCCTTTAGGATGCAATTGGTAATCAAAATGGAATCATCGTGATGATTCTAGAATCTATTTAATTCTAGAAATCATTCACATAAAAATTAAAATTAAAATCATATTAATTTTTATTGTTATTATTTGATTCATCTAAACCTTGGCATTGGAATTAGTCTAAATTTTTAATTTTATTCTTCGAAATTCATAGAATAAAATAGTTGTTGATTATAATTGTTTATTTAGAATAGAAATTCAATTGATATCTGAAAGACAAACATGGGGTTCGTTTTCTTGGCTCTTCCTTTCTCTAAAATTATAGAAAGAAGAGACATAAGGTTTGCACCCTGAGTTTGACTATGATTTTATTTAAGAGTTTTTATCTAAGGTTTGACTATAATTTTATTTTATTTTATTAATAGAATAAAATAAGAGATATCGAGTTTGCATGATTTTATTTTATTTTTTAATGTGTGACTATAATGTAAATTTATACTAAGAGGGCCATGCTTGGCATTGGATGAGAAGAAGAGAGAAGAAAGGAGCAAGAAGGATGAAAATGGTTATGGCTAGAATGGTAATCGCAATCTTACCTAAAAATCTGGATTTCTAATCCTCCTTAGAAGTTCTCATTCCAGATGGAATAAGAATCAAATTTCGATTTCATGCAAATAAATAGTTGGAATCAAAATTGATAATTTTGATTCCCATTCTGAATTCCTATTTTTGCGAACGAAACAGCCCCTTATATTACTGATGATTCTTATGATGTAGTGATCATATCTTGATAATATAAAATCATCAAATTTTGTCTACTAAGTTCGAATAATTAACGATCCATGGATATCCATGATTAAACTATTTAGCATGCCTTAAGAATCCAAGGTCACTAGCCATATAATGTCAAAAGTATATTTGATATATTTTGCAACTATTATGATAATTTCTTATTATTTTATATTATTTTATTATAATAATATTTAGATTAAATTATAATATAATAAAAAAATATAATAAAAAATATAATAAAAAATATAATAAAAAATATAATATAATTATTGCTGCTTTTTTCTGGTCTTTACATCAACAAATGAGATTTTTTTTTTTTCGCAAAAATGCTAAAGCACCTTCCTAGCTAGATGACCACCTGCCTTGCCTTGCTGCGCTTAGAGAAAAAAGTGTTAGGGGGTCTTAGAATTTCTTTTAAGGGAACCCTCCTATGCTCAAGTCACTAAAAAAGGGAACCCTAGGGCCTTTAGAGGAGATGCCTAGGCCATAAACAAAGAGAGACCGAGTTGAAAGTTACCTCACCTGCAGGTCATGGTCTTACTTTTATAGACATCTAGAGGAAATTTACCTTGAGATAGACTCTTATGAGGAATGGTTCTGATTGAGTCCTGATTTCGAAGGAAACTCAACCCTAATAGAAATCTATCTCTAATTAATAAGCCAACTCATTATAAGAGTATACTTATTATAAGAAGAGTCTAGATCAAATTTGGACATGATGATTATCACTAGGGGAAAGTTTGATCCTTGATTAAGGTTTTCTCTCATTACGTTAATATCTAACTCTGTCATGTGTCATCATAAGATCTAGGCACCAGATCAGCCTTTATTATTTCTCCTTTATTTTTGAGGGTTAAGCTTAACTTTATATTTAAGCCACAAAAGTAGCTTTAATTCTATTGGTACTAATCAAAATAAGGCTAAGCACATCGAGGCTTACCACCCCTTGGTCTATGTGACCTAAGCTGGGCCTTTGAGGCCCAAAAGCAAGAAGAGGGGCAAGGCTGGTGGTAGGGCTGGACAGGGGCCTAGAGAGAAGAAGGTGGTCAAGTCGAGGAGAGACCATCATGGGGGCAAGAAAGATGTAGTAAAGATGAAATGCTACAACTATGGAGTTAAGGACCATCTGGCTCGTGATTGCATTGAGCCCAAGATGGTACACTCTACTTTAAGCTTTTCAATGTTTGTTCATATACATTAGTTGCTGATATGCTCCCTGATTAAATTATAGAGATGGAAGCAAACAAATATATAGTACGAGATCAAGCTAAATACATAGATTTTCATCGAATACCAGCAGGCACCTAATAAATTATATTTAGGAATCGTCTGTGTGAGCAAGTATTTAGAGTAGGAGCTTATCGCATTAGGTTGCATAGAGGACATATGTTGCTCTTACATGATATTTATATATCCCAACCATTTGATGTAATTTGTATTCTATTCTTGCCCTATTGGCTCTTGGCTACACTTTTTGTTTCTCTGGAGATAGATGTCTGTATGCATGGATAATGTTGTGTCCTTTCATGGGCATTTATCACAAGGGTTCTTCAAACTTGATGTTGATTTTAGCGATCATCATTCCTCATTTGCATATATTTCTCTTCCTATAGATAATGATAGTATGATATGGCATACTAGACTTGGTTATGTGGGTTAAGATAAGATGGCAAGACTGGCAAGAGAAGGGTTATTAGGCTCTCTTAGCAAGATAAGTATCTTTGTATGTGAGCCTTGTTTAGTAGGAAAGATATCGAGGGAGCCTTTTGGCAAGGCTTCTAGGGCCTCTCAACCTTTAGATCTTGTGCACTCAGATATCTATGGACCCATAAGTATCAGGACATGCTATGGTACCTCTTATTTTCTTACATTTGTAGACGATTATTTATGATTTAGGTATATGTACCTGATCTTCCACCACTATAAATTGTTGAATTGTTTCAAATGCTTTTTAGCGGAGGTAGAGAATTAAAAGGGGAGGACCTTGAAGACCCTCTAGATTGATAGAGGATGTGAATATTTGTCTGAACATTTTTAGAGGCTTTGTGAGGAAAAGGGGATATGTAGGCAACTTACTATTCCTGGAACACCACAACAAAATGAAGTTGCAAAGCATAGAAATAGGACTTTGCTGGATATGGTTAGATCGAGATGGCACAAGTAAATATTTCAGTCAGCTTTTAAGAAGATTGTGCTGCTAACTGCTGCCTATATCCTTAACCGTATGCCTAGTAAATCAGTGCCCTCTACTTTATATGAGCTCTGATATGACATAAAACCTAGTATAGATTATTTGTGCCAATGGAGTTCAGTAGGATATATTCACAATACCTCCCATAGATTTAGGAAGCTAGACCTTAGGGCTAGGAAAAAGGTGTTTATCAAATACCTGATGAGTTCTAAGCGTTATGTGATGTATGGTGAATATCTTGATGGAGGACTGACTGAGATGAAGTCCATAGATGCTAACTTCATAAAGAATGAATTTTTGAGCATTGGTGAAGTTAGAAAGGACTTGTCATTGTATGAGTTATAGGAGGACTCTTCTACTATCTTTAGCAAAGGAAAGGCATTACGACCTGTTTCAGGGATTGTCACAGATAGTGAGAGTGCTGTGCTTAGTGAGAGTGATGCACTAGCTAGTGGGAGCGCATAAGCTAAGCCAAGTAGAAGCATACCTATTAGAGGTAGTGCACCACCAGAAAGTAGTCTTCAAGGTCTAGATCTATATGAAGAAGCAAATGTGGAATTATCCCATGTCAGCATTTTGATATTAAGGGGGATATGTTCCTCTGTGCTCAGTTGGATTCAGATAAGCCAACTTTTGTTGCTGAAGTACTCGCTTCACCTACTCATAGTAAGCGGCTAGTGGATATGGAGAATGAAATGGAATCGATGGCCAAGAACCATGCGTGGGACTTGGTTGACCTTTCGCCTAGATGCAAATCAATAGGAAATAAATGAGTCCTAAAGATAAAGTGCAAGACAGATGAGTCAATTAACAAGTATAACATCTAGCTTATGGCAAAAAGCTATACCCAAATGGATGGTGTAGATTATGAAGATACATTTTCTCTTATAGTGAGATTTATCTCTATTTGTTAAATTCTAGCTATTGTAGCCCATTTAGATTTAGAGCTACATCAGATGGATGTGAAGACAACATTTCTTAATAAAGGTCTAAACGAAGAAATCTATATAGATCAACCTATTGGCTTTAAGGTCAAAGGATGGAAGGACAAAGTGCATCACCTTAGAAGATCTATATGGGGTCTTAAGCAATTATCTAGACAATGGTACCTTAGATTTTATGAAGTCATCATATCGGTTGGCTTGGACATGATTGAGAAAGACCACTATGTGTACATTAAAAAATCAGATGATGAGATTTTGATTTTATCACTGTATGTGGATGATATCTATCAGTTGGGAATAACATGAGGTTGATCCATGCCACTAAAGAGTGGTTGTCCCCTATCTTTGAGATGAAGGACATGGGCAAGGCAAATTATATACTTGGAGTAAGGATTCTAAGAAATCGTGCTAAAAAGTTTCTTGGTTTGTCTTAAGAAATTTACATTAAGAAAATCTTGGAATGATTTTGGATGCATTATTCGAAACTCGTTGATACCCAAATTAAGAAGGGTTATACTTTGAACATCAATTAGAGCCCTAAGTCAGACAAGGAGAGAGAATAAGCAGGATTCCCCGTGCTAGTGCAATAGAAAACTTGATGAACATTATGTTGTGCACTCATCCTAATATTAGCTTTGTAGTTGACTTAGTTAGTCGATAACAAAGTAGTTCAGGACCTACTCATTGAGAAGTTATAAAGAGGATCTTCCGTTATTTTTATGGTACTGTCAATCTCATCCTATGTTATCAGGAAGATGACTTAAGATTAAAGAGTTTTTGTGACTTTGACTGGGCTGGTGATAGAGACGAGTACAAGTCCACCTCAGGATATGTATTCATCTTTGAAGGTAGAGCTATCTCTTGGTGCAGCAAGAAATAAAGCTACACCACCTTGTCCATGATGGAAGCCGAATATATTGCTTATTCAGCTACTGCCCAGGGGCCATGTGACCAAGAAGGTTCTTGAGATGACTCAAGATATCAGTCCATTCTCATGAGACTATTCAGATATGTTCTGATAATATAGTAGCGTTGCTGTATGCCAAAGATCTTAAATACCATGGTAGGACCAAGCACATTAATATTAGATATCACTTTATTTAGGACATGGTGAAGCAAGAAGAAGTTACCCTTAAGCACATCCCTACTAGCAGAATGGTGGTTGATCCATTGACTAAGCCTATTGCTAGAAATGTGTTATAGGTTCATGTGAGAAGTTTGGGTCTATAGAGTTTGATAGATAGGGACTACGTGTTATGAACATTATTGAAATGGAATGCTTGTTTTCATTGTTCTATGATGTGTTTCATAAATGTGATAGTATGTGTTGTATGAATGTCATAGGCTCAGATCAACCCACTCACATTGTAATATCCTGAACTTGGAAGACTTGTAATTTTATTTTAAATATGTTTTTATTGTTAGTTTAGCCCTCTAGTGTGAATGATTGAGTAGAAATCTTAAGAAAATGTGAAAGCTGAAATTTTAGAGGTTATTTTGAGTTTTCTCCCATGATCCTTTTAAAAAGCTAATAAAGTCACTTATTTGAGCTTTTAATCGAAGTTTTTGTTATGATTTCAATGTTTGCTGGTTGTTTTTGATCCTTGGGAGAGGTTAGAATGAAGATTTTGGAAGTTGGAATGCATTAGAATGGCTTTTGGATGTTAATTGACTCATTTATTAACTAATTGGGAAGATGGCTGAATTTTTTTGAGTTGTTAGTCAGGCAAATTTGGAAGTTAGCTGACTATTTAGTTAGTTAACTTTGAAATTTTGGCTGACTGTTGGATTTCTAGTGAGCTAACAAGGGAAGTTAGCTAACTCTTTAGTCAGCTAACTCCCTAAAGCTCACTGTAAAAGGCCTGGGAGAATTTTGCTGTATAATGAGCCTGGGAGAAATTTTGGCCAAAGTAGTACTTAGTCAACTGCTTTGAAAAATCTCTCTGTATAAGAGGTTTGGAAGAAATTTTAGCCACAGTACCTGACTACTTAGTCGACTACTGTGGGAAATTTTTATGTGGCATTAATCTGAGACCAATTTCACTCTTAATTAAGGACTTCCCAGTGGGTCATCCATTGCTCTCACCCAAGCACGCTTAACTGAGGTTTCATGTGGACAAAAATTTTCTGTGAAAGTGATTTGAGGATAATTTCATTCTCATTAGCTAGCATCCATGCTAACTAATAAGTGGATAACCCCTGTTTTTGATTTGATAACAGAATTTGGCCAGGGGCATTAACGAAAATTTGACTAGGAGCAAAAGTGAAATTTGGTAAAAAGTCATTTAAGAATTTGATCAAGGGCAAGGTAGGAAAGAAAATTGAAGGGACAAAAATACTTGGTAGAGAAGAGAGCCATGTGGGCTTTGAAAAGTGTGACTTAAGAGTAGAGAGGAGCAAAATAGAAATTTCTAAGAGCATTTAAAGCCACCCATCCTTCCTTAACCCTTAAGCGGCCATTTGAAAAGAGAGAGAAAGAGAGAAAAAGGGGAGAAAAGAGAAAGAAAGAGGAGAGGGTTTCAGCCGTTGGGAAGAAGAAGAGAAGAAGTAAAAGAAAAGAGAAAGAAGAAGAAGAAGAGAAGAAGAGGAAGAGAAGGAAGGGAAGAAAGCTTGGTGGTTTAGTCATCTTTTTTAAGGTAAGTCCAAACTTTCCTAAGCTAGAGGATAATGTTTAAATCTCATGATTTAGAGGTAAATGAGGTGATGGCATGTGTATATTGTGAATCCTTGAGCATGTTAGGGATTGAAGGGTATTATGCTAAGATATGAAGACATAGAGCATGTATGCATAGTTTCATGAAACCCTTGGTGCTTGTGACCCTAATAATGCATGTATGATGACTTAGGCCAAGAGATTGGTTCAAGGGAGCTAGAACTGGAGAAATAGCAACTATAGTAGTGTGCTAGCAGCTAAGGTGAATGGGTTTCTTATCTAGCTTTGAGAAATGTTTTATGATAGCATAGTGATATTTTGCTATAAATCAGAGTATGTTATGCTAAGTATAGTATTTCAAGTAGTTAAATATGGGAAATGAGAACCCAGTTATGATGTATCTTATTCTCAAAGCATGTTCTAAAGCAAAGCATGAGTTTAAGAATAAAGCATGAGTTTAAAGCATGTTTTAAAGCAAAGCATGAGTTTAAAGCATGTTCTAAAGCAAAGCATAAGTTTAAAGCATGTTCTAAAGCAAAGCATGAGTTTAAAGCATGTTATAAAGCAAAGCATGGGTTTAAAGCACATTTTAAAGCAAAGCATGAGTTTAAGAAAAGAAAAGAAAACATGGGCTAGAGCATGTTTCAAAGCAAAGTGAGTTTCAGCAAAGCATAAGTTTCAGCAAAGCATGAATTTAAGAGAAAAAAAGGAAACATGGGCTAGAACATGTTTCAAAGCAAAGTATAGAGTTTCATGAAAAGCATTGTTTTGATAAAAGAACATGTTTCAGTAAAGTATGGAATTTACTTTTTAGATTTATGTTTCAAAGTGATGCATGGGCATGCATGAATATCAATGTTTCAAAGAAAGTATAGCTGATTATATATTAGGTTATAAACTTATATTTGACTATTTCTACAGCATACAGCATAAAGAGCATTGGGCCATCTATGGAGCTGATCACCCTGTAGACTGTGCCATAGCATGAGCATTGCACACACTATTATAGCTGGCACCTCCTTGCGACTCAATCGTACTATGATCCCGAGGCCAGGAGGAGTACAAGCTAGATCAGCCCAGTGGGGCAGATTGCAAGCAGACCAGTGGGACAAGAATCACAGCTCGGTTAAGAGCTAGGTTACTATATAGCCCGAGGGGGCTTAGAGATATTGGCCCATAGAGGAGGCAAGTAGGAGGCCCAGGGAAAAGGGGCAAGCTCACACCTGGGGTGAACCGCACATGTGAGGGGTGCCATATGGTGCGGGGATCCTCGACGCTAGTACACTCACCCACTGAGAGTACACCTATAGGAGGGCGACTGTAGGGATATACCTTAGTGGTAGTGGTGAAGCACCAAGGCGTAGGAGCGCACGAATTTGGGACAAAGAAGGAGGAAGCACATTGGACCCACTTGATGCTACTAGTTGATCCTTATGATGTCTTTCGTATTAACTTATCTTGTCTTTTGTTATGTTTGTATGGTTTTGTTGGGTCATGGGTATTTGGGTCATTGTGGAAGTCCATATAAAAAGGATGTGTGGATGAGCAAGGGGGTTTTTATCTTGGATATTTTGGGAGCTCTTGGAGAGTGATTATGGCGACTAGAGTTTGTCTTCATCGGCAAGCTTGAGATCGGTAGCGGCGTAGCAATACGGTGTCTACTTGGGCTGGCAAGGGGATAGGTTTATTTCCGAGCTAAAGAGATCAAACCACGGGCTGTAGTGGAGAGATCTCTTCTATCTATCATTTTTCTTTACTGCTGTATTTTTCTTTGTTTTGGAGGCTTGTAATAGGTGGGATTTGTTGGTTATTGGAGTGGTGTTCTTCATTGTGGTCAAATCTGGTTTGTTCATGTTAGATCTCATTTTGTGCTTGATCTTGATGTGGAAACCCTCTCAAATCTGTGTGAAGTGTGCAAGGAACCAAGGGTGGGACGCCCAAGGTGTGGGGCGGTTTGAGTGAAGGGGGCTTTGGAACAGCGGTTGGAGGCTCTTGGGGTACCTTTTCTTCAGGAAAAAGCTTGGGAAGGTGGGCAAGAATATTTGTAACAGTGGCAAGGATCGAAGGACTGAATTTTCACTCATAAAGGGGACAAATTCTGGACACACTCCAGGTGTTTGATCAAATTTCTGAACCAGATTTTGTGAGGTTGGAGGTTGTTGAACCCATTGTTGTGGAGCCCAAGTGAGGGACCCCAACAATTTTTGGTGCTTTCATTGAGATTACATCGCAGCGGGGGACTCAATGTACCTCTTTTAGTTGTGGGAAGTCATGGAGCGGGAAGCAATACCGGGCTCTAACCATGCGAGGTTCGAAGCATTGGAGGAGAACCAAAAAGAAATTATGGCAGCATTAGCTGAAATGAAGGCCGCCATTAATCAACTCTCCCTTAACACCACGGAGAGAAGGGAGCGCATGGAGCGAAGAAGTGTGGAGCATGATGGGGAGAGGAGAAGGGATGGACGGTCCAACAATTCTGGACCTACTAGGTGACATGCAGATGAAAGGCATGCATCTCACGGTGACTCTGATTCGGAAAGATCAAGGCATGAGGAAGGAGCCGGAATGGGAAGAAAGGAGGCGGGAGTGCGTAGTTGAAGGCAGAGGAATTGCAGTGGAGAGATGGCTTGATAATTCAGCCTATTCACGGGATTCTTACCATAGGCATGGGCAGAATGATTGGGACTTCCAGGAAGAGGACAGCGATGCTTCTGATGATGGGCGACCATTGCGTAGGAGCAGGGCCGTTGGTCATGGGCATCACTATGGGCCACAAAGGAGACATGGATGGCGTGGGGATAGAGATGGACACGATAGAAGGGAGGGGAGTTACCATGATCAGAAACCAAGAAAACCAAAGATTGATTTTCCTCGCTTTGATGGTGGAGATCCTCATGAGTGGTTGGACAAAGCCCAACACTATTTTCATGTGTATGAGGTGCCCAGAGATAAGAGGGTAGATGTGGCTTGTTTCTTTATGGATGGGAAGGCTAGTAAATGGTGGCGGTGGCTCAAATTCAGATTTGAACAAGAGGGAAGGAGACTTGGTTGGATGGCCTTTGAACATGAATTCATGGGACAATGGGGACCATCCTCGATGGTAAACCACCATGGGCAATTAGCCAAACTGAAACAAGAAGGGAAGGTGCAAAGTTACATTGAAGAGTTTAAACGGCTCCAAACGTTGGTGAGGGGTTGGTCGGAGGAGGCACTTATGGGGACTTTTCTTGAAGGACTGAAACCATGGTTGGCTAGGGAACTTAAATTGAAACAACCAAGGCGCCTACAAGAGGCAATGAAGATGGCAAAAATTTTGGAAGATAGCTACTATGCTGAAAAATGTGAAAAGAAATTTTGGAAGAACCCATCAAAGGCAAAAAGGAGGTAACAAAACTATCCAAAGATGAGGTACAAGAACGTATAAAGAAGGGGTTGTGTTCCAAGTGTGGAGAAAAGTGGAGTAAGGAACATAAGTGCAAAACGGGCCAAGTGTTCATGATTGTGGATGATAGCGATGATGAAGGTGCTGAAAATTTCAATGGTGAATCCGATGATGAAGTGGGCCATGGAGTGGCATTGGAGGGAGAGGAAGCGGAGTTATCCCTTCATGCTATGTCGGGGGTAAAAGCACCATCCACTATGCAGCTCATGGCGTGGATTGGAAAACATGAAGTGACTTTGTTGGTGGATAGTGGGTCATCCCATAACTTTGTTAATGCTAACATTATCAAAAGGATTGCACTCCGGGGAGTAGCGGTTGAACCATTTGAGGTAAAGGTTGCTAATGGGGAAAAGCTGAAATGTGATGAGGTGGTGCGGGATGTGAAGATCAATGTTCAAGGTGATCTGCATGTCATCACTATTGTGGGCTTAGATGTAGTACTTGGAAGTGCTTGGTTGAAGAGTGTTGGAAGGGTGTTGACCGACTATGGGTCTATGACAATGGAATTCAAATTTGGTGGCAAAAAGAGGGTTTGGAAAGCACTAATCTCCAAAGAAATTCAGCAATGTGAAGCAAATATGATGGAAAAATTATACCGGAGTGGTGCATGTTGTTTTGCCATTGTACTAGCAAATACCAATCAAGCATGGGATGATGGGAAGCAAGGTGAAGAGGGTGAAGTAGAAAAATTGCAGCAACTACCTACTTCAATAAGGCGTGTGATTGAAGAGCACAAAAATGTTTTGGAGCTACCAAATGGGTTGCCACCAAGTAGGTCCTTTGATCACCGAATTGTTCTACGGGATGAGGCAAGACCGGTGAATGTTTCCCCTTATCGTTATGCCCATTTTCAGAAAGGAGAAATAGAGCGGCAAGTGAAAGAAATGCTAAACCAAGGGTTGATTCGACCCAGTACTAGTCCCTTCTCTTCACCGGTGTTGTTGGTAAGGAAGAAGGATGGTTCATAGAGGTTTTGCACCGACTACAGGGCCCTAAATGAAGCTACAGTGAAGGACCGTTTTCCCATTCCCACGGTGGATGAGATGTTGGATGAGTTACATGGTGCGGTGGTCTTCACCAAATTGGATTTGAGAGTGGGGTACCATCAAATCAGAATGAAGAAAGATGATGTGCACAAAACGGCTTTCAGGACACACTTGGGACACTATGAATACCTTGTCATGCCATTTGGGTTGTGCAACGCTCCCTCCACATTTCAAGCCACCATGAATGAGGTATTCAAGCCTTTCTTGCGCAAATTTGTGCTAGTATTTTTTAATGACACTTATATACTCCAAGTCTATGGAAGAACATGTCGGTCATTTAGAGACGGTGCTTGGGTTGTTGGAGGAGCACCATTTCTTCATCAAGTTGGCAAAATGTGAGTTTGTTCAAGAAGAGTTAGAGTATCTTGGACATATCATTTCTGAAAATGGGGTGAAGGTTGATAACAAGAAGATAGAAACTATGGTGGATTGGCCACTACCTTCCAATATCACTGCATTGAGGGGATTTTTGGGACTCACCGGCTACTATAGAAGGTTTGTGAAGAACTATGGGCTGATTGCTAAACCTTTAACATCCATGTTGGGAAAAGATGGTTTTGTATGGAGTGATGAGGCGAAACAAGCATTTGAAGACTTGAAGCGGACTATGACTCAAACTCCGGTTTTGGCACTACTAAATTTTGAGAAGCCTTTCGAAGTGTATACTGATGCTAGTGGGGAAGGAATTGGAGCGGTGTTAGTGCAAGAAAGAAGACCATTAGCTTTCCTTTCCAAAGCATTGGGTCCTATGAAGAAAACTTGGAGCACATATGCCCGTGAGATGTTAGCGGTAATACATGCAGTCAAAGTTTGGAGACCATATCTTTTGGGTAGGCGATTCACAATTGTGACGGATCAACAACCTTTGAGGCATCTTTTAGAGCAGAAAATTGTCACACCGGAGCAGAAAAAATTCATGGTAAAGTTGTTGGGTTTTGAGTATGACATAGTCTACCGACCAGGGAAGGAAAACAAGGTGGCCGATGCTTTATCCAGGAAGGAAGGGAGCTCTATGTTGTGGACAGTTTATGCTGAAAATGAAGCAAGTTTGCATGCTCTTAGTGGTGCTGAATGGGAGGTTTGGGACAAGGTGCGTGAAGCAGTGCAACTTGACAAGAGGTCATTGGAGATTTGTGAAAAGCTTGAGAAAAAAGAGATGGGAGTTGAGGGCTATAAAATGAGGAGTGGATTGCTGTACTATGGTGATTATATTTATGTTCCATGTGTACCGGGGCTGCGGGAGGAGATATTGACTCATTTCCACCATAGCAAAGAAGAGGGACACTCCGGATGGTTGAGAACATATCTTAAGGTGAAATATTTCTTCTATTGGGAGGGCTTAAAGAAGGAGGTGAAGGAAATGGTGGCCAAATGTGACATATGCCAAAAAGTTAAATATGATCAAAGGGCTCCAATGGGTTTGCTACAACCATTACCAATACCGACAAGGATTTGGGAAGATCTCTCCATGGACTTTGTGGAAGGACTACCGACGAGTAGAGGACATGAAGCCATCTTGGTTGTTGTGGATAGATTGAGTAAAGGTGCACATTTTATACCTCTTCGGCATCCTTTCACCGCTAGTAGTGTAGCAAAAATTTTTATTGAAAATGTGGTAAAGTTGCATGGAATACCACGGAGTATTGTGACGGATCAGGGAGCATTATTCATGAGTTCTTTTTGGCAAGAACTCTTTACTTTGCAAGGTAGTAAGCTAAAAGCTAGTTCATCCTATCACCCCCAAACAGATGGGCAAACGGAGGTGATGAACCGAACATTGGAGCAATATCTTAGGTGCTATTGTCATGATGAACAATTAAGATGGAAAGAGTACCTACCATGGGCTGAATATTGTACAACACCACATATCATGCTTTCATCAACACAAGCCCATTCGAGGTAACATATGGAAGGTCACCTCCCATGTTGAATAGTTATGAAAAGGGAAGAGCCAAGAATGATGAGGTGGAGGAGGAGTTGAGAACAAGAGATGAAGTTTTTACTAATGTGAAGAAGGCACTCATGAAGGTGCAAGATAGAATGAAAAAGTATTATGACCAAGGCAGGAGGGATGTAAGCTTTGAACCCGGGGACTATGTGTATCTCAAGTTACAACTATATAGGAAAAAATCACTCAAGAAGAGATTTAATGTCAAGCTTTCACAGTGCTACTATGGGCCTTTTAAGGTGTTGAAGCGCGTTGGAGAGGTAGCATATAAGTTAGAATTGCCTGAATCTTCTCTCCTTCATCCTGTGTTTCATGTGACTGCATTGAAGAAAATGATGGGAGAACCGGAGTATGTTGTTGAAGAGCTGCCTTCTTTTGATGAGGAAGGAACAATATTACTAAAGCCCGAAGCGGTTCTTCGTTATCGGAAGCATAAGAAAGGCAAGGGAAGTGATGATGTGTGGCAAGTGTTGATTCATTGGAAAGGGCTACCGGTGGAGGAAGCAACATGGGAAGACTATGAGGATGTGGCCAAACAATTTCCGAACCTATCCCTTGAGGACAAGGAAGTTCTCGAAGGGGGAGGGAATGGTGAAGCACCAAGGCATAGGAGCGCATGAATTTGGGACAAAGCAGGAGGAAGCACATTGGACCCACTTGATGCTACTAGTTGATCCTTATGATGTCTTTTGTATTAACTTATCTTGTCTTTTGTCATGTTGGTATGGGTCTTTTGTTATGTTTGTATGGTTTTGTTGGGTCATGGGTATTTGGGTCATTGTGGGAGTCCATATAAAAAGGATGTGTGGATGAGCAAGGGGGTTTTTATCTTGGATATTTTGGGAGCTCTTGGAGAGTGCTTATGGCGACTAGAGTTTGTTTTCATCGGCAAGCTTGAGATCGATAGCGGCGTAGCAATATGGTGTCTACTTGGACTGGCAAGGGGGTAGGTTTATTCCCGAGCTAGAGAGATCAAACCACGGGCTGTAGTGGAGAGATCTCTTCTATCTATCATTTTTCTTTACTGTTGTATTTTTCTTTGTTTTGGAGGCTTGTAATAGGTGGGATTTGTTGGTTATTGGAGTGGTGTTCTTCATTGTGGTCAAATCTAGTTTGTTCATGTTAGATCTCATTTTGTGCTTGATCTTGATATGGAAACCCTCTCAAATCTGTGTGAAGTGTGCAAGGAACCAAGGGTGGGACGCTCAAGGTGTGGGGCGGCTTGAGTGAAGGGGGCTTTAGAACAGCGGTTGGAGGCTCTTGGGGTACCTTTTCTTCAGGAAAAAGCTTGGGAAGGTGGGCAAGAATATTTGTAACAGTGGCAAGGATCGAAGGACTGAATCTTCACTCACAAAGGGGACAAATTCTGGGCACACCCCAAGTGTTTGATCAAATTCTTGGAGAGTGCTTATGGCGACTAGAGTTTGTCTTCATCGGCAAGCTTGAGATCGGTAGCGGCGTAGTAATACGGTGTCTACTTGGGCTGGCAAGGGGGTAGGTTTATTCCCGAGCTAGAGAGATCAAACCACGGGCTGTAGTGGAGAGATCTCTTCTATCTATCATTTTTCTTTACTGCTGTATTTTTCTTTGTTTTGGAGGCTTGTAATAGGTGGGATTTGTTGGTTATTGGAGTGGTGTTCTTCATTGTGGTCAAATCTGGTTTGTTCATGTTAGATCTCATTTTGTGCTTGATCTTGATGTGGAAACCCTCTCAAATCTGTGTGAAGTGTGCAAGGAACCAAGGGTGGGACGCCCAAGGTGTGGGGCAGTTTGAGTGAAGGGGGCTTTGGAACAGCGGTTGGAGGCTCTTGGGGTACATTTTCTTCAGGAAAAAGCTTGGGAAGGTGGGCAAGAATATTTGTAACAGTGGCAAGGATCGAAGGACTGAATCTTCACTCACAAAGGGGACAAATTATGGGCACACTCCAGGTGTTTGATCAAATTTCTGAACTAGATTTTGTAAGGTTGGAGGTTGTTGAACCCATTGTTGTGGAGCCCAAGTGAGGGACCCAAACAGGTAGCACACCCAGCCCATCATCATGAAGCTTTGTAAAAGTGACATTATTTTATTTAAATTGCATTATTGAAGCATAAGCTAACTTATGAGTTTCTTATCTTATTGAAAAGATTTCTATATCTATTGTGATATGTTGTATCAGTATATTTATTGGTTTTAAAATGTGGTTCTCAGTTTTTTCCCATTGTTAGATGGCTATCCAGTCACTGGGACTTAGGTCTCACCCCTCTACTGTTGAAATTTTTGGATTTCATATCAGAGATAGCAGGTTGGCTCTTGGATGCCTGATTTTGATATAGGCTGCTAGATGTGAATAAATTGATTGATGTCATGGACTTATGTTACTTGAATTATATATGTATTTGAAATGGATATGGATGGATGTGTATGACTGTAACCCTATGATGTATTTTGGACTGGGGTGGTTATGAAAAATGTCTGTCATTGTAGAATGGATCTGTGTATATGGTCTTTATAGCAGTATAGTGATAAAAGTTGTATTGCCTAGAATCATATGATGAATAATATGGAAGTCTTATGTTATCTGAGCAAAATGAAATAAATTGTGATGAAATCTTATGAATAGTATGAACGAATTGAGCAGGTCAAAAGTTCTTAGCAGATTTAGCATTTTGTGCATATAACTTATGGCAATTGGATAGGGATCGCTTGGGCTTTATGGTACTTAGCATAAAGACTGGTAGATCTCTACCCAATTTTTATAAGAAATCATGTCGTCGGGAAGGGGCCCGACACACATAAGTGATTATCCTAGCACTTCTATGGTGAGCAGGATGAGACAAGAGTGACCATAATAGACATTTAAGTAGTGATATTATGGAAAAATACATATGTTATAAGAGCATGAAATTGCATGAGTTGCAAAATGCATAGGTTGCATAAATTACTGCATGAGTTGTAGAATACATAGGTTGCAAAATGATATCATGCCATTGAGTTGCATGAGTTGCAAGAAAGTCGCCTTAATTAGGACTGAGATGAGGCTTAAACGAGTTGGATATGGAGTATGTATGTCATTGTATCCACAAATTCGTATTAAGCCTAAAGTAGCCGAATGAGAGCATATATGTGTGTGCTCAGGCTAGACATTTTGTGATGTCTAGACTTGAGTTTGTATAGTATTTGAGTTTGGCATGGCCTATTGAGTGGGAGCTCTGCCATAGCAGGCATTATGTGTTGTATGTGTTAAAGTTGACCTAATAGGAGGTGACATAATAAATTTCTTCTCTGTTATCGTGTGAGCCCTATAACTATGGTGTCTCCTTGGACTTGGACCTATATCATGAAGTTGGAGTTCATGATAACTTCCTTAGCTTTGTCATTCAGAGTCATAAAATATATAGCCACATGGAACAATATTAGGAAGTTAACTGGACAAAGATGAATTAATATAAGTGTTCAAGGAAGATTATTCATAAACACATCTTGAGTTGTGATCCATATCCCTAGCGATTATGTGCATGAGTTGCTTATGATCATGGATACAGATGTTTGACTTAGTGATCTCAAGTACCACTTAGAGTTTAGTCTCTTAAGAGATTGAGAGTACTTGAATTGATTATGTGCTGTGTGAGTTATATATTAACTTAATGTATCACTTTCACTATGTGTTACATTGTATGTGAGTTTCGTCAGGTTACATGCTCCACTACCTTATATGAGCAGAAAGGTAAAATGAGGTTATGACTTTTATTCCTATGTGGACGAGTGAAAGATTATTGGCTAACCTGGCACCTAGTGCTAGGTCATGCATCCATAAAGGCAAGCCCCACATAGGCCACCATCGATCAGTGAGGTGATGGCCATGAGCAAGCAGTGCCCATAAGCGATGGCTACCTTGGCTGCTTAAAGAAGGAAACAAAGACTGTTTCTTTGAACTTCTCCCTCCTCGGTGGCATAGATTAGAGCGTGGAGTGCATGGAGACTCTTATAGCCTCCCTTACTGGCCAGATGATCCTCACCTTCCAATATGAATAGAGATAAGTCCTCTGTTTCTTCCCCTGCACTTTTGAATTATTTTAGTTTTACATTTAGTCAAAAATGTTTTGACTATAGTGTCCCTTTAACAATTGATACTTATGAATCTGTAAGATGGAACTTTATTGTCGGGAAAAGAAGAGAGCTTAACTTGACTTTCTTTAAGGAAATACCCCCTCTAATTTTTATTAATATGGTCAAAAGTCTAAGTCTTCCAAGTTGATTCCTTGGCTGCCATAGCACATTTAAGCTATCTGTATCATAAGTTTTCTAGGTTACCTAGTAGAGGATTACTATGATTATTTGTGATTTCATACATGAGATTATTTGTTTTTGCATAGAAGTAAATTGTTGTCAGCCTGTGGCTTTTGTGGTTGAGAAGCATTTGGAATGTTCAGTTGAATATAGAACAAAATGATTTATTGTAGTTAGCTTTATTTACAGAAGGACACATAGTGAGACATGTAGGTGATCTGCGCTGATCACAAACTTATTCTCATGGATTGATTTGCCAAACATTAGTTATTAGAAATGGATATAGGTACTATTGAAGCTAAATTTTGGCTTACCAGATTAATAGATGAGATTTATTTTGCGAAGAAAATTCAAAACTCGTTAGAGGTCCCGAGGTCTCTCCCTTAAGAGTCCCTTCAACAATTAAGTTAGTCTTCTTGAATCTGAGGAGAGAAAAAAGGAGAGAAAATGAGAGAGAGAAGAGTCTTACACTCATTGACCTTTTTTGAAGCTTTTAGTGATATATGTATAGGCATTGGTAATGAGTTTATAATGTTAACTTAAGGTTAGGCCTTCTTGAAATTTAATGGCCTGTGATTCTTTTATGAATCTTGAGTAGATCGTGTTGATCTTACTTAATTGAATTTAGTTATGATTCTATTAATAAGATATTTATTGATATACATGTGTCTTCATAATAATTTTATACATGTGGCTTCATCATATTAACTTATCAAAATTCCATATCATCATATGTCCCCTACTTTTAAATGTTAAATGTGTCTTTTCTTTTAAGCCTTGAAAGCAATTTTTAAAAAAATAATTTAAATTTTATTGATTACATCATATTTAAGAAGAAATCTTTTGTGTATTATGAGTCTTCTCGTTTTTCAGACTAAGTTTTTAATTTGATCAGCTCATCATTATCTTTCTAAGGCATCTATTGAGTTTCGTTTGTAGTTTTAATTTGGCTAACTCATCATAAGGTAGTTAAGGATTATTTCCGACCTTTATCCCTTGATTTTGAAATTTACCATTTAATCAAATGTCGACTTGTGATAAAATTTTATCGGGCATCAAGAAAATTTACAGCATGCACGCTTTGTTTCCAGTGGTTACCTTGAAGGCATCGCTCACTTTCTCTTTCCTCTGCTTTATATAAAGCAAAGAAAATCAATCATTTCACTCTTACTTGCCATTTGTTCTAGCATTCCTTTGGAATTTTTGATTTCCCAAGGCTTCCTCGATTCTACCTTCTCAGTTCTACCCTTTTTGACTTCCTCGATCCTTCATCTCTTTGGTTTTCATAACCTTTACGTAACTTTCTTGTATTACTTTCACTTTTTTTATTTATCTTAGATAATCATGTCAACAATTGAGGAAGTACCTTGCTCAGCCTCTGGGTCTCCCTCAGCTTCAGCATAGCTGTGCTTGAAGCTAGTGATTCTTTAGTTCTAACTTTCAAGAATATAATTTATATCCAACGAAGTTATTTCATACCCATGCAGTTTACTTTGTTAGCTCCAGAGGAATCTGACCAAGCATTAGATTCCTCTAAAGAACATTTTGTTGTTTATAAAGACGCTTTAAAGGTCAGTCTTAGGCTATCAATTTGTTCATACATAGGCTGTCTTTTGAATTATTTTGACATAGCTCCTACCTAAATTCTTCCCAATTCTTAGAGACTAATTATAGGTTTTCTTTTTAGACTCTCTTCCTTAGGTATCCTCTTTTCTATTTCCTTTTTTAGGTTTTTTTTTTCAACCTTAAGGAATATTCTAGCAAGAAAGGATGGTGGTATTTTGCTGCTCAGTATAGGCATAAGATATTTACTAGAAGTCCTTCCATCCATTGATGGAAGAATGACTTGTTCTTTGTATCTTTGTTATACAAGTAGATACGAAATAGCCATGTAGGTTGGGTTGGCAACAACCTAACCTAAAAGCTAGTAAGGCCCCACTTCTTTCTCCTACTGAGAAAGAAGTGGTCTCTTTATTAAAACAAGACCTTCGTAAGCTAAAAATCCTTCTTTCTAAGGAAGCTCTGGTTTGAACAAAACTTAGCTCAGCTTCCTTAGGTAAGTTAGCCTTAGATTATTTGATTGGTTTTTAGAGTAGCTTTCTTTTATTATCTTTTTGACTAACTAACTCTTTGTTACTATTTACTTTTCAAAAATGTTGAACCTTGAAAAGCTAAAGAAGGCCATGGTTGCTAAGAAGAAGAGGGTGAATGAATATTTCTTGGCAAGGCTAGCAAGTAACGAGGAAGTTCTAGCTGAGCAAGCTATTCCTACTCAACCACCTCATTCGAAAAGCAGAGCTGTAGCTACTGTAGCTAAAAGAGCTGAAGGTGTAGCCCAAAGGACTTCCTTGACGAATCAAACTGCACCAACTTCCTCAGAATTACCTCAATCGACAACCAAGGAGTTTCCTCCATCAATCTTTACAAATACTAGAGCGAATGGAAGAGCTTCTCAATCCGCTCCATCAAATGAGGCTCAACCTTCATCGACTCCACCCTCTTCTTTGACTCATCCATCTTCGACCATTCCACCTCCCCCTAGCCCGAGTTCCTCTTCGGGCTCTAGCATATACATTCCATCATAGAATGTTTGAACTACTGGCTTGGCTTTGTTTGGGTCAATAGCTCGAAAGTTGGTGGAACATATTTTCTTTCCTCATGACTCCTATATTAACCAAAAAAGCAGTACGGAGCTCGTGTTTGACGTTTGCCAAAACTTGATTGAGGTAATTATAAAAGGAAACCAACGGTTTGAAGTCAAACATGCTTAGCTTCAATCCATTATTGAAGAAATGTCATTTAAAGCCGAGCAACATAAACAACTCAAGAATGACAATGCTCAACTTCAAGCTGTTAGTGAAGAATTCAAGGTAAGGATCGATGTCAAAAGGTGACGAACTCATCAATCAAGTTCTCATAACAAACTCCCTATTGGAGTAATTAGCTGACATAAAAGAGCAGCATCAAGGTCTTCAAAAGGCTTTTATGTTAGAGAGGACAAGCCAAGAAAGAAAACAAGCTTCTCTTTGATCATTTGAAGAAGTCCGAAGAAGATGCTCAAAGAATGAGATTTAAATTGAATAAGAAAATAGCTAAATGGGCTCAGAAAAGAAAATCCTTGAAGAAGCTTCCTTTGCAGAAAAGAAGAAAGCGAAATCATTGAAGCTTAAATATAGCTTAAACAAGAATGTTTAAATATAACTAAGTAAAAATAAATAAGAGAACATATAGTTGTTAAGATAGAGAAGAAGAATTAATTTAGATGAGAATTCATCTAATGAATAGGTAAATATGATCAAAGTAGAAGTGCAGAAGATTTATATGATTTGAGTTTTTAGGTTGGAATCAGCTTTGGATTGAGGCTGATCCTTTTTGGTTGATCTAAATTAGGCAAATGATATATTGATTGGATTAATAAGTATCAGATCCAAAAGAAAATATAAAATTATAAATTTAATTTAAGATTTAGATTAAATTTAATTTTTGAATCTAATTTAATTCGCAGAATTTGTTGGCTTGGCTTGGGTGATCCGCCTCATCTGTAGCAGCACTTGCCATCGTAGTTGTCGCGGTCGCCGTTGTCGTCGACAGTCGCCTAGCGGCAGCCATCATCCAAAAGTGCCCGCAAAACTAACGAGAATGACAATGGGCCCCTCAATCCAAGACTCCAAAGTACTCCGACGGATGGCATCAACTCTCTCCTCGATAAATCCCCCGTCCTCTCGCCTCTCCCTTCTTTTCTCACCAGCACCCCCTCATCGCCTCATCTTCTCCTTTCCTTCTCCTCCTCGGGTCTTCTCTTCTTTTCTCTCCTTTAATCTCCATTTCCGGAAGAGAGCTCGACCTCAGTCTCCCGTGGCTTCCATGGCCTCCTCCGCCTCCTACGAGAAGGAGGCTCACCGCTGCCAAGAGTGCCGCCTCTGTCGCCGCTCGCCTTTGCCAGGTACTGTGGCGAATGGAAGTTCTCTGGTCTTTTTCTTGGAGCGGTTCTTTTGATTGTTTGATCTCTCAAAACTCACAAAGTTTCTCAAGTGGGATATGGTTTATATCGATCCGTTCTTTAGTTTGTCTCTGTTTGACCTTCAAATCGCAACGTGAACTCCATCGATGATATTTTTTCGTTCGTTTTTTCGATCAGTTGATTCGAATTAGATTGCAGGCTTTTTGAACATTGCTTTTTAGCAATCGTAGGGCAGATTAGCTTCCTTGCAATTGTAGGCATTGTAGATAATGCCTATGTTAAATATTCTTCATTTGAAAATAGCTTTGCCATTGAGAATATGCTAGGGGATCCTGTTTCACCCAATCGTGTTCTGTTTGTAATATTTGTATCTGACTGCATAAAAGTATAATTTCCACTTCAGATTGGTTGAAATTGGGCCTAACTCTCGCAGATTAGGCTGAACAAAGCTGATAATTATTTTTAACCTCTAATACCTTAGCTTCTTCTTTTGGTTATGATTTTCTTGAATACGCGCTGAAGAATTTCTATAATGCTTTTTTTTTTTTTCCTAAGGAACTATAGTTTGATGAATCCATTTTTAAATTAATATTTGGTCAATAGATGTAAACATGTGTGTTTTTTTTTTTTTTTTTCTTTCCTGCATTACCATTCAAAATTATCAATTTTTCCTTTTGTTTCTTTTGTAGACAGTACGGAAGGCATTCGTGCGATCAGATGTCCATTCAAAATCTGATAGGAGTACCATTACAGTAGCAGATTATGGTATATTACCGCATTTTAATTATCTCTTCTGCTTATGTTTTGTAGCTGACGCTGCATAGTCTGTATATTATTTCTGATTAATGATCTTCAATATGCATCGTTTAGAAAAGTCTACTTCCTTATCCAGTCAAATAGAAGGACAGTTGCTCTATAAATCATAAATCATTTACGAGTTGGAGCAAATTAATTAAAGTCATTCATTGTTGCATTTGAAATTTCCAGCAAACTCTTCCTAATAAATTGAAGGAACCCATCTTCTTTATTCCTTCACATTATTATAGTTCTTGTTTTCATCAAACAAAATAATGAAGATAGAATAAGGAAAAAAAATCACAACATGGGAATGCTCTTCAGACCATGTCTTAGAGAAAGATAGACAACAGCAGGGTGCGTCTATGAAAACAGGAGCATAGCATGCATAACAATGGAACTCTAGATATATAGCATAGATGTATTACATTCTAATATTATAGTAAGATGTCCAGAAAATATTAATTAAAAATCTAAAATGGATTGATACTGTTAATCATTAAGTAAGCTTTTCTGTTTTTGGTAAAGTTAATAATAGAGCACAGTTGGTGTTGTAAAAATATGTCGCAATCAAGAGGTCAGAGAACTTATCATACCCACAAATGATCTTATGATAATAATGTAACTCATAGCCTCTATCTTTTTCCTTCCCCTCTCTTTTCTTTCTTCTCTTTTGACATGTGAGTCTTGTATTTGTTTATGATATGAAAGAAACGGATAGTCCACTAGGCAGATGAGCTGCAATGTGGATGATCAATAGTAGCTTTAGTACCTCTATAGCTTCTTAACACATGAAATGTTCAACTTAATACAATTCTTTAGCAACATACTTCTAATTTGCAGGTTCACAAGCATTAGTCAGCCTTGTTACTTTCATCTGAATCCTTTTCTTTAGTGGCTGAGGAGATGCATGAATTTTACTCTAGATTCCAGAAGTTTGTCATGAAATAACTGACAGTTACCTGAGAGCCAAAATGATATTCTCTTGTAGGATTCAGGTGACCTACATAAGGATGGTGCTCAAGTCACCGTAAAACGCATTATTGAGATTGTTAACAACACTCTCTACCAATGGTAAATATAATATTACTTTATCTGAGGAAGATGTCCTTGTTGCTGTTGATAGTGGCAAATCTGAAGGGGGTCCTCTTGGCCAACACTGGTTTTGGACCCGATGGATGGTACTTAAGGGTGAGCATGGTAATTTGAACTCGAAAGTTTGATTCTGAGTATATATAACATTTGACTCCTTAAGGAAGATGCAATATATTTTTCTTTTTTTGAGTTCATGCATTGATTGATAAGGATTAATCTAGTAACTCCATTAAAATTAATATAAAGTTGTTATTAGTTATTGTATAGGGATGAAAATTTCAACACGTAAAACAGAGACCCACACAATCTCATCCCATTCTGGATGGGAATTTTTCACCTTTTGTGGGGACGAGGATGGGGATAAGGATTATTTTTGTCCCCACTGGCGGGGATAAGGCGAGGATATACCCACCAGTGGAGTGCAGTGGGCATAGGATTAAGTACCCCTATTCGACCCTATCCTCATCTTGTTGGCCCCATACCTAAGTACTATATTACCTTATATCTGGATGATATTTAGTTTTTAGTTTAATTTAAAATTTTAATTATTTTAATGATAAGTATAAATTTAAGAGATAAATATTAAATGGTGAAATATATTTTTAATCCTCAAACTTTCACTCAAAATTTATTTTAGTCGTCAAACTTTCAGTTACTACAATTTAGTCCCTCATATTTTCAGAATATTGCATTTTTATTATTTCGTTGTATAAGATCAGTTAAAATTGATGGAATAATGCGTCACTATGACCCGGACACGTAGATTATCGTATCCTACATAGCAAGTTACTAGGAGCTCAAGTGACAATCCACATGTTCACATCAAGATATGTCAATTATTTCATTAATTTTAACTAGCCCCATTGAATAGGATCTTAGAAATGCAATATTCTTAAAATATGAGAAACTAAATTGTAACCATTGAAAGTTTAAGGACCAAAATGAATTTTCAATTAATGTTTGAGGACCAAAAGTATACCATGGCTATATTAAATTTATTAATATGCTTAATGAGAAAAACTTTTAGCTATATTTATATATGTCATTTAGGATGGGTGGGGCAAGGATAGGATTTATTATTTCCCATAAAGTAGGGATGGAGATGAAAAAAATCTCTGTTTATGGGGATGGGGCGGGGATGGAGATTATTTTCTTTGGAGGGATGGGGATAAGGATTGGGATCTCCAGCCCCACTCCACCCCACCTCATTGCCATCCCTACTACTCTAAATAATTGAAGGTACGGTGACATTATTTTGAAATCAGAAGTTTGACCTTGATTAACATTTAGTCTTTGTATATCCATCTCTTAAAGTTAATGATTGCTCTGATGTGGGTTGAGTATAGAACTGGCTTTGTGCATGCATCTACTTACGGTTCTACCATGTATTGCTAGTACTATGTATTGCTACAATGCAAGGCTTTTTTCATGATTTTTCCTCTTTGGCTTTAACAATGTACCTGCACACTTGCAAGCACAATTTTGGATGCATTCATATTCATATTTGTGGGTCAGTAACCTGTACATTTGTATGTGTTATCATGGATGGAAAAAGTGTATTAAAGGTTTTTATTTAGAGATTGTTATGTACATTCTGAGGGAGCCACAACTAGTATGACAAGCAACTGTGGCACTTGACTTGGGATATCTCTGACTTACTACTGAGTTCAATGTCTTAGACTCCTCATGGATAAATTTATTATTGCTAATCCCACTCTATGTTATTCTAAAATGACAGTGTGTTGGTTGATCAGACGGTAGTAGGGGACATGGTAAACTGGACTCATGGATGAAAGCATGTGATTTGGTGGACTAAAATTGTTTCAGAAAATGGAATAAAAAGGAAGCATTTTGTTATGTGTGATGTAAGATTTGTCAAATAGGCATTGATGTTTTCAGAGCATTACATGCTTGTTCATTGCTTTTGAGGCTCAAGGAGATATCTCAAAAAGTCAAAAATGAATCTATCTTGCATGGTCAAAATGAGGATGATGATGGATGTACATTATAACTTGAAGGAAGGATTTAACCAGCAGGGAGCTTAAAATTCCATCAATAGGATGTGTTATTGTGAAAAAACAGATAGTTTAGATATTCATAAAACATAGCAGTGAAAGGGCCTTCGATATCCATCAAAAGGTCATAGCATGAAAGGTTTGGAAATATTATGGGCACTGATAAAGGACTTACCCTTTGGACTGAAATGTATATAGAAGGTTTTAGTCAGAACCCAGTTTAATGGGAATGAAATTCTCACTTTTGGAAATGATTTCTTCAAAACTCAAGTGAAGTCAATTATTCAGGCTCCCACCGTCGTTTTCATCAATTAACTTTGTGAATGTAGACTGAATTATTATTTAATTTGACTGATATTATGTTCTCTCCGATTTTGAAGCAAACATCATGCAAAGAAAACCTACACATACAGCAATAGCAAACTGCAATGATCATCAGAATGTTGGACTGGCATGTGTTGAGTGATTACCAGAATGCTGGAATGGCATGTGAGATGCTAGGAAATTGCTAAGAAGAATATACTGATAGGATCAAATGACAATGGAATAGGAACATGTAGGATGGAAAGTTCTAGTGCATTATAAGTTCTACAATGGTTTACTCCCAAGCTACAAAATGTGGAACTAACCCATGATATAAACACAGTTGAATCATGTTCCTGTTTTAAAGTCTAACTACAAAACTCTATGTCAAATTCTGTTGGTATCTGTCTGTTTAACAAGAGAAGAAATGGAAGGCCACCTTAATTCTTGTCAAAGGTGTCTCTGCTATTTTATAAATTGTCTTGGATGCATAGGATGGCTTTGAAGTTTCTGTTTTAGTTCATTCATGCCAATTGACTTTTTTCTCTCTCCTACATATATGAATTCTAATTCAGGTTCCTAAGAGGAGATCAATATGCGATTGCTTTGGCACTGCTTGATGAAGGAAGAGTAGTGTTGGGTGTCTTGGCATGTCCAAATCTTCCTTTAGCATTGATTGCATATCCAGACAAACACTCTTTGCAAAAGCAAGCTGGTTGTCTTTTGTCTGCTAAAATTGGTGATGGAACTTTCATGTAGTCACTTGAAGACTCTTCACCAACAAAGTTTGATCCTCTTATATTGACCTTGTCACTTAATTTGCTGCAAACATTTTATCACTGACTTTTATTGACTTCCCTTCAGATACCCTTCAGATACATGTCAGTGCGATTGAAAATTCAGAGGATGGGTCGTTCTTTGAATCATTTGAATCAGCACATTCTATGCATGATTTATCCAGTGCAATAGCAGAGGTAATTACAGACTGGTACTCTTTTGTATCCAAATTCTGAGAGCTCTGGTACAGTCCCTTATTCTGATGTTGCTTGTAGAAACTTGGCGTCAGAGTACCACCAGTCAGAATTGATAGCCAGGCAAAATATGGTGCTCTGGCCCGAGGAGATGGTGCTTTATATTTGCGTTTCCCACATGAAGGCTATCGTGAGAAGATATGGGACCATGCAGCTGGTTATATCGTCGTCACTGGCATATACTGTCAGACCTTTTGTTCTCATGCTTTTTTTAAACCTATATTGGAGTTCTGGAGGTCCGTTGATGCTTCAGATTCATAGAGGAAAAGGAATATGCATTATGTTTGACTGTTTCCTGATGCTTTACAGAAGCTGGTGGTGTAGCAACTGATGTAGCAGGAAATAATTTGGATTTTTCCAAGGGGAGGTACCTTGATATTGGCAGTGGCATCACGTCACAATTAAGACGCTAATGCCAGCATTGCTGAAAGCAGTGCAAGATGCTGTGAGAGATCTCAATCTGCTTCCCTCTTGTAACTACCATACGTAAGTTTGGCTAGCTGCTATGCTACTCAGTTTATGTCAGGAATTGCATGAATCTAATTCAAATTTAATCTCACAATCTTAAAATATGATGGTATTTAAAATTTTATATTAGACTTTTTTTATCAATTATTCAAATAGTTTTCTATATCATAGAAATTTTTTTTGAATGATTAAGTGTAATTATTTTGAATATTGCTTATTTTTATGCTAACACTTAAAAATTAAAAAATGACTTTGTTGGTTCAATTTTTAATCCAAATTGATTGCTAGAATTCAGCCTGATTGGATTTTAGGCTTTGCTTGAGCTTGAGCTTGGACTTGGTTTTTGAAAAACCTAAGCCTGACCTAAAATTTATTAAAAAAAAAAAAATCGAGTTAAGCTTAGGCTAAGGCATGATCTGGTCTAGCTTGGCCCACTTTCAGCTCTATCTACGAGCGCTGTCGATGATTTCATTTCAACAAAAGTTGAATTTGCATGTTGTTAGTTTTGTTACTTGAAAGTTAAAATTATTCCTCCCTTAATGTAAATTTTACTTACATTAAGCATTGCAATACTTAGTTGAAGCTTGCTGATATGTACATTATCACATTACTGAATCAGAAATAACATCACATGGTGGAAAGTCTACTCCATCAGTTAGCTCTAATATCATTAGCTACCACAACCTTGATATCCCTTGTGGCTTAATTGCCTGCTTCCAAAGCTTACTTCTAGCCTTGGAGAAGGAATGCAGATCTTTTAACCAGCTGTAGCCAAACAAATTTTGATGTTGGGACTATGGACCGACTCAATTTGCTTGCCTTTTAGGAGCCATTTAGTTCGTGATAATCTATCTCAATAATTTAAAGTTATCATGTAATTTATCATGTTTAGCAATTCAACATGATGATCTGAATGGTAATATTTGATTTCTAATAATCTAAAATTATTATCTGATTCTCAACTAAAAGGTGGGTGTCTAAAATTACTGATGTTTGTTAATATCAAATCATATTCTTAATTTTTCATATAAATATTTAATAATACTTAATAAGATTATATATTTAATTTGTATTAAATATTTAAATATTTAATATTATATTTATATTTAATAGGAAATATATATAATTAATAATTTATATAATTTAAAATTTAAATTATTAATATTTGTGATCTTTTTGCATATTAAAATATTATATAATATATTACTAAATATTTATATGTTATATATTAATAGAAATTATATAATGAGATATTTAATAATAATATATTATAATATTATAATATTTATAAAATTAGTTTATAAAGAACCTTAATTTTTATCAAAATATTTCATATTCTAACAAAAAGAAGAGAAGGCCACTTAAAAGATATATATAAAAAAAAGGCTTTATAATAAAATTTAAATAATCAAATAAAATTTAAAAACATAATAAACTAATAACGGTGGTAATCTTTCATTTCATTTCTGAGAATATGATTATCAAATATAAAATTTTTAGTAATATTACTTATAATGAGCCGAATATCATCTTAGATTCAGTTTCAGGTGTTTCATGAATTAATATATGTTCAGTTTAATCTACTACTCCATCAGCCCTCGGGTTAAAAACGTGACAAACTTAATTGGAGCTGGTGTCACACTCTGGGGCCCATGCTAAACCAGTAGGTCTTACTTCGAATGTAAGGTCCAAATTAAATTATGGATGTGCTGCTCCGATGCCATCACCATAATTAGCTTGGCAAATTGGCGACATAGTGGGCCACTAATCACTCTTGGTTCTCACTTAATCCATGTTATAGCCATGATTAGCGGCAAGACAAAAACAGGATCCTTAATCTATTCAAATAGGCGTCGTTTGTTGTCGATATCAATCCAGAAGCTTGTGCAGTTAGGCCCAAAAGCACGTCTTTGTGCAATCATCGCGGGCCATAAATCCGGTTTCGGTGGGAACAAAACAAAAGGCAAGCCACCACCTTTGGGCTTTTACCAGGCAATTGCAAGTTGGTTGGGTGGAAGTCCATGGAGCCCTCGCCTGCACCAAACACTTCACGTGGTTTTACACACGAGCATTTCTTTTCATGCATGCTTTAATCGGTTTGGAGCATGAGAAGAACATGGTGATCAAAAGAAGTACGTGATTGCTTATTGGTGTTAATTCCTTATTTAAAGGTGGTGGAAATGATTAAGAGTTCAAATGGGGTTACGAGCTCATTAAGCAAAGATGGTGGCTTTCTTTTGCGGGCAGCTCAAATCAAAAGAATGCGACGTTTTAGAAGTGACAGTGAACGAACCCCACGAGGCAGTTAGGCAGCCATCTCTCTCCCGTGCATTTATTTCTCAGTGGAAAATATTCTTTTGGTCACCGAATTTTTATCTAAAATTCATTTTGATTTCGCCAATTACATAACAAATATAATAATATAACACTAAACCATAATAACTGAAAGTTTAAGAATAAAATAAATTTTAAATAAAATTTTAGGGCTAAAAATATACTTCAGTGTTATATCTTTTAGGTGTATATGTGCTCGATTTCTTTTTCTTAAAATCAGATATATCTACATAAATATAATTTTTTAGAGAGATAAAAAGAGTTATTATTAATAGTTTTTATCGATCATATATATTAGATCATCTTATGCTTTCTGACTTAATGAATCTGAAAATAGTAAATCTCCATACTTAATAAACAATGTACCGATTAATTTTATGAATACCAATAAATGATGCATCAAATAGAGAATTTTTAGAGCCAATCATGGAGCTTGACACCTATCTAAATATTGTATATAAATCTTGAACCGTGCATTTGAGTAACACGAGGTAAATAAGTTTTATAAAGTGCATGTTTTTCATAAATTTTGTTTTGCAAAAGATGATGCTATAAAATTCAAAAAATAATTTTTTTTGAAAAATAATTTCCCTCTTGTGTATTATAAAACCTGTTCTATATAAAATTATATTCTATCACAACTTATTTTAGTGCAGTTTAGATCTATCATTTAAGGTCCTACTATAGTTATACAATTTGGTGACGACATCATATATACCTCTCAAGCTAGATGTGCCACTGAAATACTTTTGCAGGAAAACTATTGCACAAATACTTCAAATTAATATAGCACAAAATGCCCCAACTATAATGTTCTTTGCCTTTGCAAATGCTATAAATTGTAGGCCATCATTGGTTGGGCAGTTAAAAGTCACGCAACCCTTGGCCATAGGGGAGCTCCAGTTTATAAAATCCTGGCGGGGCCAAGCACAGGCTTGGCAGTTTATGTCATGAAGGAAGCCCCACTACCACGCATTGGCACCCCCATATCCACGCGTGCCTCCGTGCACGTATAAGCTTATCCCATTGACGACAGAGATAGCGAAAGGCTTGCGTAAGCTCCACCCATCCCTTAAAAATAAAAAAATAAAAAATAAAAGATAGAAAAGTCCTTTGCTTTGTGGCACAACAATGGAACCATCAAAACATGCATTAAAAAAAAAAAAAAAGAGATGAATTATGGATTCAAGCCTCGTTTGAAATATGGGAGTATTAGCTTCTGAAGAATAGGTTCTTCTTAAGGCTCTATTTATATTGACTGTTAAGGCCTTTTTAAGTGACTACAAATGGTTATTGAAGTGGTTAGGATCAACAGTTTAATCCAAACAGACCCAAGCGCATGCTTGGATGGTAGATTTTCAATAAGCAAGTTATTCAAATTATATCCGGCTGATCAGAAAAAAAAATCTAGGAAACACATTTTTCTCATGACCTTATGTTTAGTTGATCATCTATTTTCCTATAAAGTGAGTTAAAATATCATTTTTATCCTCTAAATATGAGATACAAGTTGATGGATTTGCCTTTTCTATCTTGAACAATAATGATCAAAACATATTATAAATTGATATTGATTAAAAAAAAGATGAGTAAATATAAAGATATTTTTATGGATTCGATAAAAAATTTTGATTTCTTTTTGGTAAAGGGCATTTTTGGTATTTGAAAAAAAAAAAGATACCTTTTTCAAATGAGAAAGTGGCTTTGTCATCTGTTAGATAAGTTTACACTTCTCATATGAACCTGAGAATCTCCTCCCCACTTTCCCACTGATCAATTTGAATCTTCCAACCAAACAAAGATCATGTTTTTGCTTTCTTAGGGAAGTCTCTTTGGTCTGGATAGATTCCACCAACTAAACGAGGCCTCAAGGAAAAAGGGGCCACCAGAAATGCTCAAACAACAACCCCACCGAGTCCTCAGGGTCCCTCCCCCCATTCAATAGCCTGTAACACGTGCTCCAAACACAATCCCAATAGCTCAAAAAAGAGAGAAGAGCACAACACTTGAATCACTTGAATGATCTTAAGAAACTAAGTACGTTGATAGTAATGCAAATGTTATTAGAGACAACATCAAAGAGTGCTAACACCTCATTATGGGAGTGTAATTACATTAGTGAGGTTCTTTGTTTAATCAGCCTTCGGCCAAGTAGGAATTCCAGTCTAATTCGGCAAGCTTACTTCATCAAGATCGTCCAATGATAAGAAAACTTCATCCAAACATGAAAGCTCCATCCCCTCGTCATGGAAGCTCTGTGAACCACAGCTGGACTCGAAGACTCGACATATGACCCACTTGTTGGATTCCTGATGATCATGGAAAGAATCAAGTTATCAGGTTCATTAGAAGAATTGAAAGAATTAAAGCCATGGAAGAAGAAGCGACCACTAGTAATATATATAAATATAAGAGAGACCTTGAAAGAAGCTAAGGTGGCAGGACTTACTATTCTTGTGCTGCTTCTCTTCTTGAAAGACCTTCTACTACCACCACTACTACTAGCACC
Source organism: Metroxylon sagu (assembly GCA_017589505.3). Lineage (NCBI taxonomy): Eukaryota > Viridiplantae > Streptophyta > Magnoliopsida > Arecales > Arecaceae > Metroxylon > Metroxylon sagu. Next base: position 3,558,666 of record JACVBY030000660.1, read on the forward strand.
ACTAAGATCACCATCCAATAAATGGTATTCATGCATGATCCAATTGGTTTCCATGCCCTCAGGAGATTCCCCGAGGTAAAATAAGAGAGTTTTTTTCAAGCCAACATCAGCATCACCTCTGGTTATGGACTCCTCGACGCCGATGGGCTTCCAGTAGCCATTGGTTGTCTCCCAATTCTGGGACCTCTGGGTGAAGAAATACCAATATTTGCCTCCTTGAAGAGCTTTACCTTCATACAAGTATTCCATAGAAATCCCATTAGCTTTTGAGAAGTATAACAGCTGAAGGAACTCAAAATATTTAAGAGAAGAGATATGTGCTAACCATCGAGATCCCATGGATCACAGTAATGGAAATCAAAGGTGGGGATGATGTCGGGCTGGCAAGGAAGGTGAGCCGCCTTGCGATGGAGGAAATGGACGATGAGTTCTTGGTCCGAAGGGAAGAAGTGGAAGCCAGGTGGGAGTTTGGTGGTTCCTTCTCCCATATTTTGGTGTAGAAGCTACGATGAGAAGAAGAGGTGAAGAAAGAGAGCTAGGAGAGAAGGAAGGATGGTTGTAGAGCCAATAAGAGTGGTTGGTGCTTTAGTGGTTTAAATGGTATTTATAATGTTCGAGAGAGAGAGAGAGAGAGAGAGAGAGAGAGAGTGAGACGTGGGAGTCAAGGAGACTTGAGAGCAGTGGAGTATTTTGAGGCGGCTGCTAACGGAAAGTTTCTCTTGTTTTTTACTGCGGCTGTGAGTAGAGCAACAGACGAGTACGCTGTTCATGTAGGGTAGATTCAATACATAAGAATTCCAGAGGATAAGGCAGTCACCAGAACTGCATCGACTAGGGTCAACCCAAAGTAATTATATCTCATACGTCCCCCCTATACTTCTATGGGACAGAGCACCATCAATCAACATTTCTTTTGAAGTCAATCGCCATCCATTTACTAATTTGAATGGCTTTTGGCACGAGAGTAGAGTGATTCCTGCCCAAGAAGAATTGGAAATTGGTTTTACTAACAAAAAAAAAAAAAAAAAAAAAAACTTTTGGGGAATGATAGGCTGCCACTGATACACAAACCGTCGGTGTAGCGTGTGTGATAGTCTCCCTGTTGCATCTGATCTAGCACAAAATTTGTCATCAAAACGAAGGATGCCATCCACTTCGAAGGCATGCGATATTAATACAAAAAAACAATGTAAGAAACCTAAATCTGATTACTTTTTTATCAAATATTGCAAGATATAATTAAAAGAGATATATGGCCTCTAATGTTAATGCCACAAAGGTCCTTTGCAGGCTGTATGTGGCTACAATTTGCATAGGATAGTCACCAACAACCACAATTCAATAAGGGAACAAGTAATAAATTGCATAAGTCCCATCTAGAAACGTTTTTGGAGAGGCCAAAATCGCTTTCCCAACTCAAAAAGTACTTTTAAAAGTATTTGTTAAAATCTTTTAGATCAACTTTCTGTTAGAAATACTTTTTGCCTAGAAGTTAAAAAAAAAAGAATTATTTGTTAAAAGCTTTGCCTATGACTGTTTTTTTCTAAGATCATTAGAAAATCATTTTCATTAAATTTAAAAATCATAAATTTATGATGACATTTAATATTATAATATAATAACATTATAATATAATTATGCAGTATAAGACAAGATAGTATAATAATATTATAAAATTATACAATAGTATATATTAATATAATGTAATTAGAACATGATTATTAAACTTTCTAAAAATATATTATCATATTAATACTATATTATTATCATATTTTATGATAATAATTGTTTTATAATAATATATGTTATATTATAATATTATAATATGATATATTACAATATTATTATAATATAATAACATTATATTAATTTATCAATTACAAATAAATTACAACGATAATTTTTAATAATATAGATTGATTAAATAATTAAAAATATTATGTAATATTTTTTATGTTTTCATTTCTCACTATACAAATATTTTGATTATCAAATAGATATTAAATTAAAATCTCATTATACTTTAAAAATATAATTATTAAACTGCAAAAAATACTTCATAAAAAGCTCTACTGTCAACCCACAAAAAAAAAAAAAAAAAAAAAAAAGAAAGAAAGAAAAAAAAGAAAGAAAGAAAGGTTCTGGCCATCATCCCTCCAAATCATATCCCAGCTGGTTCAGAATTGTGCAGATAGACAAGGATAAAATCAGCTGTGCGGGCCAACTTTGCCCGTCAACATAAAGTCGGGCGATGATAACGGAAAGGTGCGATGCCCAAGTGATTGCAATAACTCTACTAAAAATCCAAGAGGCCAAGGCATTTGTCATTAGTCTCGTCAATCTTGTTAACCAAGTTGAAAGGCATACATGATTGCAAAGAAATGAGATCAAACCGCTAAGCATACGGTTTACCAAGTCGAGCCTTTCTGTCATCAACCATCCCATCTTATGATTAATGAGCCGGAGAAGACTTTCGAGAAGAAACATTCCAACACGCAATTAATTAAGACCCACCACTTTTTTCACATAGGTGCTCTCTCTCTCTCTCTCTCTCTCTCTCTCTCTCTCTCTCTCTCTCTCTCAATCTTGGGAAGTCTCACTAGATTATTTGAAGAGAGATATACAAGATCAAAATATTTATTTTGGCACGCTTTTTCATAGCAGAAGTACAAGCTGATATGTAAGAGAGATAAGGAGGCAATTTTCGATGTAAAGGGCATTGTTAAAAGACAAACTTAAATATGATTATACTAAGAAATTTTAAATTAAATAATTATTAATATTAATGCAAAGATTTGAGAATTTTTTGTGAGAATCATCTAAATTGAAACATCATGAAACATGAAACATAACAGAGAACTGAATCTTAGACAAGATCATCATGGTGGTTGCTAATGCAACTGAAGTCCTAGGCAGCATGCATTTAGACTGGCATGGGGGATCCAAGAAATTCCAATACTGTAAATATAAACAACAGTGTAGAAAACCACTAAAAATGCGACACATGGATGAGTGACGCTTCAGTAACACTGCTCTTTCTTCCCTTAAAAAATCATCACCTTGGAGGCTCACATACTGGCTCAAGCCCACCTAGACCTAAACCATCATTTATTCAGAACCGTGCAGACTAGGACAACACCTTGGATCACGACGACATCTCTGCTCATGTCATGCCATCCCAATAAGTACGTCACTCTTTTTCCACTACCCTTTTTTCTCCTTCCCTGCACTAAAACAAACAATGATACAGTTGACGTTGTGACAAAGTACAAGAGCATCACTTGGAGAAGAAGCCATTAATATGATAAATAATGTTTCATTGCTCTGTGTCTCAGAACCAGCAATCATTGTCAAGCCCACATACCCACATTCCCTTCCACCCCCCCCCCCCCCCTTCCCTTTCTTCCCTTTCTTCACTCCCACAGGAGATGCCCTGCTTCATTTTAACCAGGCATCAAGGAACAAGAATCCCCTAAGAAAAAAAAGAAAAAAAAAAAAAAGGCCAACTCCACCACTTTTGGATGCCTGGTGCCAATACACGTGGGGCACCATGATCTCAACCCAGGGCCTCCCTACCCCTTAGGAAGAAGTTTCATGAGCTTTTCTGCTATCTGATGACGTAGAAGTGATGCAATTTTGTCATCCCAAAGAATCACTTCTAATGCGCACGAGCCCTCATGGTGGGATGGTGACGAAGTCCCCGAGAGAAGTGTGCTTTGTTGTGGCCTTCCAGACACTGCTTTCTAGGAGCAGAGGATGGGATGGAGGCTGTGGCGTAGCGGTGCTGTTGTCGTGCACTCATTTGAGGGGTTTGCGAGGCATCCACTTTCCCGAGCTCAGGCTCTTGTGGGATGGCTTTCAGGCATTTATCACGCCCGAGTATGGTAGAGGCCATTGGTGGAACTGCCATCCCATTAGGACCATACGGTGGAGGCTTGGCTAGAGATGCTGCACTCTAAGCACTCTTCGAGCTCATACTGAACTAAATTGTGTCACATGCGAGCCCACTTATGCTACCTACGGATTACTGCTGCCCTCCCAGCAAAGCTATGAAGAACATAGCTTCTAAAGTGGGGTAGAGAAAGTGAGGTGCTTTGGGGATGTTATGCAGTCACTAATGACTTGAAGAAAATTTTAAGCATATAAAATGAGTGTGATAGATAGAAAAAAATATATGTAAGGCATTCATAAAGTTTATATAGACTTAAAATAAGCATACACAGGAAGGTATTACACCAGTTTATGATAAAATGATGAGTAGAAGCAATAGCAATGAGTGCATTATTGGAAAAGTAGGCATTACACCAGTTGAGAATAGCTGGATACGAACTAACTGATGTGATATACGTACAAACAAGTAGATATTTGAGGTTGATCTAATAAGCAATGATTACAGTTTTTGTTGAAGAATGGAAGGCCTAATACAACACTGACAGAAATACAATAATAAAACCTGAAAATCTAGGTAGTGAACAATGCTCAGGGGATTTTTGAAATCAACCACAAATGATTAGATGGAAGAAAGCTATTTGATCATCGACTGGGCATGTTTATGCGTAGGTTGAGTGATTGCTTGTGACATGTTTATAGAACTTATCAGCTAAAAGTGATATGATGCCAATGCTGTGTTTGAGTGTCATTATCATTATACCTATCAAAAAACTAAATTTACCAACCTTCATATAGTTTGGCTTCCTTGTTTTGTTTAGATTGATTAAAAAATAAATTTACCCTTTTTCAGTAATGATAAAAGAAATTTACTGTTAGAACAAAATATTTAAACCAGTTAGCAAAATATGAATCTAGCAAACACCATGATACTGCAGGAGATTGACTGGTGAAACAAGGATGAAGTTATAACTGTATGTATGAGGAAAAAGGATCAATGGAGCATCACTGGTTTAAGAGTTGCCTAAGGTTGGTTTCTGTCTTAACAGCATAGCGCATAATAAGCATATAGGTTGAATAATTGAAACAAGGGGACAAATAGATAAGGCTGGATAGGAAATAATGAATAACTGTTTAGATGGGGAAAACACTGAGGTGATGTCATATTAACAGGCCTACAACCATCAATTGTCTGTAACCTGCTGATACGTACTCAGGCAGCAGTCTGAAAAATTGAAGCATGACACGTACTTCGTATATGACTCAGGCGACTATATCAATACTGCAGAACATTAATACATTTTCATCACCAAAAGCAAAAGAAGGTTTGACAGATACCACATGTGGTCCTTATCATAAAGACGACTTGAATTCATGTAGCCATGAATAGTTTGATGAGCTCATAAAACAGCAACTAAAACCTGATATGGTTAACATTGGATGTACAAATACTTAAGTAATAAACTGGTAATTAATCATTACAACCTCATTTCAATTGACTAGTGCAGTAAATTTATGTGCATGCTCATATAGAACTGGATATGAATATGAAAGTTGAGCCTCATAACAAGATCCACAAGTATAGAAAGTAGTACTCTTGTTGAATTTAGAGGGAGTGCAAGACAATGGTTCTTCATACCACCGTAACTGGACATAGAATGTCCACGAAAATAGATTATTGGATTGAGAATTGACATTTTCTTTAACAAAACTCTGTGTCAAGTGCTATTGGAGAATTATTTATTTGGTTTGGAAGGGTTCTTATTCTACTCATCTTATACTTTTTCAAGAACTAGATTTCTTAAGACAAGAAAGGTCAGGCACAGTGCCCTCACAATACAATCATTTCTAATAGTCATAAAACATTTTTAAACATAAGTAACCATGAAATGATGCAAGTCATTTTGTAGAGTAACTAATATTTTCTTGCTATATATTTTATATCTATAAAGATGCATACCAAAACATGAGTGTGAAGCAAACGGGCAGTAACAGAAATAAAAGGATACATCTCAGAGGTCCTTTATCAATGAATCATGGACGCTGAGCAGCCAGCAAATGATGGCCTAATTTGAGCACTGTGCTATAAATTTGTCCCTCGCCAGGCCCTTTGTCAACAAACTATGCCCCACTATTGCAGTTTAATTCAAGGCCAGCCAGGCCCTGCCTATGAGCTTTAGCATCCACACAACCCACCAGTGCTGAGCAGAGCCTCAAAGGGATTAATTTTGAATAATGTGAAAACCACAGCCCATAGATCGCATGTCCAACCATGGGCTCTAAAGGGCCAAGCTTGTGAACAGTGGACTCCATATGGTCCAAACATGCGTATAAAGTGAACCCTAGAAAGCATGAATCTATAAAAAGTAGGTCCATCTACTTAGCTTAAGCTAATGAAGGTGCCAAACCAACAAAAGGCCTAACCAGCCTAAAGTATGTTAGCTCTACATCAGTTGCTTTCAGAACTTGAGGATCAACCTCTGAGACATGGGTAATACGGCCCAATTTGGTTAGTCATGGGACTTGCAACTTTCAAAATCCAATGACAACCTCAGAGGTAATGAAGCATAGATCAAATAATGAGGAATGACCAACTCATCCAGGTGAAACAATAGTGATTTCGGGCTTAAACTTTTAAGCACGTTCCCTCACCACTTCCTTAACCAATCTGTTCAATCCTACCTGTGCCAGGGTAGCTTCCATCCTACAAAAACAAGTAACAAGAAAAAGATCATTTATCTAAAAGCAAACAGTTATATGTCATCCATTTAATTTGTTTGCTATACATTGTCTTTAAAATTAACCCAGAAATGATACAACTAACCAAACACTAAAGGCATGCTGCTAACAACCCACCTATACAAGCTACAGAATAATCCTTTTCCCCCACCATTAGCAGCCAAGATAGAGATGATCTGATGGCACATGATCAGCATATATAAATTAAAATTTGGATGTCAATCAAGGATAATTGCCAGCATGATGATTTTGAAACTTTTGATATCAGATGGATAAATAATAACAATAGATTTCTCGTCAACTTCTTGGTTAGCATACTGGTGATTCAGTATTCCTGAAAGAAATCGACACATTTGGCTATTGATGATACTTTACGATGCCAACCAAATTCTACAAATAGTTGATGAAGTGGGGCCTGCATGTATACAATAGATAAAGCTTATTTACAAAAAATCTACACAACAATTAAACACAAGCTGCACATTTTATTTACAAAAAATCAACACAACAATTAAAAACAAGCTGCACATTTTAAACATATAATGGAAAACAAGAACACAATAAAATTCAGTTAAAATACTCTAGTTGATGCTAGTTTTTTTCTTTTTCTTTCTAGGTTAAGTCTCCCCATCACATGGATAAAAGAAAGATCTTCAATTAATATGGTATGGAGAACCAAATTATTAATATTGCCCAAGAGAAAATTCAATAATGTATGAAGTTCCAAATTATTGATATTGCCTAGGATAATTGATTGGATAAAATTTTCACATTGATAATTCAAAATTTTCAATGGAAAAGAATAAAAGTGCTTGCTGTAACTAAATTGAAAATAACTATTACAGAAAACAAAAAAGGTGCCCCAATGAACGAAGCTCCCTCCATTGCAAGATTTGAGAAGGGTCAGATGCATGCAACTTTACCTTGCATACGGAGAGATTATTTCCATATTTTAAACCTATAAACACCCTCATAAAATAACCAACATATACACAATCCAAAAAATAAGGAATCCACATATTTTGCCCCATCTGATGGCACATAGCTAAGACTTTTCCCTTACAAAAGAACTTGAAAACACTATATCATTTTAAAGGAGATTAGTCAACGTAGTGAGATAAGCACAAGGCAATATCATATATCATGACCCATTATTACATACATACATACATATATATATATATATATATATATCAACTTACTTGATGAATTGAGATGAAGAATATATCTAGGTTATCATAAAATGCATTGCATCTTCCATTACTAAGCAATTGCAATGTTTCCAAAGAGAGAAAAGCCCATACGATCCTCAGGAATTGCATGAACTGGTGGCCTCATTAGGGCAAATCCTATAGGTGGATCTTGTCTCGACCTTGATGCTGCAACCTGGTGGCAAAGAAGCACCGCAACCAAATTTACTAAATCATTAAAAAAAAGCATGGAATCTGGCATGAGAAGAATACATTGAAGTTATACTAATTAAGAGTAGTAATAAAAGTTGAGATGCATTTGCAACATCATGATCCAAAAATAAAAATAAAATGCATTACAGAATGAAAATTAAACTGAATCCACCAAGGAAATTCCTGCACCAGCTGCGATAAGTGAGAAGTGATATGATAAATAAGCGAAAATGCCAACAAAATTTTTTTGGCAATGCAGACACTTTCATACTAACACTTAGTAGAAAGACTCACACTTAATATACAAACCCATAAATGGTCATAAATAATTATGTATGCTTGCACATGCACCACACATACACATGCACTCATATGCACATGCACAAAAGACAAATGAAACTAAGCTGATGACAACTTGTGAATAAAGCTTTTCTCTTCAGTTGGCAAAATCCAAACAAGCTACCTAGTTATTATAACTCATGATATTATTGTAATCAATTCATTGTTCAAGCTGAGAGAGAATAATCAAAGACTTTAATGAGGATTTGAACTTTGAAAAATGAAGTTAGTGGTTTACTGTACCAAGAACCAGCACCGGATTGGTACAATTCAGTATAGGGCGTATTGTACTGAACCGATGGTGTACCGATCAGATAGACCAAGAGGCCCAAACCCATGAACTGCTCCAAATCTAGCCGATTCGGTCAAGTTACAAAAGAACTGAGTGTTGTAAATTTTGGATGAAGTCTGAATTTATCTCTCATTATTTGTCAAACTCAAAAGGCGGAAGTGAGTATGATCTATGATTATGCATCTGGCAGTTATAAGTTATTGTAATAAATATCTTGGTTTATTCTGTGGCTTTCCAATTTCAGAGGAAAAATCCCCAGCATATCTGTCTTGTAAAATGAAGCAATTGTACATGACAAGGTCCAGTATATTGTGATCAAAAGAAATTTTAGTGTGACTGCATGTAAAGATCCACCATTATAAAGTAAAAAATATGTAAAAAAAATTAAGATAGATGAAGATACAAGAACTGGTGATTACAGGTTTGGTAGCATATGTTGGTCCAAATCTATCACTGAAAATAACACCTCAATCTGAAGCCCTAGGCACAGCCTATGGAAAAGTTTTGCAATATTAATTGCACAATGAGCATCCTGATATCTTGAGCAAGTAATCAGCACATTCAACTACAATATCAAGATCAATAGTCATGATATTATGAACTTAATCAAAACTAAGCAAAGACCCAGCATGTAGTTCAAACACAGTATTACATGATAGCCAACTGCTTTAACTGAAAGAGAGCTGCTGAATCTCTGTGTTCATGGCAACTCAAAAGCAGTGAGTATATGCAATTTTAACATGAATCAAACTTGGCATGGATTATATCAGAAAATGATTCAAACACATCCACAACATGATGCATTATCATGTTAAAAGATATGCTTAGAATATGCAAACAGGAATTCCTTGTCCTCAATAGCCAAACAAAGAAAGGGCAACATTAATAAAAAATATAAATAAAATAAAACAATAAGCCAGTAGACAATGTTGTTAATAGAATTTAAAATCAACAAAAGATATGAAAGCACATAACAGGGAGTTGAGGTCCAAACATCCACAATACAATGAACTGGTCTAAAACCCATCCTTAAGTGAGAGAGCTGGAAATTCCTTAGGTTGCAGAAATGAAAGGGTCCACATATGTCCAAATACTTAGTATTATTATCAATGACTCAACATTGGCATTTGAAGGTACCTTCTAATACAAACAAATACAAGCAAGGCATGCTGAACCATCCTGAACCACCTGGTTCAGGGCAAACTGAACTAAACCAGTAGGGAACTGGGCTAGTTTGTTGTTTCGAAACTGTATAGGGCTTGTGCCAGCCCATATCGTTCCGAAACGGTATGGTAGCCCTGTACCATACTGGGCTGGTACCTAAACAGTACTGATTCCCAATATGATGAACCTTGGGTCCAAGTTTTTTACCTTTTTTTGGTCCATTTTTTTCCAATTTATCATGTAGGCAAATTTTAATCTCACACCATCATCATTTAACATGACCAACAATAAGATCATGTAGATTGTTGACTGGGCAAATGACCATCCATCATGTAGATTACTAAATTGTCAGCACCTAACATGCATATACTATCTTGTATAAAGTCCATAACTCCTTCGCTGTATGGACCCCACAGTGTGCAAAGCACATCAAAGAAGATATTGTCTACATTATAAATTATTTTCATATAGTTTTAGAACTCATGTGTGTCAAGCAGGCTCATAGTGGTCTATTGTTTATTCTCCCAGAGTTTTATAGAAAGTTCATGATTACTTACATTACATAGAATCTTCAAATTTTTATTTTTTCAGGCATGCTGCATGGTTGGATATTACGACCCTTCATGATGCTTAAAAAGTACTCCTTGGCACTTAATGATGTAGAGCAAGGTTGTCTTGAAAAAGGAAATAATAATGCAGAATCAAGATGACATCATATATCAATGTCAATGCTTGGCAATTCTAAGAAATGATGTGGAATCTAGGTCTGTTTCAAGAGTCTTCTCGATGTTGATGAATTTTATCGGTCCCATTCAATACAATACACATAATTCTAGGTAGGACAGGAGTTTTGCAGTGTTCAGAATTTTCAAGGTTGCTATATTAGATCCTTCTAGACACATTGACACCTATGACTCACATCATCTGCATACTAGTAGTGGCAAATTATTCTAAAGTATAATAAGAGATGATCACACTCCTCAAGACATTGGTCTATAAGGCAGCTAGCCAACTCAAAAATGGAGGTTACTAGATTCTCTTGATACAACAAACCTAGCCACCCACAAAGGCCTGTCAAAAGAGAAGAAGTATTCCCTTATAGAGGAAGAACAAAAATCACACCGATTTTACTTCTCTTTGTCGTGAAAGTTTTTTCTTTTATTGGGTAAATGTCCATGGAATGACAATTTGATTCTTGTAATGTCACTGTGAACTCCTTTGGCAGTACACGCAGGGGAAACAATTGACAAGAGAAAAACTGCTACATCTCTTCAATGCAATGAACAATATCATGACTCATCAACAAGTTAATGAACCAATCAAATTTATAATTCTCTCCAACCTTTTATCTTTATCTATAAATTCTGATTTCCATATTCTTGTACAAGTTCACATAAGTTACCAGTTTGATCAGTCACTGCTTTCTTTGACATCAGGTCATCATAGATCTGAGTATGCTGAGTAAAAGGTGTCTATGGAATCTAGCATCAACTTCCTGAAGGATCTAAAATGAGTTAATGACGTAAGAAGATCACTAGACTCAATGTGGACTACTATGCCCACTATGGGGAGATTAGACAGGGTCCATGAGCAAAATTTGTCATTATCAAGAAGCTAAATTGCACGTCAAACTCTCGGAGGTCATAACTTAGTCGCACAATGCTCGATTGTGGTGCTTGTTCTTTGAAATGGGATAACAATTTGAGCTCTATGATGTGACACTACCTCTTAAGAATGTGGTGCATTAAGTGATCAAGGCAAAATTTACACTCCGAAATGGGCTAACCAAACAAAAAATTTTCTTTTCAAAAAAGAATTTGACTAGGTGTATCTCACAATGTAAGAGGAATTGGGCAAAGTAGTTGGAAATGAAGTCTATGTACAAGTTGAGATCTATCTCCTACAGAATTTTAGATTTGCATGATTTTTTTCATTAGTCATGTCTATTTTAAAAAACCGTATCCTATTCAAACTCAAAAAGGAATCCAACTCGAATTGAGAAAGTCAAACCTCACTAGTCTAAAAAAGGTTTTGTAACTTAGGTTAATTGATATTAAGGAAAAAAAAGGGGACCAAGACCCTACTTTCGCAACTTTTCTTGTCTTCCTAAATTTTCTCTTTAAAGATTTGACTTGAAGAGGTTGGAGAAAATCCTTCCTTCTCTCTGATTGGATTAGACCAAGAATACCAAAGGATTGAATTTAGCTTATTCTTATTCTACCCCATCCAAGGCATAAGAATGTCAAATGGGTTAAACTCAAGTACATTTAGGCAGTCATATTGACAACATTTTGTTGGTACTTTCATGTGATACCAAGTTATTTAAGACATCAAAAGAAACTATAGAAGAAAAAGGCTTATAAAGGAACTGGCCATAATCTGTACAATATGGTAAAACAAGTCAATTTTCAATATTTTATCAAAAGAAGGCAAATCAATATGCAATGACATGAACATGGGGTGATCCTAACCAAGAGGAATAGAGTTTTAAAAGACCATGGGTTGTTTGGCAAATAGGGTTTTATGCAGACACTCTAATTACCTAACATCAGAATAATTGGAAAAAGTGATCAAGTCAATCAATAATAGAAAGAACAAATATTGGCTCATATATTACTTGATAAAATATGTAGTTGCAGTTGGCAGTTACATTCTCAAGTTTGCTGTTTTGTTCAAAATTCGCTGCTTCCTGCAACTAAATTGATAGTTAACATGAGGGTGTGGGACTGCTCTTGTATTAGTGCTTAATAAAGAGCATGTCAGATGAAGGATTAAATTAAGGAGGAGAAGTAATAATCTTACAGGAACTTGGCTTTAAATTATCTCTAAGAGAAAGGAAGGTACCCAAATGATTAAAACTACCTTCTCAAGGACAGCTACATAAGCTCTTGCATGAACACTTGCAATATCATCTATGGATGAAAGTTGGAGGTTTTGAACTTCAAACACCTCTACGCTGCAATACTGAAATAGAGAATGAACCAGATTTAACAAGAAAGATAAAAATCTGTCAAAAGTGAGGGAAAGAAAGGAAACCGGGATTGCATTAAGGACCAGCAATATAGAAATTTGTTCTGCTTGCACACCTTTGTTGTGAGTTCCAACCTTTCAAGAGAATCAATGATTGCAGGAACTCTTTCATTGGACATTGGATCTGACTTCTGGATACAAGCTTAAAAAGAAAATTGCAAAGAGAAGGTTGAGGTTTTCTCTTTAGGAGGGGAGGGGGGAACAAGTTAATATGGCAAAATAAGTTATTTTCTAACTCAATAATTAATTCTCTCTCGACACAAATAAATCATCTATTGAATAAATTACTAGCAAGTGACAGACTATGCAGAAGTTCTAGGCCCTCAGCTGAATCTGATAATATAAGATTTTAATCTAAAATATAATCAACATATCCATAACATTTTGCCTGGAACTTGAAGATAACATGAACAAATTTATAATCATGCACGCAGCCAAGTTACTAGAATCAAACAACACTAGCAAGATGAAATAAACATAGCACAAGTAAAACAGATAGCATACGTTATCATAACCCATGGCTGGAGCTATACAATAGGAGACACGCATATCATAAAGTGAAATATTACATGCATATCATGAAGTGAAATAGTAGAGGAAGCAGGAAGTTATATCCGAATCCCTCTCGAAGCTGCCAGAATAGGAAATAGGAGCCCCCATCATCTTTTGCACAGCATCTCACACTTGAACTCATACATGGAAAGAATCTTCTTCCAGCAACTGTCAAATTGTTTGCTAATTTGAACCCACAATACTTAATTCAGTCATTATGATGCAAATCAGTGGCTCTTCAGGAATTAGGACCTAAAACAAATTTCTATTTTTTTTAATCATTTAGCAAAATAGATTTTTATGCAGGACAATGCCGATTCATTGGAAGGACCAACTTCCTGTATTTTTCCCAAGACCAAAAACCACTACGTCCACAAAATTCTTTTGAAGTGAGGAAAGTATAAAAATATTATCCATGCTCTCAGGACACTATTCGTCCACGATCAAACACATCAACACTGAAACAGGACCAATCCTTTGGCAATGCCAAGCACCCATGTATCAGTTATGGATCTGATCACACCCACATCCTCAATTCTCGAGTTTTTCTCTACTAGTTTCAAACTCAACTGACACCCACTTAACTCAAACGAGAATTTCCACAAACAGAAGGAAGAATTAGTTACACTCGAAATCCAACAGCAAGTGATAAGAACCGAATCCAAATTTTATCGCAAAAAATTGTAGATTCCACCATTGCCAGCAATAGCCAAGGTTACGACTCGTTATTGAATCACCGATAAATCTATACAAATTTCTTTCTTTTCTTTACTTTTACTGCGAGATGGGAGGTATGAGCTACCTGCGAGGATCGGAGAAGGCAGCGTCCGGAGCTCCACCAGCCGGGCGGTCGCCGTTCTTGGAGTCCGCACAATTTTCTCATAACCCTTGTTGTTCTCTTACCAAGAAAACTATCGCTAGAGAGCGTTTGCCTTCGCTAGTTGATACGAGAACCTTTACGCATATAACTTTCCCCCGGAAACGCGCGGGTGAGGCGAGCGGTTGGCGAGCTGGCACCTGCTGGTTGATAAGGATGCCCGCATAGAAATTCTCATGCGCACATTCTTTGGCTTTCATTAAAAAAATTAATTCTTCATTTTAAATATTATTTGATTATTTATGAAAGTGATTATTTAAAAATGAATG